>JAYEVD010000293.1:0-542972 GCA_036346405.1 Phyllostachys edulis
CTGTTATGAATATTGTGTGTATATTTAAGAGTTCCAATGGGCAATATATATAGGGAGTACAAGATGGTATGCCCTAACAAAAGAGTGCTCTGACAGTTGACAGACAGAGGAGTACCGTCAGTTGTCTGAACAGAGATAGGAAAAACAGGAGGTCCTACTGAAGTGAGAGATGTAAAGTCCAGTGTCATGTGGAAAAAGGCATCAGAATCCAGAACCCAAGAAGTACCTGTAGGAGATGTCTGAGATAGACTAGCAGAACCTGCTGAGCTATGAGAGAGCCGCTGAAGTAGAGCATAGCAGAACTGCTGAATAGAGTCACATCGCTAAGAAGATTCTGACGTGCCGGTCTGTCCTCCCGTCGAGGAAGGGCCTCCTGCCTGGATAAATCCACCCCACGCATTATAGCTTTTCGCGCACTTCACAACTCTGGTAGTCATGTCCGAAGTTTTTGTAATAATTGCACTGAACCCCAGTTGGTGCAAAAATAGGAGCGAAAGTAGACACCTGAGAAGGGACTGTAGTCGAAGCAGAAACCGTCGGTGTAGTCGAAGAAGAAGGGATAACAAGCATAGCCGGAATAAACTGTGCTGCTAACCCGCGGCGAAGCTCCTCAGCACGAAGCGTCGAAAGGGCCTCGGTAATTGTCGGTCATGGTGAGCGACTCAGCAGTTGAGCCCTAACAGGCTCAAACTCTAGGCGAAGACGACAGATGAAGTCATAAAGGCGAAGGCGGTCATGATCCGCCTTCTGCACCTTATAACACTCCTGGCAGAGCGAAGAAGCCAGCTCATCCAGCTGGCGCTAGAGACTGGCCAGGGCTCGGAAGAAGTCGTCGACGGAGAAGTCCTCTTGGCGAAACGTCTCCAACTCACGTTGAAGCGAAATAACTGAGCATCGCTGCTCTGCTGGTAGCGCTCACGCAACTACTCCCATGTCTGACGAGTGAAACACAGACCAACAATGTCTGACTGGATGGAGTCGTCGACGCTAACCACCAGGATGGCTCGAACGTGGGCCTCATCAGCAGCAGCGGCGGCCTCTGCCTCCTTCTTGGCGGCCTCATCATCTACAGGAGATGCAGAGGTAGACTGTCTGGGAGGAGGCTGAATCGGCGACAACGGATAAGATTGAGCACCAGTGACATGTCCCCAGAGGCGGAGATCCCCATCATTTCAGTATGGACAAGTAGATCCCCGTATGAAAGATTCTTCATACGGGCCTTGGATGCATTTTGAATTCCTATTAATTTTGAAAAGTATCAATGTTGATTTTCAAGTATTCTATGCATTGCCTAATTTCAAATACTTGTATGTCAATTGGGTAGAATTAGTTATATCCTCTTCTCTGCATTGGCCCTCCCTTTGAATGTTGATTACCCTTGTTTCCTTGAATGATTAAGGTTATATGTTATATGGGTTTGTTTGGTGATTTGTAGAACGTTGCTTAGCCATGCTAGTAGTTGTAGCCGAAAAGGGTTGATGGAACTAGTCCATCGGCCAATGGATTGAATTGAATCTTAATGAAATTTAAGAAATATGTGGATTGGATTATGTTGAAATTGAGGAATATGTCTAGATCTTGAATCTGGTTATTGTGGACTTGTTAGGTAGGGTTATTGTGTATTGGGCTTGGGCGGGTGATAGGGTGATGAAGGGAGGTTGTTCTGGATTCGTGTAGCCTCGTCTGGGTGCTTAAGGACCAATCTGTGGTGTGTCGAACCAAGTCTCACGTGCAACCACATGCCGGGTTTATGGGCGACGGCTTGGCTAAATAATTTGTTGTGTGTTAGCTATCAAAACACAATTAGATTGACAATTGTTGTTTGAGCACCGGTAGTTGCCGAGGCTTTACCGGTGGCTCGTGTTCTATTGTTAGTTTTCTTGTCAATTTAGTGGGGGCATGTTAAGTGCCGTCTTACTTGCCCTTAAGGGTCTCTTGCGCGCAAGGGACTTACTTACACAACAAGGTTAGCTGTGGTTCAGGCGAACGATAGTCTGCCATGGTGTGTATCATCGGGTGGTTTGATAGTTAGGACAAGACATTGTAACGGCCTCGTTATGGTATCTCAGTCACACTCCTACGTAAGAGTGCATTGGCCGACATTATGAAATATTCATATCGTGTGGGTAAAGCTGTACACCTCTGCAGAGTTTAAAATCTATTCGAATAGCCGTGTCCCCGGTTATGGACATTGCTTGGTGAAACCGTGCATAGTTAGCTTATGAAAATGTGGGTTTGGGTTATGTGGGTAGGTCATGTGTTGAATTGTTCAAATCTTGTATGTTGTCACGAACGAGAAGTTCGCGTGTTGATTTGTTAACGAATGAATTGTGTCACGAACGGGAAGTTTGTATGATGATTATATTTATAGTATCTATTGTTGTTGATCATGAATTGGAATTACCTCGTATATATTGTTTTCTAAATGTTTTACAAATGGCAATTTGAATCTATATCGGTTATCTCAAAGAAAAACTTGCCTTATGCTAAAAATTTCCTAGTGTAGTAGCCTTCCTTTGACACTTAAATGTATTTATTATATGTTGCTATTAAATGAAATCTCATGTAGACGCTTTTTGTACTCAATGCAAGAAAAACATCGTACAAGAACAATAACACAAAACATCCAAAAATTCAATATCATCCAAAATGCATGAAATTTATACAGTGTGTAGATTATGATTTTAGATGAATTTGGGTGAAAGACTTATTCCATTTGGATTTAGTATGTGAAAGTTATAGTGGTTTGAAAATCAGCATCTTGGAAAATACTGGAAAATAGAGCTCGGTTACTATTCATCCGAAATTAATTATTTGGTGAAAATTTGTAGAATAGTGGTGAGAAAAAAGATTAAATAAATAAATATATAATAAAAATATAAGACCAAAATAACTTAGTTCAACTCATTTGGAGTTCATATGAATTTCTTATAAATTTTTGAAGTTGATTCAATTTCTAGTGTAAATGTAATCCTTTGCCGAATTTAATTCCAATTCTGAAATTTTATGTGGCAGTAACATGTTTCAAAAACTATTCCAAGTTGAAGTACATTAAAAATGAAAACCAACATAATTGGTTTCACTCAATTTGGAGTTGTTTGGAATAGGTTATGAATTTTTAGATCTTATTTGAATTTTCAGTGCAAGTTTAATTCGTTTTGGAATTTCTAAAAGTATTAATTACTTTATACACTCACGCTCATCTAGCCAAAGTGAATGACATGTGGGCCCTACACGTCATACACACACTAAGAAATCGATTAAGTGCTAAAGACAGGATTATCACCTAAGCGCGCCGGGCCAGCGCGACGGGGCTCGCCGTAGTCGTCGTCGAATTCGTCCGTGTCCGCTCGTCCTCTCGTCCGCGTCCACTATTCCACTCTTATTAACAGTGGATACAATGGAGTCTTCTCTAGAAGCAACATCATCAAGTTATAAACTTGCATTAAGATCAACAATAACCACATTTGGCAAGAGGTAACTAAAATAAGCTAAAACAGAGTAGCGTTGTTTCTGTCCATCTTAGTATTTAGTGCATAACTTCTAAACCACTAGCTCAAACTGCGTGAAACTTGGCAGGAATGCAGTTCGAGGAATCCTCAACATGCTGTCCAAATTTCAGCCCAATCCGACATCATATGACCCCCCAAACGGATTAAGCACCAATATTGCGCACCTCTAAGAACACTGCAAACAGAACGGACTAAACCACTCTCAAATCCGGTGCTCAAATAAGCCATTCCTCAAACCAACTAATCACAACGAAGTGCTCTATGTGTAGAATTAGCTCACCAAGTTTGAAGCCTATCCAACCGCGTTTGAGCCTCCGACCATGAACTGGAAGCAGATCGGGTAAGAGCCACCAAACTGAATTTACCTTCACTTCTCCTCTCTTCTCTTCCTCCCTTTGGCCGGCCACCTCGGCGCCGCACCGCTTGCTGGCGCTGCTCACTGAGCCGCCATGCCGCAGCGAACCTCCGCCGCCACCGCTTCGCCTCGGCTCCCAAATCACAACATGTATACTCCACTCTGCAAGTGCTCCCTCCCAGCAGTCTCAGTGTCTTTGACCGTTTCTCCAATGATGGGGAGCTCTCATGTGTACCCACTGCCCAGTGTGCTAGCTCTTCAGTCTTCATGCACATTAATTATACTAGTCTACTACTCCTCCGTTTTTTAATACATGACGTTTGATTGAAGCGTCTTGATCAACTTATATAACTTTGACCATTACTTTTCATATAATTTTGTTAGTAAAAATTACAAAATTATTATATTATGAAAATATTTATCATGACAAATCTAATGATACTATTCACTCATGATCAATCTAAATAGTTTTTCATATATTATTAGTCAAAGTTAGATAAATTTATTCGCGTTTGGTCAACGTCATGTATTTAAAAACGGAGGGAGTACTATATCAACCATCAAAGTGTTTGTTGAAGACACTCACTGCAGCTCAGATGATTTGGCGTGGACTAGTGCGTGAAGAAGTGGTAGCCTGAGAGCTAGCTTGCATGCATGAGCCGACATGAAGCCACCACCACTGTTCATCCTCTCTATTTTCTTCAACGAGTCCTCAACATGCTTTAGCCTACAGTCAGGGGTGCGAAATGAATTCGGATAGCCTATTTTATCTGACATCCGGATTCAGGTTGTAGAAAATCTAGTAAATGCAATGACATACATATCGTTATTTGAATACGAATATGGATAGCATCCTTTTTTGCCCCTAATTTGCAAAATTACGGCACTTAGGTCCCAAACTTTCCCACAATAAGACGGCGAGCACTGTAGGCATAGTTGCCAGTCGGCCGTAGTTTGTGGTTTATCCCTGTACTGGCGACAACTATGGTACGTGCAGTGTGTAGACATACAATAAGCGGAGGGTATTAGTACTTGCAGCATGCGTAGGTGGTGATATATAGTAGGTGGAGTTTTGGAGGCGCTACAGTGAGCATACAAATAAAATAATATAATTCCGCAGCGGCTGCCATAAATACGTGCCGGTGCCACTCCATCACCTTAATTCCGTTCTATCTCTACTCTCTAGAGAGATCAATTCAGCTCACTGTGTATATATTCAGCGCTGTGTACGTATATATACAGAGAGCAGATATATATAGGTTTGCAGCATGCAGGCCAGACGTGCACAGTTCGCTCCATCTTCAAGGATGGAACTAGGGGTGCAAGTGAAGTGGATAGTTCATAACTGTTCGTCCGTCTGAATAAATTCGGAGCGTAAAATCGGATATCCAAGGGTGTTTTTCGGATTTTGGATTCAGAGCCAGATAGTTTTTTGTCGGGTACGAAAACTGATATGGGAAGGAGGTATCCGTCGGATTCAGAGCTATCCGAAAAATTAGTCGAAGCTATCTGGTAAACTATCCAGTAACATTACAATACAAAATTCCACAATCGTCCGTATCAGTCAACAACAGTCAACACTCAACAGTCTCCTTCCTCCCTTGCCGCCTCTGCCTCCCTCCTCCCTCGTCGCCGCTTCCCTCCTTCCTCACCACCACTGCAACCTCCCTCCTCATCTCTGCCTCCCCCCATCCACGCCCTCCTCGCTACCGTGCCGTGCCCTCGTGACCTCCCTCCTCGGCCCTCATTGCGGCCAGCTCAGTAGAGTTTTGCCCATGGTCTCCCCTTCCAGTAAGTTCTTCAAGCTTTAATTAATATTGTTCTGTCCGAACATTTGGTAAATACTCTAACCATAGCTTCTATGAGAAGGCATGAAACCCAGGTGTTATAACTGCAGAACACATAGATTGGACAAGGAACACCATCAGCAAAACATTATATGAAATGCAAACAGAAAGTTCACATTAGTTGTGAAATAGTTTGATTATATCAATCAATTGCCTCATAAAAAGACAATTACTACTAATGATTGTATTTAAAGTTATTTTAAAAAATCATGCTAGTTGATTCATGGTCCAAAGAAGCCTTAGGACCAATTTGCATGCTCGGAGCTGCCATCACGAAGAATATAACCTCAAAAAAAATCCAGGCTTAAAAATTAACGAGAAAATGAATTCATAGCACTAGCGCACAGGAACATATGGTACTGCACATGAAGCAAACAAGTACACAAACTATGATTCAATATCCAACCTTTCTAACCTTTTCTCCTTTGCTTCAATGTATCCAGGTATCGGAGGTGTGAGAGTTGTAACTTGCTACTTGCTTGTTAATAGTTACTACTTGCTTAACTAGCTCCTGTCATGTACTTACTAGTTACTACTTACTTAACTAGCCCCTGTTATCATGTGATGTATTTAACTTTGCTTGTTAAACTACTAATGTAGTTGCATTTTGGACATGTAGTATGGTTGATTGATCGATCTCTGTTCGTATCCAACTCTGATTGTGAGAAAAAAAAAATGGAAAATGATACAAAATGAGAGATATCCGTCCGTATCCACTCCGACCGCATCCCAACTGGAACGAGTAATTCGCATGTCGATCGGTCGACGATTCCTTAGTTAGCTACATCTAGTTATGAGTATTATACGAAATGATAGGTTCAGTCTCTTAATTACTCGATGTATGTGTCATGTACTAGAGTGCCTTACCTGTGGGACCCCCAAGTCAGTAGGGTTGAGTCTTCAATCTGTGGCTTTGTTGTAAGGGCAGACATGTGGACCCAAAGTGTCATGCACTAGAGTGGTTGTATAAGCCACAAGCTGTAGGGATGAGGGAACCAAACTGAATGAAATTGGCATGTTCCCAGTCCCATTCATCTGCTCCTCCCTAAATTCCGCTCGATTCTCTCTGCTTCTTCGCAAATCCACTTCCCTATCTACCAAATCAATCACGAAGCATTGTTCCACCTCAATCACGCCTCTACTGGAGTCCTCAACGTGTTCAAAGGAATGCCGACAGAGTACCAACCTCCCTGAGGGCTGAGGCCATCCTCCAGAGCTTCTTCTGCATCTTGCCTGGGTGCACCCATGTTCATGGGCTTCTCAACTGGAGCATGTGTGTCGTGGGACTACGACAGCCGTGGTCGCCACTCGCCACTCGCCACCTATTCAGGCAAGGCTCAGAGGTTTGCGTGTAGATGTGGGAAAATTGCTTGGGCATTGGACAAAGATGTCGATTAGTACTTGTAGTCCTCCTCCAAAGTGAAGTAAAAATCTTACACTAAAGAGATGTAGAAATCCCAATCCTGGTAGGATTCATCTAGAATTCATATAGCACATATCTCCAAGTTCTAAAGTAATAAGACACGAGTCACCTTATCTCATCACCACCGCATAAAATCTCTTTTACTCCTGATGATTCCTCTTCAACCCATGAAACGCAACCGGCCACAAGGCCCTTGATTTTACAGCCTAGTGTGCAGTAATAATGTCTAGCTTGCTTACTACTACTACCAAATATCCTGCAAAATAGATAAAGTCAATACTTTCGTTAGTTAGAATTGTAGTTCACATTCCATTCCAAAAAAAAAAATTCTAGTTCCCAAGAATGAGAGCTATCACATACATGGGCACATACCTTTTTTTGGATGTGAACGAGCGTCTTCTTGTTCTCCTTTGTTTCACACCACCGCTTTAATTCAGGGCAGCCACTAATTCGTAGTTCTTCGAGGTTGGTGAGTTGCCGTATGCTCTCCGGCAAAGACTTGATGCCCTCGCATCCGACGATTTCAAGTTTCTTGAGGGAGGTGAGTTCTCCTAACCAATGCGGTTGTGACGTCATTCTTTTGCAATCGGACAGACGTAGTTGTTGTAGCGAAGTGAGTTGCCTGATGATCTCTTGCCATTCCTTTAGCTCCGAGTAGTCGTGCGAAGTGAATTGCCTGATGATCTCTTGCCATTCCTTTAGCTCCGAGTAGTCGTGTATCTCCAGCTGCTGAAGAGATGTGAGCTCACCCAACCATTTTGGCAGTTCTGCCTCGCCATTGTTTGCTAATGTCAGTGATTCGAATTTGGAGAGGTCTCGGATGATCTCTGGAGAGCTGGTCAGATCACTGCAACGGTGGATAGTTAATGCATGGACGGCAGGGAGGTGGTGAAGCAACCTCCACTGATGCAGAGGAACCTCTCAGGATAGGACATCCAGTTGTTTTACTAGAGCAGAGGAAGAGGAAGCACCGGTGTGTGACACATCCTCTGCCCATGATGATATTACTTCATCACTATCCCATATCTTCCAACTCTCAGTTGCTCTAGGAGGACAAGGTTTCAACCTCAACTTGGGGCACCAACCTATTTGCAGGCGCTCGAGGCTGGGGAACATGAATTCGCTCACACCATCCTCGCCATAGGAGTATGTCGTGTTCCACTCTTTCAAGCTTTGCATATATGCTAACTGAAAGCTCTCCAGTCGAGGAAATGCTCTCGCGCCGCCGCAGAAGCGCTCGTCAATTTTCGTAACGCTGTCCATAGACCAGAGAACCAGCCTTCCTAGGTTTGGTAATTGGCCGAGCGGTGGTAGGCTGCAGCACCTGGGCAAATCATACATAACAATTGTTTTAATATTAGGGAGATAATGAGTAATACCCATTAGCCAGGCCGGAAAGCTGACACTATTATAACCTCCTATATCAAACCGCTCTAAAGTGCTTGGTGGCACTAACTCTCCCAACACTTCCATGTCCTCCACAAACCTCTCAGCGCCAGTAGTCCACTTGAATCCCAGTTCTTTAATTCTTTGCTTTTCGATCAGTTTTATACTCTGTGCCTCTTGTGCGGACTTTACATTTTCAAGTCTACTTATCTCCAGCTCGTCAGGATTTGCATGCTCAAGCAGGTTAAGATTGCTTCTAGATTGACCGTCACCAGCATGCACCACAAAGTGTGGCAGCGTGACAAAAGGGTTGGATCTGGAAAGCAAGGACTCATTCAGTGCACAGCAGCCATCCGTAATTAGAGCCTTCAGACTATCCATTTCTGGAAGCCTCGCAAGTCGTTCGCAGCCCAAGAGGTTGAGTGTACGTAGCTTCTTGAGCTTGCAAACACTTTCAGGTATACTAACAAGATCAATACTATTAGACAAGTCTAGATGCTCTAGATTGGAAAGGGTACTGATACGTCAATGAAACTGTCATATTCTTCACAAATAAAATTCATGCACCCCGATAGATATAAGTACTGGAGTTTGGTTAGATTGACGATGACTTCTGGCAGCCCAATGAGATTCAGCCCAACTCCACAATGGCTCAAATTCAAATATTGGAGTTTGGTAAGGACGCCCAAAGCTTCCGGTATTCCTTCTTCAACCTGATCGCAGTATGATAAATCCAGATGAACCAAATCTTTGAGCTCCACAAATGATTTTGGGAGTTTTTTTATTCTCCGACAATCTGATAAATCAAGATAGATCAGACCTTTCATTCCACCAATAGACTCTGGTAGTGTTGAGATTTTAGATCTACGAAGGTTCAGGTAATTTAATTTTGAGAGCTTGGTGATACACTTGGGAAATGATGGATCATGGATCCGTGGAGCATTCAGATACCTCAACTGCTTCAATCGAGCAATAGAACGTGGTAACTTCCGTATGTTGCATTCACTTAAATCCAAGACACGCAGGTGCTTAGCTGATGAAAATGCAGCATCACGAAACTCAATTTCACCAGTGCATAAAACACAGTGCCCTAATCTTGGCAGGAGAAGTCACAGATAAGTTCAATGGCTTGCTGCAATCTGCGAGCAATGCATAGCGGCAGCAGCTTCCCCCAATATTGCCCTTTTTGCTAGCATCCAGAACTTCATCGGCCATGACCGACCTTGCGAGGTCATGCACCAGGTCATGCATGGTGAACAATGTAACAGCTTCAGTCTGCAGCAAAAGCACCTAGTAGTGTCAGGTTTCTGAATTCTAATCGTTCTATAATGGAAACTAATGGCATGTTTTAACTTTTGGGGGAAAAAAGAATAAATGCTACACATTGTAAGAAGAAAGAGCAAACATCTGGCCCTCAATCCACTGGGCCCTAACTACAATTCTTATTGGAATTACAAAAACCATGAGAGTTTTATGCAAAAGCGGTGTTCTGCCATGCTCCTGCTTGCGCAGGTCTCTTCTGAGCCAAGAGTTAATTTTAAATTTCGTAACCATTGGATATTATATCCTTTTCCATTGAAATAAGTTTGTCACTATTGTGTAGTACTTGTGAGCAAGCTGTTTAGGATCGCAATCCCATGAACTTTGGCAGGATTGGGATTATAAGATCGAATCTAGGATCTTGGTATGATCGAGCCTTAAATGTAACTCTAAAAATAGCCTGTGGACCACTATTTTATATGGTACCACATAATTGTGATCGTATGTACGAGCAAGACTGCAATGCTTTGATGGGATCACATCCTACAATATGGAGATCCTAGCAACCTTGGTTTTGAGGGTGCCAGCTAGTTTTTTTTTTAACTCTAATTTATTTCATACTAGATCTTACTGACATATTATAATATAATTTTCCCTTAAATATGTGATAATATGTAAAGAGGCACAACAATGCACTAGCAAGCTCAAAAAAGAAAAAAATAGTGAAAACTACACCCAAGTTCCTTAATCTTGCTGATTCGAAGTGTCACATAGATCTCCAAATTTAAAAATTAACAGGGTAGGTAAAAGCATGTCAGTTAGGCCACTTGGGTTTCTAAGAGACAAAGAATGTTGCTTTGGCAAGGATGATGTGGATTATGAAACACCCTAGAGACAAAAATCTAATGAAGGCCAACATCCACTCGGAATATAGCTACACATGTGTAGCAACTTTCTTGTACTTCCATCCTCGCTTCACACAAAATAGTTAACTCGGATTGATAACGTTTGGGCCACCAGGCATTAAATGATAATCTATAATCAATCTACAAAATCGC
This sequence comes from Phyllostachys edulis, assembly GCA_036346405.1. NCBI lineage: Eukaryota > Viridiplantae > Streptophyta > Magnoliopsida > Poales > Poaceae > Phyllostachys > Phyllostachys edulis. The sequence continues at coordinate 10,842 of JAYEVD010000293.1, forward strand.
TATTTTAAGGGTGTCCTTGACTTCCCCATCTCATGGACGCCATCCATAGACATCTAATCCACGCAAGAGGTGATGCGGGCCGTCCGGTCTAGATTTTTTTTGTCACGTGGCGAAGTGTTGTCAGACCCAAAATTTGTAATTTGGAATCTTCTGTGTTCACAGCACCAGTCTCTGGATCAGCAGCTAATGCTCACAATTACATCATTGGATATCAAACACATATCACGAAAATATAAAGTTGTTGCATAATAATAAATAAAGTGTAAATATACCTTATGGCTTTTGTGTTTCAGAATAACTGACCAGACCAAATACCTTTAAGAAATCAAGAGCGGAATTGAAATACAACACGTGGAACCTTCACGATATACCCACAGGCAATCGACTAGGGCCCACAATCTAGTTCTCGACTTTCTTGATCTCCAGTCTTGACGAAAGCTCATAGTGCTCACATAGCTTTCCTCTCTTACACTTACTAAATAATGATATTGAGCGAGTATGAGTACACAACCGTACTCGCGAGCCAACACACATAATGCCATTATATAACATGCAAGGCTGATCAAAAGATTGGCTTATGGTTCTTTTGTTTGCATAAAGCCACTTATTGAAATAGATTATGTAGTAGCAAATCCTGAGACCTAGCATTTTTAACTAACAAAGGTTTTAACAAAGTTGAATTTTGTTGTAAAATACTAGTGGAGGCTCCAACCTCCTATATCACTAAGTGGCTCCATCCACCCAATGCTCATGTTCATTCTCGGGTCATATCCCGTACTTCTCGCTGGTTCCTAACCAGGCCATATCAAATCTCTAGGTTCCAACCCATCTTTTCATTCCCTCCCACAAATTGTTTAATAAAAATAAAAACTACTTCGGCCGTGACCAGTAGGCACGGCTATCTAAATAGTTTTACACTCTGCAGAGTTCGTGCACTTTACCCACAAGAGATAATCGACTTATAATGTGCATCGACACACTTTCATAGGTGTGCGACCAAGATGATTATCACAAGGTCTTTACAATGCCCCACCTCAACGCAACCCAACCCACTATGTATCACCTCCTTCGGCCGCGCCCCTAGGAGGTCTCCCACTTGTACCGTGTAGTTCAGTGGCTCCCTTACCCTTAATCCACACCACACCAGACCACACCCATCAATGGCGAAACCACACTGAGGCGAATAAATTAGTTAGCCAGGTCGTACCCATTATAGACTTGTGGTTGCACTATTTTTACACAAGAGATCATCACAAAATCCAGATCCTTAATTGACTTGGGCGGTACTTTCCCATACCCACTATGCCGTGCTCTTTACTAGCATCGCCACGCTTTCTAGCACCCAAGTCGAAATCATTTTGGGTTTTCTTTTGTTTTGAAATACCTTTCTATTTCAACATACCAGCCAAGTTCCAACCTCGACTGCGCAAATCCAGTTTCAAGTTTTGAATGATGTTGGGGCAAATAATTGCCCACATGTCAATATATCTAAGTAAGGCTAAGCATGACACTTAGATACGAATTTAGTAGGTAGTATGTATACCATTAGTTCTAGGGTGACAAATGATAGTGTCCAAGTTCAAGGATGGAAAGGTTATACACGATTATCATTCGGTATTAGCTATAAGCTAAGTCAACATATTTGTATGAGTCATAGCAATGCAATTTTATAATTTAAAACAATATAATTGCATTTCAAAAGTAGGTGCAACATAATCAAAGTGTTGCCTCGCCTTGCTTAATGTTCTGATAACCGTCTTGCTCAATGTTTTGATAATCTAGTCTTGCTTCTGCTCGGACTACTGCTCCTCCCGGGCTTCGAACTTCTAATTACGAGTATTACGATCGAGCGCGAGGACGTCTCAAAGCAACCAAATGAAATCCAATAAATCCAAAGGCAAGTAAACCAAGGAAACACTTCAAATGAAAGTCAATCAACCCAAGAGTGTTTGAAGCAGTAACTACTTCAAACGAAACTAAATATACCTAAGGGTATCTTGAAAGACGGAAGTACTCCAAATGAAACTAATCATACTTAGTGGAACTAATCATACTTAGTGGAGTTGATGAAGAAAATACTTCAGACGACGTATATCCAAGGAAGTTGATGAAGGAAATACTTGAGACCAAAGTAGATAAATTCAAACTCTACTCGTTTGATCTAGTGGCGGGGTTTTGGGTTGATAGCCAAACTTAGGGTCGTAACCGTTTGATCCGGAGTGAAGGCGAGAGGATCGGAGCTCTCGGAAGTCCATTGGGGCAAGGAGTTAGAACGCAGCGGAGGAGAGAATATTCATAGGAATATTTCAGTATCGATTACCTAGATGGGAGAAATCACCCAGTTAGATCGAACTCTCTGACCCTCCTTCGAGTTATGAATTGCCCTTCTACTAAGAACGGATAACGATGGATGATAGCCGGAGGTTATATGATGTTGTTTGGTGGTTGAATTACTATCACCCACTTGGGAACATCTCATCACTACTCACATGCGGCGTCTAGCTGAGTTCTTTTGTTATTACTTCATATTTATCGAGGAAGTTCCATGAAAGTCAGGTGAGACCTATGCATAAATTCAAGGGTTTGCATAGGGTAGACATAAGTCTCACCGACACATGGGGTATAGTTTACTTAATGATTTCTTTTATGATTTGATATTTATCAAGAAAGTTCCATGAGCCTTAGCTGGAACTTTCGAGCATTGGCTAGATGCTGGTCTTACACCCTCAGTGGTGTCTTACGGTTTTGGGTTTCAACTTTGAGGTGATCTATACTTAGTCTAACTACCTACGTGGCTTGGCATATACTAGAGTAAACCTATCATACTAAGTTGATCCTTAGCCATGACATCTGCTAACAACTACTTCTAGTTAAGTAGATAGCTACTATACAAGGCCTATGGGCTCTTCCATACTATTCCTTGTTTAGCGATCAATCTTATCATCTTGATTACTATCACTAGCATGAAGCTAGGTCGTAACTACCGCTAACTTTCATGATCATCTAGTATAACGATTACACCTAACTTAATCACTGGTGAATTGTTTAACTAAACGTTTAATATTACTACTTATTGTTTAATTAGGGCCTATGCGTTAGTGACATGTCACAATCCTAGTTAGATGTCAACTAAAGTGATCACTTAACCTATTCGACAATTTGGTAAGAGCCTACTTGTAAGTGTATGTTGTTATGATGTATTACTTTATTACTACTCTACTAGTGGGTGTACATGGCATTGACGCATTGTCATTTATCATTGTATGACAATGGCCTAGGGCCTACTGGTCATTGGATCAGGTGTGTATGTATATGCCTAAACATGACTATATCATCTTAGGTTCTAACTACCTGAGTTGATTAGTTTTATCCTTTAGTTAGTTTACTTACTACGTGATCTCTGGTTTAAGGTTTGATCTATCGCTTGTTGAAACAGTGACAAGGTTAACTATTTTAACCTAGGTCCTAATGGGTATAGTCTACTGATCATTAACCATGGCGTGACCTATCACTTGTTGAAATAGTGACAAAGTTAACGATTTTAACCTAGGTCCTAATGGGTATAGTCTACTGATCATTAACCATGGCGTGTTATTTATTAACATCTTTATATAATGATTCATTTGACTAGTTAATCAAGACACATTGTTATTTTAGTAATTTCATAAATGAATTATATTAGTATAATTCTTAAGTAAATTTGTCTTTGCATTTTAGTTGATAATAGCTTATTGCTCACTATTATCGACCATTCCTAATCATCTACATGTATTGCCTTGGTTAGCTTAGCTACAATGCCATTTCAACTCAATCTCCAATTGTCTAAATTAATCACTAATCACTTAACTAGAGTGCAAATTGTTACTTACTTAATCCCCAACTAATTAACCTTCTAATCAAATGGGCCCACTTGTCATGCATCAATAGAGAGAGAAAGAGACCGAGAGGGACAGAGCAGGAGAAGCAGAGGAGGTCAAGGCGGCTCGGCGCACTTCTCGGCGGCGAGGCGGCGACGAGTGGCGGCAACCCAAAAATGGGTTCTTGGGAGGAGAGGAGGCTAAAGTTGGAAGGCGGCGCACTTTCTGGCAAAGACCGAGGCGGTCGAGCGTGAGAGGTAATGTGAGGCGATGGCGTCGAAGGGAAGAAGGAAGAAAAGGCAGCGCACATGAGCGGGAGGGGAGTGAGGGGAACTCACCAGGGCCGACGGTGTGACAGGGGTCGTGGCAGCGGCGCTGGGGAGAGGGGGAGCCGAAGCGGGTGGTGGTGAATGGAAGAGGGAGGTCCGGGGAGGCTTCGGGAGCGAGGAATCGGAAGATGGCTCACCGGAGCAAGAATGGCGGCGGTGGCGGGATTCGGTCGGATCAGAGGAAGATGGCGGCGTGGCGAGGCTCAGTGGTGGATTCCTCAAATTGGGTTAGGGGTTTTGCACAGCGTGGCTGGGAACATGAAGTGACGTGAGTAGATTTGGGAATGGATCACCGTGTCGGCCAGAACGGAGATGGAGGGTAGCGGCTTTGTCGGGCGGCGAGCACCAGAGGGGAGGAAGACGATGTGCTCCCGGCTTTTCGGCTACGGAGATGGGAGGGGGAGGTGAGCACCGGGAGGGGAAGTTGAGGCGATGCTTGGGGTGTGTTGGCGTGGGCCGGGCTTCACCGGAGCAGCAGCGTTGCGTGGGGGTGGCGGCACCCGAACAGAGAGGAGAAAGGAATGGGGGATACCAGAGGATGTGAAGTCGAGCGCGACTTAAATGGGGCGGGGCGAGGACGATGATGACGTGGGCGGCGGCATTTGAACCAGTGGCGGCAATGGGAGCTGTTAGGATTAATCTTGTTTTTTTAGAAGTTCCTTTTCGTTTTTGATTTCTGTCTTGGAAAGTTGAGTTCGTTTCTATTTCAGTTTGTTTAGTATTTCTTTTTGGAGGCTGTATGCAGTCCGAGTCGTAGAAGACGCAATAACCGAGTCTGAGATGGAGTTGTGTGTGCGTGTGTATAAAAGAACGAGAAATAGTGCCATGTAAGTTGAACCAGGAGTTGAGAAGCGAGAAATAAAATACAAAAAGAGGAGTAGGGTGCTCCCAAAAAGAAATCGTGTTCTTCGTTTTTGGCTTGTCTCTGCAGTCGGCAGGAAGGAGAGGACAGGCGCTGCCTGGAGAACTTTTGCCAGGAGATCACATCACGTGAAGAAGACTAGCTGTGTTGCTTTGTGTTGGACTTCACACGACACAGAGCAGCAAGAAAAGAAACGTCACGTCGAAGCAATTCAATTCGAGAGAGAGAGCAAAGGTCAGTCACGAGGACGAGCATCAAGGACCAAGCCGGCCGCATTGCAAGAACCGAGCGGAACTAGAGTTTCTTCGGACGATCGTTTCTCTACTGCATAGTTTCTGGAACGAAGCAATAATAAGGAAAAATTCCAACAAGTGGTATCAGAGCGTTCTGATCTTGGCGGTGATTGAAGATCATGGACGACAAGGCGAAGACCCGGGATGGACCGATCTCCCTCCTATATCCTGTCCTGACGACTGACAATTATCCGGTGTGGGCTATGTAGATGAAGGCGAACATGCACACCCAAGGAGTTTGGGGTGCAGTCGATCCGAAGGCAAAGGACAAGGAGTTGGACGACAAGGTAGATCAGACGGCTTTGGCCATCATCTACCAGGTGGTGCTAGACTCCATGATGCGGTAGCTCATCGGCAAGGAGACGGCACGTGAGGCGTGGGTGATGCTTCAAAAGATGCACGAGGGAATTGATCGTGTGAAGGAGGTGCTGCTACAGAATTTGCATACCGAGTTCGAGAATCTCCAGATGGGAGAAACCCAGTCGGTGGACGAGTTCGCCAGTAAGCTGTCTTCATTGTACAATCAGATTGTCTCTCTCGGCGACAAGATGGAGGAATATGTGGCAATGAAGAAGTACCTGCGCGTGCTACAAAAAAAGTTTGTACCTGTCGTCACCACGCTCATGTACTCCCCAGATCTAGAGGAAAAGAAGATCGAGGAGATCACCGGTTCCCTCAAGACGTATGAGGAGCTACTGAAGGGGTATCAATCCCGTAACGAGCAAAGGTATCAGTCCCATAACGGCGGCGTTCTTTGGTAAAGGAGATATAAGAAACGATGGCAGACGATTTGGCAGAGGTGGCCGTGAAGACAAGGTTGGGCAAGGCGATGGTGATAGATCCCGTGATAAGTCACATATCAAATGTTTTAAATGTGACAAATAATCACTACGCTACGGAGTGCCGCAGCCCACATAAAGTGCTTCAAGCTGTGACAAGTATGGGCACTATACTTGAATTATCAAACAAGAAGAAGAACGAGGAGGTAAACCTCATCCGAAGTCGTGAAAATGAAGACGACGATCCTACCTTGCTTCTCTCCTTATGTGTCAACAAGGCGCCGGTCATGGTGATGTTGAGCGAGGAGAACGTACTTCCTAAACTACACGGAGGAGGAAATCACGATCATCTTGATGAGTGGTACTTGGACGAAGGAGCAAGCAATCATATGACGGAGATCGCTCCATGTTCCATGAGCTCGACGAGAAGATTTGGGAGAAATAAAGTTTGGCAACGGCTCCACGGTACAAATAAAAGGCAAAGGTACAATGTTGTTGCGATGTAAGAACGATGATCGAAGATCTTTGCGATATTTACTTTATACCAAGTTTGTGCAACAAAGATACTCGATCTCGGGCGGTTGGTAGAACGAAGTGCGTGGTGGAGTCTGCAGGTGAGTTCTTGCGCGTCACGACAAGAACAAAGATCTGTTGATGAAGGTAAAAGATCCCCAAACCGGTTGTACAAAATTTCTCTAAAAACTTGTAAGTCGGTTTGTGTGAAGGACACCGAGGAGCCAGCAGTGGAACTTAGATATCGCCAAGGACATGGCGGAACCTGTGAGTGGCACGCAGTTGGCGCAGGAGGCGCAGGAGGCGAGTCTCGGGAGGAGATCCGATAATGCGCAAAGAAGGCGTCTGAGGCTGCTAGGCGGTGAGTCCCACGCAGATGAAGGGCGCGGTGTACAGAGTTGACACTAGAGGGAGAGGAGGTGTAGCCTCGGCTAAGATGTCTGTGGGAAGTGGACAGACTTGGTCCAAGAGAGAAGAGCGGGAGGCTCAGGTAATGATGAAACCGAGGTGGTCGTGGGAGCAAGTGCTCCAGCCCAGGCAGGCGTGCAAGGAAGGACGAGTTCAGTCCAAGTGCGAGGCGCGGCAAGCGTTAGTTTGTGCATGGCTCAGGATGGAGCATGTGCAGTCGGTAGGGCGGTATTGGCCTAGGAAGGAACGGTGCACGGGAATGCAAGTAAAAGAGGAAGACTTGGAAGTTCAAATACATGAGAAGATCGGGATGATCAAGATAAGGAAACAAGATTAAGGGGGTGATTGTTAGGATTAATCTTGTTTTTTTAGAAGTTTCTTTCCGTTTCTGATTTCTGTCTTGGAAAGTTGAGTCCGTTTCTATTTCAGTTTGTTTAGTATTTCTTTTTGGAGGCTGCATGCAGTCCAAGTCGTAGAAGACGCAGTAACCGAGTCTGAGATGGAGTTGTGTGTGCGTGTGTATAAAAGAATGAGAAATAGTGCCATGTAAGTTGAACCAGGAGTTGAGAAGCGAGAAATAAAATACAAAAAGAGGAGTAGGGTGCTCCCGAAAAGAAATCGTGTTCTTCGTTTTTGGCTTGTCTCTGCAGTCGGCAGGAAGGAGAGGACAGGCACTGCCTGGAGAACTTTTGCCAGGAGATCACATCACGTGAAGAAGACTAGCTGTGTTGCTTTGTGTTGGACTTCACACGACACAGAGCAGCAAGAAAAGAAACGTCACGTCGAAGCAATTCAATTCAGAAGACAGAGAGCAAAGGTCCAACGCAGGGACCAGAGCATTAAGTACCAAGCCGGCCGCATTGCAAGAACGCGGAACCAGAGTTTCTTCGGACGATCGTTTCTCTGCTGCATAGTTTCTGGAACGAAGCAATAACAAGGAAAAATTCCAACAGGAGCAACGGCGAGGACGTGAGCAGCGACATGACTGCAGTGGTGTCGATTGTGATGGGGGCAGGTGTGGGCGACATCGGCTGCGTCGTGGGCATAGGTTGAGGTGATGGGGGCAGGTGCGTGGTCGGACGGTGGTGTGGCGCCGGTCAGCAAGTTTACAGTAGCGTGATGCTAGTGGTGGCATGGCACCAGGGAAGCGGGTAGAGGAGGAAGGGAGGCTAGCGCGTGGGCCAGGAGGGAAAAGGAGGAAATAAAAGAAAAGGTAAAAGAAAGAGGAAAGAAAAAGGAGAAAAAAGTAAAGTAAAGAAAGAAAAGGGGAAGTCAGGCTGGGCTGGGTGGTTTCAGCCTAGACCGCACTTTTGAGGTTTCAGTTTATTTTTCTTTTCCTTTTTTTCTTTTTAAACTCGGTTTGAATTCAATTTTCTGTTTTTGGGGTTGAGGTTTCAATTAATAAATAAAAAATTCGAATATCAATGAAGCAAAACAAAAAGTTTTAAAAATCCTATATTTTTAGACAATTTCAAATGCTCAGAATTTTTTTGGATGTTACGAGTGTCCGTGAGTTCGCTTCCACATTTCTCTTGCCACTTCACACACCCCACTCTCTCCCTCTTCACCTTCTTCCTACCGATGCACGCATCTGCTCACTCGTGGCCGCGCCGCAGCTCCTTCCCTTACCCTCTTCGTTGTCCACTGCCACCGCTAGTTGCTGTACAACCGCTCAGGTGAAGCAGAGGTGGCCCCCCTTTCCCCCTTCCCCGCCGATGCGCTTCGATCGACACTGCCACCACAACTCCTTGCCATTGCTAGAGGAGGGGAGTCACTGGATCTGGATGCCCTAGTGCTCCTTTTCACCTTCTCCTTCACGACCGAACATGACGTGCCCCCCCCCAAATGCTTGTGCTGCCGTGACTCGATCGACTCTGCCACCACTTGTCGTCGTTGCCTCAACTCACGATCAGGCTACGACTCTGCACCGCTGCGCGCTGCTAGATCCATCATCGATTCTCAATTGTGTTTTGTTTTCTCAATTTTTTTTTATTATGTTAGAATCATTTTTTCAGTTGGCCAATTTCAATATGTTTTTTCGGAGCGTTTTTTTTTTCACACAACCTTACATGCCTGGGAGGGGGCATCCTTGAGTAATGCAACTCACGAACGCCCTCAAGATAGATGAACTCCTCGATCTAAACCCTCCACTTGGGATCACACAAATACTACAGTACATGGTTCACATGGATCACTTCCAAATTGAGTCGGGGTATACACTCACCTAGGCCATTTCCAAATTGGATCAGGGTGTTAGACTCACCCTTTTAAAGGGATAACACCCTTGGTAGCGTGTTGCATACACTTTAGATGCCAAGAAGTATATTTAACTTGTGATGGGTAGCAACAAACAGGTCCACTTCCCCAGAGCACAGACTGATGAGTTGATACCATCTGTAACAACTTGGCGCCCAAAACTCACTAAAGTTCAATCCCCACGCTAGACACAGCTATGTACATGTAGTCCTGGCTTCCCTCAAAAGGTTTAACCTATAGTTACTACAATGGGTCCATCAACCATTATATGCTAGTACTTCCCACTATAAACACTCGATGTGGGGCTAATCCAACCACTAGTATACATGCACAATATTGGCCATTTCCTAATTGGGCTCAAGTTTATAGGATCATCCATGCAAAGGTAAAGATACTTGTATTATTGTGGCCGCTCATAGTTATGTTGGCTGAATAATCTTTCAACATCCTAGTTTCAACAACTATTCTTTGCACTTTTGAGCACTAGACTTATGTCAAAGTTACAAATCTAAGGACCAAAAGTTAGAGGGTGTTGTGAAAGAACAACAATTTCTAGTACTCTTTTTGAGGTTGTTTCATCGGTATTATTAAGTGTTTTCTAGAGAGATTGCTCCACTTCATTCTTGATAACAACTTGACTTACACTCCTATAGTAAAAAAAATCCTCACCTACTATTTTTGACCAAGTATGTTATTTTTTTAAAAAAAATCTGCATTTTTGGACAGAGGGATTTTTTATTATTGTACTAACATACTATAGTAAAAAATAATAGCCAAACATGTATTAGGGGGATGTATCAATTTCTGAAACATCAGTTATTTGAAAACAAAGGTAGTATGTTGCAACTCACAACTTTATGTACGTTATGCGGATACTTTAATACAATATAATGCTTGTTTTCGATCTTAGCATTAATATGAAAATATGCAGCATGTGAGTTGCACCACAATATGTTCAAGATAATAAAACTGTTCAATTGTAGAGGTATGAACTAACTCACCAATGACGACTTTGAATGTTGAAGGAAGGACATCCCCAAAAGATGACTAACATAATTCTCACCAAGCTGCCTAGTGGAGAGTATGCTAACTGTCTCGATGAAACCAAGAGAAATCCATTGGTGAATTAGATCATCTTTATCTATATTGTGTCCTTTTGGAAAGATTGCACAATAGGCAAAGCATAACTTCAAGTATGGAGGCATACTACTGTAGCTTAGCTTCAAGGATGCAGGTACGTGATGAGGTGAAGATTCATTTTCTGAAGCAAGTACATTCCAGATATCACTGTTTTTCACTGACTCCCATTCATCAGACGTCATATGTTGCAATGTATACCCAATGGATTGAGCAGCTAATGCCACACCACCACACTTCTTTGCAATCTCCCTTCCTATAAGCTCCAACTGCTCTTTGTCAGTTCTAGCATCAAAGGCACTTTTATGTTTTATCATAATCCAGCACATGTCATTTGTCAAGGGCTCTATCTTGTATGGCTCAACGTCAACGGTGCGAATTTTCTTTGCAATCCCTTCATCACGTGTGGTTATTATGACAACCACTTCGCCACCCTCTCCAACCTTTAGCATAGACTTCAGCTCATCTAATTTAGATGGATCCTTCTCCCACAGGTCATCTAAAACAATAAGAATCTTCTTTCCAGCAAGTACCTTCCCAAGGCGTTTGTGTATCATCTCTTTTTCAGTCATCTGGCTCTGCTCTTCTGATACTTGTGAAACTATAGAGTTGCCGATTTTATTCGAGTCAAACGTCTGGGACACATAAACCCACACCCGAGAGTAGTCTTTGAACTGGGTATCATTGAAAACCAATTTTGCCAAAGTTGTCTTGCCAATGCCTCCAATGCCATATATGGGAAGGATGGTGATCTCTTGAGTGATGCCCCCAGATAAAGAAGCCATTATTTTCTGCTTGTCTTCAGTCCTCCCTATGATACGTGCTTCTTCCACATTCGATGATGTTTCCCGTGTATCAGTAACTTGCTGCACATTAGAGCTACAGCCTGTGGTGAAAGTGAAACGCTGGTGTTGATTTGTGATTTTCTCCAGTTCCGCTCTCATCCCCTTCATCTTATTAGCCATGCTAATCTTGGGAACGATTGTGAGACGGGGGATCCTAGCTGCCAACTGCAAGAGATTTCATTTGAATTGTCAGTAGGTAGGTTGGAAAATTCTGTACATTTTTCACAAACTAAAACTTGTGGAATGACACGTTAACACCTATCCCTCTTAGCTCCAAACAGAAATAAGATAAGTACGCTGTTCTACCAGCACGTTACAGTCAAATCCAGTTTTTTTTCGTTTCCCAAAAAACAAATCAAATCCAGTTTCACGGCAAGCAATGGTAGCAACAAGAATTGGGTTTTGTGAAGTGCGCGCTGCGTACATACCTTCCGTGCAGGCGGTTTAGCGTTGGCTTCATACTCGTCAATCATGTCGGAGATGTCATACATGGAGTTCTTGAGCCGCTTCAGCCACAGCCGCACCTCTCCGTTGGTGGTGGACTGCCTCTCGGCGTCTTTGAGCACTTCCTGCACAGACTCCAGCGTCATCTTCATCCCCTCCAGGTCGTCGTTGAAGTTCCACTGCAGCGTGATCTGATCTCCGATGGCGGAACCAATCTGTCCGGCCACCATCTGGAGGACGCCGGAGGCAAGCATCCCCCCGACTTCCGCCATGGCTGCTCGTCCTTGCGCCGGTCTCTCTAAGTGGACCTCGAACTCCCACTGTGTAGGATGCTCAATGGGCTGTATGCTCTCGGTCTCGGAGGTGGTGCGAGCAGGATAGATGGACGTTCCTATTGCGGCCGCGGATCTTTGCTTGTGTGACGGGAAAAAGCCAATTGCGCGTGTGCGAGCAGAAAAAACAAGGTATCAACCAAAGCTAGTGGTGCCCACCGACAGCTGCAGCGGCGTCTACAGTGCTCCACTGTGGCCGGAAAAAAGCCAATTGCCTGTGGAATTGTTAATGGGATGTATGCTTCTTTGAGATTTTTTTTATTAATTAATTTTTTATTAATTTTATTTTAAAGTGAACCTCCGACAAACTTTATTTTCAATTCTGACTCTTTGGTCACGCCACCACTCATAGCGTAACAAAACAACGTTATCACGCTGCGCCCGTGATCTCAGAGAAGCTCTTGTCACGCCACTACCGTGACATGATAGTGTTGTTTGATCACGCCACGACTAGTAGCGTGACCAAAAATGCTATTTATTTAACTTATCTTATAGTGTGACAACGTTGTTTTGTCACGCCACGGTGGTGGCGTAATTAAAGAGGTCGAATTGGAAATAAAGTTCATGGAGATTAACTTTAAAATAAAAATTTAAAAATGGTTAATTAATAAAAAAGATCCTTCTTCGATGGTGGTGTAAGAAATATAGAAATACTAAAATCTTCCAAAGGTACTATGGATGCTGAGTTGGAACATGTGACTCGTTGTTAGTTCGTAGGCACACTTTTCTTGCTTTTCGTAATTATCTAAAAGCTTCTCTTAAAAGCTGCAGCAACAAAACAATTTTCAATAAAAATTGAAAGCTCAGAAAATAGTGGGGATAATTTTATTAAAAACCAGATAAAGTTAGGAGCCTAGATAAAGTTAGGAGCCTCTCCAAAACCTTTTTATAATTTTTAGAGTTCTTTTACTATATTTAAAAATTCCTCAATCCTTTTAGTTTTTATCAAAATTCCAAACTCTTTTCTTTTTCTCGCTCGCTCCTTGGGCGAAAGCGACTCTGGCGATCTCCCCGCCTAACGCCTCGGCCCAAAGACCCGGCCCGCCTTGCTCCTGCCTCCTCTCTCGACGCCTAGGCCCCCCGCCAAGACCTTCCGTTCACCTCGGCCGCCTGTCGCCTCTGCTGCTAGCCACACCACCTCTGCCTCTCCTAGGTTTCAACTGTCATACTGGTTTTCTCGACCCGGCATAGATGGCTGCCACACATTGTCTGTGAGGATCCTTATTTGGTTTGTAATGCTTAGTCATCTATTGACCCTAGCATCACAAACAAAATAACCCGTGTCTTCAAGATATGTATACTTCCCGAAATGCAGATACACACCCTTTTTACAAAATCATGCATTAATTCCATTCAAGACATAGAACCAAAGCGCAACTAGATTAAATAGAAGACATACATAATAGAGAGTTATTACAAAAGGGACCGTAGGCCAAATACAACTAAGAGAGATAAATAACAGCGGAAGCAAAAGCCATAAGATGGTGATAAACAAAAGCCACACGGTTTGCCTATAGCCCACAAGGCAACCGACAAGCCGCCAACCTAGTCGTCAAATCCACCACACATCTCACAAAAGTGAAACCCTGGGGGATCAACCTTTTTCGCAACAAATTAATTAAGCAAAGCAAATGAGTACAAAATGTACTGCAAGATCGACGTGTAGTGTAACAGACCTATACATATGCTACATGCAAGCTTATTTAAGTGGAGGTCAGAGGTTGTTTTCAAAGATAAAGCAAGTTTTCATTTGCAATAATTAAATAGATTCAAAGCGCTTTTACAATTCATTTTTAATTTACAAATAACAACGAGACAACAACATAATAACAATAGATAGATGACAACAACAATCTTGGAAGTGACTAACCCAATAGTCACCACAACAATAGCATGAATTACCCATTCATACCATCCATATCAAGTTTTAATTAAAGATTGTAGTCTAATTCTTGCGGGAAATAATCAAGCTTGTCCATAACCTAGGACGAGGCTATTCGAATAGATTTAACCCTGCAGGGGTGTACCAATGTACCCACACGTGAGACCACCTTTTTGCCAAGCTATTTAGCACACTTCCTTTGGTATGCCGGCACGATTAGTCTTACATGACATTTCCAATGAACGATGCTAATTAAGAGTCGCACACAACCCAAAGGATAGGATACACCGGCCCAGCCTAAGCAACTGCGGGTGCTCTTCCCCTTATAAAAACAGTTTTAACCACCAGCGACCCATAATTAACACCTCCCAAAGTACTAAGTCAAGAGAGGTTCCATATCCTCTCGCATGGTTATACCTTAAAAGTGCTTGGATCAATGGGCAAATAATTCGGGTCCTTGGGGACTTAGGCACCATTCCACACACCATGAGATCACACCAACATCCATTGTGCCCAAGTCAATAACAGTTTTGTTTTCAATGTTATTTCTTTACAAAGTAACAAAGCACAAGTGCTGGACATAATGGAATAATAGATTTTGTGTGATCAAAGTTATCGACTAAGTCGATAACCGCCCAATTCTACCGTAAGCTAAGCATTTCTAAGCAATATCAACACGTAATCTACTAAGTGACAAGAGCTCATCCAACGAACTCTAAATCATAGCAAGATAGTCCTTGGCTTAGTAGTAGAGATCGAACATTTACCTACAGAGTATGCATCTATAGGATCAACTAATCGACAATAATTTAACAACAAAATAGAGCATGCATATATGCACTTTTGCAAACAATATATTAGACTTTGAAAGTAATGGGAATAAACATGGTCAAACTGTTTGCCTTGTTGGAGATGCTCACTATGCTACAAAGGGTCACTCACGGGATCAACGCACTCGTCGGCACCTAACGAAAAGGCGAAAAAGAACAGATAAGAACGAAAAAAATCGAAAAGACTCCACAGCCAACTTTGTCCAATTGATCTGAAATTTTTACAGCAGCAAGAGCATGATTTTTAAGGAATTTAGCAATAAGAACCAATTGATTTAGTTTCTCAATGCAAAAGTTATGGCAAAAACAAATCTGCTCGACTTGGAAAATTTGGAAAATTCAAATCGCCATCTTGTTTATCCCAATTAAATTCTTTAGCACAATTTTCCAAAGAGGTGTTGCACCTGGGATTTTATGGTAAACATAGCACCTTATGAGATGAACAACACAATTGAATTCACCTCATTTGGAGATAGGATGCATTTTCTATGATTTTTCAAAGACAAGAAAAGAGCACAAAAGAAAATGCATCCACAAAGGTTTTAAAAATAGTGACATGCCTAAAACCTATTATACCTTTTAGTGCACTAACATCGGAAGCCAACAAAATTGGATTCACTCAAAAATGATCTCTAGAGAATTACTTATGCAATTTACAAGTTAAATGCAATTTTTAGAGCAACATTTAAAGTCTATTTCTAAACTAATTTTCAAATCCATTTTATGGAGCCAAAATAAGATTCTAACCATTTTTAGATTAAATCTGAGTTCAAACCAGAGCTAACAAAATTTGAATCAACTCAATTGGATTTAATATGAAATAGTTATGCATTTTCAAAGTTTATTACCTTTTTCAGTTCACAATTAATTCCCTCGGGAAATCCTAAAAATGAAACGACGTGGAAATTTGTGGACCGTCGATCTTGCATCGCACGGCCCAAGATGAATGGGGCAATGTGCACGTGCCCGCATGGATCCAACGAACATGGGCCGTCGATGTTGCATCCGACGGTCCAAGTTGAATCGCTGCAGCGCGTTTGGAACTCACGCGCGCGAAGGACCACGCGAAATCTCAGCCATTGATTCTGGAACGAACGGCTCAGATTGATCGCAACACACAGTATAACGCACGCGACCACGCGACATCTCGTCCACAGATCTGGAAATGGACGGCCCTAACGACGCCGCTACAGTGTTGTCGCCGCATCCGACAACAGCCGAGTGGCTTCCACGGCGAATCGCCGGCGACCTAAGGCACGACGGCGCGAACCAAAGCTAGTTTGAGGTCGGCAATAACCGTGCGCGTCCAATGGTACCACCCACTCCGACGGAGGTGGCCCAGAACGCCGGCGAGCCGGCCGGAGGAGGCAGGGACATGCACGGCTACGGCGACAAGAAAGAAAAGCTCCGCGATTGTCCAGGTAAGCGGGTGCCCGAGCATCTAGGGGCTACTTAGGAGGTACCTGAGCACGGAGGAGGCTCGGAGGTGGAAGGAGAAGCTCTGGCGGCGGAGGACCTTGCGGCGCCGAAGAGGACAACGCGGGGAAGATGCTCTGAGCAAAATTAGCCGCACCGGGTCATCACATTAGTCCCATTAAAGCTCAAGGAAGGCTCCAGAGCGAGGAATTGGGAAATGGAGCACTCATCGGCGCCGGAGACGAAGAGGGGTGGATTTCGGCCGCAAAGGGGGAAACTCCAATTTCAACTGCTCCCTGTTGAGGCAACCAAAATTGGATGAGGGTTAATACTCCAGGAGGTTAAAGGGATAAGCCGGAGCAATTGATTGAGCAAGAGGGCCACTGGAGTGCGGGCTTCACCGAGGAGCTCCAAGTTCAACAATGGCGGCCGAGGGGGTTTGTGGGGAATGGAGCTCAACGAAGCACAAAGGGCGCTCGGCTAAGCTCAAGGTGGTTGAAAGGAAGGCAAGGAAGAGCTTGAGAGGCTTAAATAGCAGAGAGGGCGAATGAGGGAACGGGCGGATGCTCGGGAAGGAGCTGCGGTCCACGTTCTCCCCTATGCGACTTGAGCGACGGGAGCAGGTGAGGACTGCGACTTTGAGGGAGAAGCACTAGCGCGCATTTAATGCTCCCACCCATTGGCGAGGACGCGGAGGGGATGTAACACTGCATGCCCACGCTCCGCCCTGCTCATGGCGACCGTGCGTGAACACGAGGACGACCCGAGGAAGGAGATGACGTGGCCACCGTTGGATTTTGATCGTGCGGCTCCCACGCGATCGAGTTGGCACAGCGCGGCGCAAGCGTGGATCGTCCGATGAAGATCCAACGGATCACAGCGCGCGCGCCAATGCGCCTGTGCTGGGTGCAGCTACTTGACTCGACCGAGTCAAGTGGCTCGAGCCCGAGGAACAGTGCCGACTAGTTTGAGTTTGAAATTAAAAGCTGAGTTTGGAAGAATTTTTAGAGATAGCAAACTAACTCCAAAAATTCTGAAATTTTGACTAGAGGTTCCTCACTCCAGGATCAACCTTACATAAAATTTTTAAAGGTTTTTATGAACAACATTTTTCTCCAAAAATTCTGCAAGGTTATGTTCTAGGGTTTGACCAATTGACAAATTGGTTTGACTTGGCTCCAAAATTTATCAAATAATTTCTAAAAATTATGAAATTTTTCAGAGGGGTCACACATCATCTCTAGAACTAAGGAAAAATATTTCCATGGGTTGAATACTAGATTCTTGACAAAGTTGAAAAAGGGTTTGACTTTAGTCAACAGGAGGTTTAGGTTTTTGAATTCCACAACTCTTGACAAGAATTATAGAAAAGTTCAAGAGTTTTAAGATGTGAGAAAAGTTTTAATTTATACTCATTTAATTACATTTGAAACACACACCTAGATTTGGTTACATTTGAAACACAAACCCTGGTTTGGTTACATTTGAAACACACACCCATATTTGGGATGTTACATCACCCTCACAACGCCACAGTGGCCAACCACCCCCTGACAACGCCTTTTGACCACGCTGGCGAAGAACAGAGAAGCACCCGTTTTCTCGCCACGCCCACCAAATTCTCGCCGCTCGTTTCGTGTGATTCTCATCGCTATATAAGCCACCGATCGCGCCATCTTCACCGTAGCTCGCCATTCTCGCCTCCCTCTCCAACCTTTAGCATAGACTTCAGCTCATCTAATTTAGATGAATCCTTCTCCCACATGTCATCTAAAACAATAAGAATCTTCTTTCCAGCAAGTACCTTCCCAAGGTGTTTGTGTATTGTCTCCTTTTTAGTCATCTGGCTCTGCTCTTCTGATACTTGTGAAACTATAGAGTTGCCGATTTTATTCGAGTCTAACGTCTCGGACACATAAACCCACACCCGAGAGTAGTCTTTGAATTGGTTATCATTGAAAACCAATTTTGCCAAGGTTGTCTTGCCAATGCCTCCAATGCCATATATGGGAAGGATGTTGCACTACCACATAGAGGGTCATCACAGATGGTTCTAAACCCTCATCACAGACGGTTTCTGAACCATCTGATTTATTACGTCTGTGATAACAGGCGATTATCATAGACGGTTTTTGAGCCGTCTGTGATAAGTCACAACACAGACGGTTCGTATAAATAACTGTGTGTGAACGCCAACTAACACAGACGGCTTCGACCATGAAACCGTCTGTGATATGTTGGCCATCACAGACGGTTGTGTTTACCAACCGTCTATAACGAGCTACATATCACAGACAGTTGGTGCACAGAACCGTCTATGATAGTAGGTGTTAACAGACAGTTTATACCACAAAACCGTCTGCGACAGTTCACTCTATATATAGAAATTTTTCTGTTTTTCGGCTAGCCTTAGGAAATGCTAGCCATGTCCTTTGAAAATAATATGTAGATAACAGATACAAGCAAATACACAAATACATAGATATATCATAGATACACATATATCGATCACAGATACACACATATATATTATAGATAAACAAATTTACAGATTGATTATAGATGAATTGTCATAATGTTTTCACAACATGTTTACAGATACAGTAAGAAAACCTTGTTTGTCACTAAAAATTTTATTCAGTCTCGGCTGCGTGAAACTCTCCTTTTGGGTCAATGACCTCCATCACTAAGAAGGTGACAAGATGTCCTCGAATTTTGGAGGGTTCATTCATTTGGACTGTACTTAAACGGATGTTGATGCCCTATCGCTAGGAAGAGTAAAGTCGTAAGCACTTATATATATTAATTGATAAGTAGGAAATAATTATTGTGAGATTGACAAACCTCTGGATCCTTGGGCCTACCACCCATCATTTCTTGCATATGACGGCAAACATAGAATCCACATCGTTGTCTCATGTAGCAGCTGGGTAATCGCAAAAATAGAATTACATACATAGGTTTGTTCAGATTGAGAGGCATCATTACGAAGTGTGATATAGAATTATTGTGTACTAGTGGGTACCGAAAATTGTGTCACATGTCGCAGTGTGTTGTTCCCTTCCATGTGTCTCCCTCTTTTGGCAAAGGTAATGCATGAAGCGACCTCGTGATTCAAAAAAGTTAGCCTCAGCCATTGCAAACGAAAGGTACATAGAGTTATTTATGGATGAAATGAGCTTACCTGTCGATTAATTGTTGCAGAAGTGTGAAGTCGTACTAGCTCTTGATTAGGGAATCACGGTATATTACCTTGTTCCACTTTGGGATGTAGAGGGACCCCAATGGGAGTGACCTCCATAATGGTCATTCGACCATCAGGCTTTTTCGATATTCCTCTGCCATCTCCCTTAGGTACCCCTTTCATCGGAGCATAGACACATTCGGCGACGTCGATGACGGCGGCGAAGACTGTGCAGACGCCATCTCGCTTACTTGCTATCTATGGAAACTTTTCAAAGAAAAGACAAAAGAAAATTTTCTTGATTGAAGTTTTCCTTGTCTAAAACTGGGAATGTAATGCAACTCAACATAGGAAGAAATCAACAGATGCCCTCCCCACAATAAACATTGTAACATAAAAGAAACATGAATGAAGAAGAGATTAACATTTGATAGTCTTGATTTGGTGAGTTTAATTAATTAACACAAGACCTTGGTCTTAAGCCCCCACAACTAACTAATTAACATTAGCTCTTGGCCCCAACTTTTAAGGATTGTGACATATCAATTTTGTAAGTACTATGAAGGGTTTGTGTGGATCAAGGGTTTTACTTTTACACCACAAGTGTGAGCTATGATACGAATAAAAACTAGGTTCAAAGGTGACCTTTTTCTCAACCTCCAACCACACATCTCAAAATTGTATTTAGAATCTCGTTTGTCTCTCATAAAAAAAATCTCACTTGACTAAATCTGCCCATTACCCGTCTCCAAAAATAAGGAAAACTCCAATCTGGCATTCCGAGACCACTCACACTATTACTAATGTGAAAACGGCACAAAAGATGACAAACGCCAACAATACTATGAGACTAACGTAATGATTAGCGACTAATATTTACTGGTAACAAATTTAGCACCAGGAAGACCTCCCAATTATCTATATTCATATGCAACAGATGGCATCCATAAAGTGAAATGAGCATTAGGTTTGAGCTACTGCATGTTTGTGATGCCAAGACATGTTTTCTTTAGGTGTACCAGGAGATGATAGTTGAAGCTAAAAATCCAACTTGCATTAAAATATTATCAATCTTTTTCATCTGATTGTTGAATGAGTTCTGATAGCTAAAGAAAATATAATCTGTAATATGGGAGAGAGCCTTTGCAATTTTCTCTTCCTTAAGGACAACTGCAATACAAGTATACCCAGAGATCTACAAAAAGAACAGTTGCATCTTGAACCATAGAGTTGTAGACTGTTAGTGTAGGGACCCCGGATATGCAACTCTGGGACTCTCTGTGTATTCTGAACTAGTCCCATGATCAGTAGATAGCTCACATAGTTGCAACATTGATGAAATCATATCCATACAACAAAATAGCTAATGAAGCAGACAAATAATATTACTTAGTGGCAAGAGGACGTTATGGTCAAGTCTTACAAAGTTTACCACACAGGGCTTAATGACAAAAGATACACTTGCAACGGAAACCAAACATCTTGCGGTGGCCATTCGACATGCCAAAGGCAATCGAGTGGAGGACGCGACCTAGTTCGCATAATCTTTGAAGTAGTCTTCCTCGTGGAACTCAGTGTTCACTGGGTCTTCTTCGGTGACTGATCAACAAATGGCGCAAAGCCGTGAGTACTTAAAGTACTCAGCAAGTCGTAGGGAAATGTATGCAAGTAGTATTCATGTAAGGCTTGACATGGATAGCTTTATGTCTATTTTGCAGAAAGCAATATTGATAGTAAATACAGTAAGTAGATTGTAAAGCACAATTTGAAAGATTAATATATGAGTAATCAAATTTCTTTGAAACATCATGTTCACTTCCCAACCATCAACCAAAACCAACTACTCAGATCCATCCAACCCAACAATTTTGAGAAAATCTACCCCTCGTGCGAAATCACCAAGCATTGTCCATAAATGGACTTGTGGTTACATGGTATGGCCCAGATCAAAGGCACACAAGGTTAAGTCCTTAGTGACTACTCAGGCGAGGCAACCACACCCCAAAATCACCCCTTTTATTGCACGATCACTCGCCTGAGTATAAATCATTTTTGGTTCAACCCGACCAAATGGCCACCCTTGCCATGGCATAAGAAACTTTTATTAACAGTGGCCGCATCATAATTCCTTATTTCGTCAAGTCAATTTTAAACATTCAAGAGCATGTGATCGTGAATCCATCGTATAGCTAAAGTGTGGCTAAGCATAAACGATACCCAAGTTGGTACTAAAATATGTACAACTAGAATTAACCCAAACTATGGTGTCCAAGGGTTTATGTCATTCACAACGAACCAAGGAGGCTTAATGGCAATTAGGTATTTAACTATTCCCAAAACCATTTTTATGCAACTAGCCATGCATGTTTATATCAAACAATATAATTTTATAAATTGGGTATGACATGATCAAAGGTCTACGGCTTGCCTTCATTGAAGAGTTGGGATGCTTCGGTCGTTGGGTCCAAGAATTCTTCGGAAACACCGGAATCTATACGTGCGAAAAGAGCCAAATAAATGAAACAATTCCAAATAAAATCCAAAAATTACCAAACTAGAATCAAAAGAAAGGTACTGAATTTAGAAATTTGAATCACTCGAATCGAGCTCGAACGAAGGAGAACGAGCCCTCGGAAGGTGGTTTGACTACAGGTGGTCGGAAGGAGGTTCGACGACCTAGTCGGAAGGAGTTCGACTATAGCCTGAAGCGGCAGTGCGGCGAAGCTAGGGCTCACGGTCGTGGCGACGAGGCTCGACGGAGTGTCCGGTAGCGAGAGGAGGAAGCGGCGGCGGCAGTCGAAGACGGCGCGGGAGCTCCGGTGAACTCTTCGGCGGCGAGGAGGTGCGCATCAGATAGGCCGCGATCTTGCGAAGCCAATGGCGAAGACCACGTCTGTGGAAAAGCTTTGACAGTGGCACTAGGGGCGGTGGCGGCGAGGCTCAAATAGCGATGAGGAGGCGAGATAGAGGGGTAGAGTTGGGGTGGGGAACAAGAGGGAACGAGGGGTTGGGTGCTCCTTTTTATAGGAGAGAGGGAGGCATAGGGGCGAAGCTCAACAGCAAGGGCGAGGGGTGGTTCGGCCGGGACATGGGCGACACGACGGGGACGAGACGAGAGCAAGTGGGGAGGAGAAAGAATAGAGGGGGTAGGTGCGGCGAAAGACGTGCAATTAAATGCGCATGCTACGAAGGAAAACGAGGGAGGGAATCACACCAGGGAGGGAATCACACCAGGGTGACGACTTTATAAAATAGTAAATAAAGTCCAAAAAAATCCAGGAAATTACTTGAAATAATCTTTTTTGACTTTAAATAACTAAAAACCCAATTAAACCAAATTTGAATTAGTTGGGGTTTGATTTAGTCATTTGGATTGTTTTAAATTTCCAAATTTTCAAGTTAAGCTTTAGAAATTCAACAAAACCAAATGGTTACTTTTATTATGAAAATTTTCAAAAAGCCCTAAAAATTGGGATGTTACAAACCTACCCCACTTAAACAGAATCTTAACCCCGAGATTCGGGCTGACTAAAGATTAGGTTTGGAAACTCAGCCTTTAGGTCCTCTTCACGCTCCGAGGTGGCTTCTCTTCAGTATGATTGCTCCACTGAACCTTGCAGAAACGGATGATCTTGCTTCTCGTCACTCACTCTACCACTTCCAAAATCTTGATGGGTTGCTCCTTGTAGGTGAGATCTTCATGCAGGTCAACTGCTTCTAACGACATCTGCTCTAATGGCACATGTAGACACTTCTTTAATTGTGACACATGGAAGACGTCATGCACATCTAACAACTGAGGCGGGAGCTCTGGTTTGTAAGCAACTTCTCCTCTTCTGACTAGAATTGGAAAGGGTTCGATGTATCTTGGTGCAAGCTTCCCGCTCACCCTGAAACGATACATTCCTTTGAGAGGTGAAACCTTCAGGCACACGTGATCTCCAAGTGCAAATGCCAAATCTCGACGACAGTTATCTGCGTAACTTTTCTGCCTAGTCTGTGCGGTTCTTAGCTTTTCTCAAATTGACCGAACTTGATCTTTGGCCTCATTCAGGACTTCTAGCCCAAGCACTTGTCCTTCGCCTGATTCAGTACAATACAATGGTGTCTTGCACCTTCTTCCGTAAAGAGCTTCAAACGGGGACATCTGTAGACTCGATTAATAACTGTTGTTGTATGAAAACTCTGTATAGGGAAAATTTTGATCCCAATTGGTCTTGTTTGCCGGAGTGCAGGCTCTCAGCATAGCTTCTAGGATTTGATTTACTCTTTCTGTTTGGCCATCTGTCCACGGATGATAAGCTGTACTAAAATTTAGGTTCGTACCCAAAATGCTATTCAGCTTCTGCCAGAATCTTGAGGTGAACTGGGATCCTCGATCCGACACGATCTTCTTCGGTACACCATGCTGACAAACTATCTTTGCCATGTACAATTCTGCAAGTTTGTCTCCTGAGTAGGTGGTCTTGACTGCAATGAAGTGAGCAACTTTTGTTAGGCGATCTAAAGTTACCTAGATAGAATCATAGCCAGCTCTAGTTCTCGGTAGACCGGTGATAAAGTCCATGCCGATTTCTTCCCATTTTCATTCTGGTATGTTCAAAGGTTGTAAGAGTCTAGCAGGTCTCTGATGCTCAGCTTTAACTCGATGACAAATATCACACTATGCTACATACTCGGCAATTTCTCGCCTCAAGCTGGGCCACCAATAGAACTCCTTGAGATCTTGATACATTTTAGCGCTTTCGGGGTGAATAGAATATAAGGTTTCATGAGCTTCTTTTAGTATCAACTGCTTAAGCTCTTTCTGGTCTAGTACACAAATACGTTTAACAAACCAAATGGTTCCTTGCTCGTCTTCTGAAAATCTTAGGGATTTACCCTTCTTCATGTTGCTCTTTATTTCTTTGATATCTGCATCTTCAGTTTGAGCTTTCTTGATCTGATCTTGTAGAGCGGGTTGTATTTCCAAAGTAGCTAAGTAACCTTCTTCAACCAATTCAAGCTCGAGCTTATGAAATTCTTCGTATAGTGCTGGCTGACTTTCCTTGATCATCAGAGTATTGTAGTAGACCTTTCTAATTAAAGCATCTGCTACTACGTTAGCTTTGCCTAGATGATAATGGATTCTCATATCGTAATCCTTGATCAACTCCAACCATCTTCTTTGCCTCATGTTAAGATCAGCTTGAGTGAAAATGTACTTCAAGCTCTTATGGTCAGTGTAAACTTCACAGCGATTACCAATGAGGTAATGACACCATATCTTCAAAGCATGCACTACGATAGCCAATTCTAAGTCATGAGTAGTGTAATTTGCCTCATGAGGCCTCAATT
Organism: Phyllostachys edulis; assembly: GCA_036346405.1. Classification (NCBI taxonomy): domain Eukaryota; kingdom Viridiplantae; phylum Streptophyta; class Magnoliopsida; order Poales; family Poaceae; genus Phyllostachys; species Phyllostachys edulis. Next base: position 35,546 of record JAYEVD010000293.1, read on the forward strand.
GTCGTGAAGCATAAGCCACTACCTTCCTTTCTTGCATTAGGACACAACCGAGACATTGCCATGATGCAGCACAGAAAATCTCAAAATCCTTCCGAACCTCAGGTAAGATCAACACTGGAGTGGTGGTCAAACGCTTCTTCAACTCTTGAAAACTTTTGTAACATCCCAAAGTTCTGTTACCAAAATAAAAATAAATAAAGATATTATTTTATTGGATTTTCTGGCTGTCAAAGTTCTTTCTTGATTTTCCGTAAATTTAAAAGAGTTTTCTTTGTTAAAAGAAAAAAAATTAATTATTTAATTTCTTGGCTTTTAAATTCAAAAAGAAAATTTAAGGAGTTTTATGGGATTTTATTGTATTTAAAGTGAAAAAAATGTAATTAATTTCTAGAATTTTAAAAGCTCTTCCTTTAAGTTGGAAATATTTTATTTAAGTTCAAAATAACTCTAGAAATTTCTGTGAATTTTTCTAGAATTTTTGGATTTTATTTGCTATTTTCTAAAGCCTTTTTGAATTACTAGAATTATTTTATTTGGTAAATCAAATTCCTGACAGCCGTTTCCTTCTGCTGCTCTCGACCGTCCGAATTAAATCGGACGTCGAGACGCCACCCGCTCCCCTCTCCCTCTCTCTCACTACCAGCGTGGGCCTGCCCGTCAGTCGCACACGCCCGTCTTCCACCTCGCCTCCTCCTTCCTCACGCAGACCCGCACACGCCCACCATTACCGTGCGCACGGAGCTTCAAATCTCTGCGATTCCCTCCCCCTATTCATGTGCATTCAAACCCCCATTCACCGCCGCCTCCCTTCCCGGCCGTTTCCCCTTTTCTCGTAGCCGTTTCGCCGGGATTGAGTAACGGCCGTCACCGACCTCACCGCACAATCTTCTCGCCCTGGCCTCCTCCGCCCCTATAAAAGAAAGCACGAGGTGCCCCTCCTCTCACTCATTCCCTCCTCCCTCGCTCTCTAGTCGCCAGATTTGACATTTCTTCGCCACCGGCCGAGCAACTTTCCGCCGCCTCTAGCGCCGCCTCCGGTGGGTCTCCATCGCCCTCATCACCACCGCCAGCATCGCCTCTTCGTGCTCTACCTGGTGCGCGCCCCCTCGACGTCGGAGCACCGCCAGAACGCCACCGCCGCCACAAGATCTATTGCGCCGCCGCTCTCTCCTCGCCACCGGTCACCTCCGTCCCCCTCCGACCACCCGGGTGAGCGCACCACATTCCACGCGTTCTCCTCTCGCTCGTGCCCTCGCTAGCCGCCACCTAGCGCCAGCGACCTTAGGGCCGAGAGCGCCGCTGCCACCGGGCGTTGGCGAGGCAACCACCTCGGCACCACGTGGGCGCCACATCGGCCAAAAACGCCTTGTGTGGATATCATGGGGATATGCGCATGATCTTAGGATGACGTTACAATTGGCAATGGCGTTGAAGGTTTGTTGAATTACGCGTTTTCGACAAAGTTTAAATTGCTGTTAGGCCAGGGCGGTCAGACCAGCCAGAGCGGTCAGACCGGCCATTGAGTGGCGGTCTGACCAGGTGTGTCTTGTTCATCGGCCAATCGGTGGCGATGATTGTTGGGTTAGGTCAAGTTCATGGGTTTCAGTGTATATGTGTTGCATGATGCATGTCTTGACTAACGTGAGTCAAGTTGCAAAGAACTTGTTTCCAGAATCGATTTCTTTGTCTATTGTTGTGCAGGTTGCTTGAAGATCAACGACGGTCAACGGCGAGGATGATCGGGACTAAGCTTGAGAGCTGAGGTTCAGAACGATCGGGGATGCCAGGTGAAGTTAATGGAGTCAAGCATGGTGCAAATTGGACAATGGTGACTAAACGGGCAGTTCAGTGCGACGGGTTAGATCAAGCGGCACGGGGGTCGGTGCAAGTGCCATGGTGGTTTCGGTGGGAGTCGGATGGGAGAGACTTGCTAACATGATGAGAGCCATTGGATCAACCTACACATGGCGAAGCATGAAAGTGCTTCACGAAGATTGGACTCGGTCTTTGAAAAAATATCGAGAAAGGGTATTTTGGTAATTTTACCTAAATACCGCCTTGGTGACCATTTGCCAACCCGCGACGCAAGACGGTGCATGGAGAAGCGGATTAGGTCAAGAGGAGATGAAGACGACACTTTAAAATGCGTGCGTGAGTGAAACCTGTTTCTGTGTGGGCTTAATGGGTGCCCATTAGGGTTTTCCTTTTAGAAGCTAAGCCTCCACTATAAATAGAAGAGGGTGCTGGCCAGCACCTCTCAACCCTTTGGCTAAGTGAAACCCTAGTTTGTTTTTAGGGCTTAGAGAGGAAAGTGGAAGCTTAGGGTTCTAGAGAGTTGGATTTGATTTCGTGCTCATGTGTTGAGTCTTTGTCCTCCTTGATGGAGTGGCTGTAAACCAACATCATATCAAAATAAATCCAAGGAAAGATTCCTCAAGATGAGTCTATTTGTGTTCTTGCTCTCTATTTCATGATTTTGGCTTTTTCTTTGATCTGCGAGTTTTCTCTTAATTTCTTGCCTTGATCTAGCTTGCTGTGATATGTGGGAATATATCTAGGATCATCTTAATCATCAATCACCCACGAGCAAGTCTTTAGATCATATTTCGATTTTGACTCGGTTTTGGAGCAACCTTCGTTCAAACTAAAAAAGATAGGAACTTCGGTATGGATCTTCACGATCCTTGATTGGAATTGGTTCCTAATATCCTAGAGAAGGTGTGTCTCAAGTTTGGTAAGGTTTGGAGTCACGAATCAAAAGATAGACCGATTTGAGTTTTGGTTTTCGGGCTGTCTATTCTGTTCATCGTGCAGCCGGTCAGACTGCACTTTGGCCACCGGTCAGACCGATCTTTAGCCACCGATCAGACCGCCCTCCGGTCAAACTATGGAACGAATGCCGGTCAGACCGCATAGTGCACTTAGGGTTTGAGTTTTTCCTATCTTTGGTCTTTTATTTTGGGGTTTTGATTGGATTCAATACAAGTCTTCCGCTATACTTGTATATTGATCTTCATAGCTTCCATAGCTACCAGAGTGAAATTGGTATTGAATTCGATCAAAGGGAAAAAGTGATCGTGCTCCTATTCACCCCCTCTAGTCGCCTTTTCGGTCCAACAAGTGGTATTAGAGCCCAGTTAGTTCAATCTTGATATTAACCAATCACTGAACTTGGCAATGGATAAGTACTCCATCAAGCTGCATATCTTCGATGGGCTCGACTGTGCCTATTAGAAGAATCGCATGAGAGTCTTCCTTCAGAGCGAAGGACAAGCTATATGGGAGGTTGTTCGAGCTCCACTCGTTTTGCTCGAGGTTGCTTTGCTGGCTTCAGCAGCCCTCTTGGCAAACAACCATAAGGCTAAGAATCTCCTATATGCTAGGCTTGGTAGACAGGAGTACGATAGGATTTGCAACCTTGAGACCGCATATGAGATTTGGCACACCCTCGAAACTTACCATGAGGGATCATCCCAAATCAAGCAAGTGCGCCAGACGGTCTACAAGCAAGATTATAACAAATTCGAGATGCGTCTGGGCGAGAGCATCAATGACATTTTTACTCGCTTTAACAAGGTGATCAATCAGATGAGAGCTGTAGACATTGAGTACTCTCAATCTGAGAATGCCACCCACCTCTTGGCTGCAATCAACACCAAGGAGTGGGAGATGAAGGCTACTGCCATTGAGGAGAACGTCGATCTCTCTAGTCTCTCTTTGGAGTTGCTTTATAGCAAGCTCAAGACTCATGAGATCAAGAGAGGTAGTCTTCCTAAGAAGGACAACATGGCTTTGGTGGCTGATCCTCTTAAAAGAACTTCTGATGGTTCTTCTGAGTCTTCTTCTGATTTTTCTCTTGCGTGTTTATCTGCAATTCAAGAAGAAGAGTTTGAGAGTCTTCCTGAGGCTGATTTAGCTTTTTTAGCCAAGAAAGTCGCACGGGCCTATAACAATGTTAGAAACAAGAAGATTGGTGTCCCTGTGACGTGCTATGAGTGTGGAGAGCTCTACCATATCCAGGCAAACTGCCGCAAGCTGAAAGGTAAGGGCAACCGTAAGGATGAGAAAGCTGCCTAGAAGAAGCCTCAAGGGAGCAAGCCCAAGTATCACGCTGCCAAGCTCATGAAGGCCGCTCACTGGGTCCTTGCCGCTTTTGGAGAGCAATCCATGAGCGATGTGGACTCCGGGAGTGAGGAGGACAAGGAGGAGGAGCGCCCTCAAGACAAGAAAGGGAAGGCCAAGGACATTTGCATGGCAAAATGTTGACATTAAAATATTCATACCTTGTCACCTTAGATGAAAATCTAGTTTATGCAATAGTATGAACTAGAACACTTTGGAAAAAATATATGCTTAGTCATGCTTAGGCCCAAAATTATTTTAATTTAGGAATTTTCAGCCAAAAATCAAATGTTGTTTAAATTGTACTACCGGCGGTCAAGAGGCGGAACTACCAGGTCAGTTCGTAAAAAGGCATTAACTCCTGGTAGTTTTCACTTCGTGCCCTTTTTACTCCTAAGTGGTTCGACCGCACTTCTCTCCCGGTTCACTCTCTCTCTCTCTTGTCCTCTCTCTCCAACCCGAAGACTCCTCAAAATCCCCTCGAAAAATCCACAAAATCCTTCGGTGTTTATTCAATCTTTGTTGATTCCTTGCATCTTTAGGGCTTTACTCCTTCAATCCTCAAGGTAAAACTCCTTTTCATCCTCGTTTTACCCTAATTTGAAACCCTAGGTCACTTTTAGGGTTAATCTTGAAATGTGGGTGATTTGATTGGTTCTAGTTGGGCAAATTGATAAAATTGCTGTTTCATGATGATTATACATCTATCTCATGGATTCACTCAATAAGAAACATCAAAAATCTCAAATCTAAATCATGCCCTAGGACTCAGTCTAGAAAAGCGGTACTACCACTCCTTGAGCACGGAACTACCGCGATGCGATCGTCTCAAGTTAGACAATGGCAAGATTCTGGGATCACGGTACTCGCCCAAGAGTCATGCAGTACTACCAATTTTTACCGCAGAAACGTAAATGTCATTCCATTCAAGATTAAGTCTATTTCGTGTGATCATTTGAACTCCCTGTAACCTATGCTCTCTGTGTGAAGATGCCAAGGACAAGAATCTTGACTCGCAAGTCACATGGACCACCTCGAGGACAGTCTTCTTCCTCTCAACCTCCTGCAGCACCTACTCAAGGAAATCGAGAGGTTCGCCAAAAGGACGTTCATGACAAAGGCAAAGGGCCTGCAGCCAATGACCCTAAATTTGAGGAAAGCTCATCCCAAGCTGAGTCAGGATCTGAGTCTGATTCTGAGATAGATACAGAAGTTCAAGCACAGTCAGATGAGGAGATGGGAGAGCCAGAAGAGCCTCAGGTTGATTTGAGAACAATTCCAGCAGATGACTATGCCATCTTGAGACCACGATGATCGAGATCTTTATCCTTCAGATTCCATAAATCCAAGGTTTCACACTAAGTTTCAGGAAAGAGTCTATGAGCAGCTTTATGGACCAAAAATAAAATTTGCAGATCATAAGTGGATCAAGTGGCAGCACATTAACTCCTTGAGCAAATATGATGGAACATATCAGCTTTTTCGGCAAGCCGGTATTCATTACCTAGTGGCTCTCAAAAATAACTATAATGAGGAGATTATCAGGCAATTCTATACCACCATGCATGTTTCTCCAGATTTTTCTAAACTAAAATAGATGACAGTGACAAGATATATGGAAAGCACCAGAAAGGAATTTGAGCCTGTTCTGAGGACATAATCCAGCAAGTGGGAGAAGCTCTATGACAGGCCTGCTTACTAGCTCCTGCTTGGATAGATTTCTATGTCCAGAACATCAGGTATACCCCAGGGAAGATTCATGGTCTCCAACCCATTCCTAGTCTGATTAATAGAACTAGTAATCACACTATTCTTCCCAAGAGTGGGAATTTTTGATGCTGTGAGGGGACATGCATGGAATATTATTGATTATTGATCATATTATGCATGGACGAAAGTTTGATGTGGTGGATGTCATTATTAGGGGCATAGCTGCATCAAAAAATGATAGGGTTAAAAGGATTTACTATGCTCCCTACATCATGGCTCTGATCCTCAGCAAGATAGAGTACCATGGAGGATTGGGCTCTCCTCATAAGGCATACAAGCCTCAGGAAGGTCCTCCTATTCATACTAAGGATGCTCCAGGGGAGGTTGCTGCTCAAGAGGATGCTCTTGCAGAAGATCAGGTATCACTTGCTCAGATTCTCAACAATCAGCAGATAATTCTCAACAATTAGCAGATATTTCTCAACAATCAGCAGATATTTCTCAACAATTTGCAAGTGGTTATCTCAAATCAGCAAGAGCTTAAGGACACTCAGCAGGAGGTGAAGACATCACATATAGAGTTCCAGAATGAGACCCACAACAGGATAGCTGCCCTGTCAGAGTGTCTATTCTATGGAGCAGATATTGACTACTCCTCAGCGCTACACTCATCATCGCCCTAACACTCCTCTAGGGGCTTCTACTTCGTCTGATCTAGCCGCTATTCCTCAGGCCCCTGCTACTGTTCCTCCTCAGGCTCCAGTTACTCTTCCTCCTCAGGCTCCAGGTTCTCAGGACCCAGCTACTCTTCCCCCTCAGGACCCAGCCGTTTGATATGTTTTTGGTACTTTGATGCCAAAGGGGGAGAAGCGGAGGAGAAAGATTTAGGGGGAGCAAGTTTATCATATTATATACTCTATGTGTCTTATATGGATTGTTATGTTTTTATGTTGAACTTGTTATGGTTGTGTGCTTGTAATAGTTTAAAACTATGTTAGGACTTTATTGTTATCTTGTTGAACTTGATGATTAATATTATGCTTATGATATTCTCTTGCAACACAATCTTCATTATGGTCATTTTATATTGTTGCAATTTTCCTCAAGTTCCAACAAGCAAAAGAAACTCCACCAAATTTTCAAAATCCATACATGTGCATGCTAAAATATTCTCACTTTTATATGCACATGTTTAGGGGGAGCTTTCTTTAAATTGACTTTAACAAGAAAATAATTCTCAAAACTCACTTGAGCTCATTGCAAGAATTATTTTGTTGTTAAGTCATTAAAAGAATATACACTTGTTTCACAACAAGTAGTATATTCAAAAACAATCTTTCTCACATATTAGTTGTGTTGTCATCAATTACCAAAAAGGGGGAGATTGAAAGCATCTAGGCCCCTAAAAATTGTTTTGGTAATTAATGATAATATGTGAATATGGGACTAACATGTTTATTGAGTATTTACAAGGTTAAGTCCAAATGGTGAGTTTGACAACTTGAAGATGCATGCTAAAGGACAATATGGCTCAAAGACAAGGTACAAGTAGTCTAGGATCCTTTTTATATTTTACCGGTCTTAGGAGAAATGGATGGAAGACTGGATTTTAGGTTAAATACCGTACTATTAAGAGGGATCGTGACTAGTAGCTTGATAGCATGTTCTTGTGCAAATTGGATCAATTTAGGATCATGCATGCATTTGGATTTGGTTTTGGAAAGCCAACTATGCATTGTCGTTTTTTTAGTATCCGAAGCGTTAAGTCACGGTACTACCGCCAAAGAAGATCTGTTGGGCTCATGGTGCGGTACTACCACAACCCGGTTGTTCCGATTTTTAGTTGGCGGTTGTAAAATTCCAGAGAGACACCTTTTCGGCTTGGTTTGCAAAACCCTGAGAGCGGTAGTACCGCAGTTGTTCAAGCGGAACTACCGCACTCCGATATTTCCGAATGTTGAGCAGTACGTTTTTTCCAGTAGGTATCCTTTTAGGTTCCACGTGAAACGGAACTACTGTTTGCATGTCTGCGTATACCGTGCCAGTAGTAATCTTGCATGATGGTTGATTGGTAGTCTGCGCTATGCGTTTAAACGGTTATGTCAAAGGGAGTTAATGCCTCTGTTATAGCTGTTACTACTGTGCTAGGTGAGGTGCAGTAGTACCGCATGATGCATGGCGGTAGTACTGCATTTCGTTGAAAAGTTGGGTTTCCTCTCCCAATGATCGTATTTGGTTGTGGGGGGTATAAATACACCTCCACCTACTCAAGGACGGAATGCTAGACCACATTTAACATCGTTAGAGCCTTGAGCATCCTCTTAATACCACAAACACACTTGTGCATTCATTGTGAGGTAGTTGAGCTCAATTCAAGTGCATTCATACTAGATTGATCCATTGCACTTGAGTGCCGTCAAGCGAAGATCATCGGTCCATTACTCTTGGTGTTTTGCCAAACACCTAGACGGCTTAGCGGAGGTTGCACGGTGATCTCTTCAAGAAGGATTGTGAAGAGGCCCGGTGCCAAGATTGTGAGTGGCTTGGTGTTCGCCATTTCCGGAGTGGAGGAAAAACAACCACTAGTGATCGAGAGAACCACTAGTGATCGAGAGAAGGCTTAATTCGTGGAGCCGGCTTAATTTGTTCAACCTTCCTCAACGTGGACTAGTGAAAACCGGCAAGTCTTCAATACCACAGGAAAAAATCATTGTCTCTATTGTGGTTATTTCTTGTCTTTACTTTTCGCATTTACAATTCTAGCATTTATCTTGTGTTGAATTGCTTAGCTAGAATTGTATCTAGTTTATACTTAGTTCCTAATTGGCTTAAATTGTTAATTAGTAAAAAAGTTTAAAAACCTCCTATTCACCCCCTCTAGTCGGTTATCCTTGATCCTACACACAGCAGCACATTCCCACACACCCGGTCCACCGTGGACCAAAGTCAATTTCGTGGACCCAGTCTATGGACCCGGGCCCACATGTTAGTGACTCAATGATTTTCCTTTGGAAAATAATTCAGCCAAAAAATCATTTTCCCAGCCGATGACGTCAGCATGATGTAGTAAAGCCATTTTCCTTTAGAAAAATAATTCCAATAATTCCAGAAATTCCAAATTCATCATTTCATGTGATTTCCAAACTTCCAGGGGTTTGTTCTCCTTCATATGAACTACGATTTTGTCGATTCAAATTTCTAAATTCATATAAATTCAAGATCTAGCTAACTAAACTAAAATTATTTAATTTGGAGTTCATTTGAATCTTGTTTGAATTTGGCTTATTTTCAGCGTATAGATTTAAGCGACTTCGAGAGTCGATTCGACGTCGTTGGAGAACAACTAATCAAGCAAGGCAACTTACATATTTGATACCATTATTTTAAATTATTTAAGTTCTATTTTAAATTATTCTTTGCAAGTGTATTTCTATTCAATGTAATTTAAATTCTGTTTTTAAATTGTAGTTAACCCCAATACATTTGTATGGCCAAATGTTGACATTAAAATATTCATACCTTGTCACCTTAGATGAAAATCTAGTTTATGCAATAGTATGAATGAGAACACTTTGGAAAAATATATGCTTAGTCATGCTTAGATATAAAATTATTTTAATTTGGGAATTTTCAACCAAAAATCAAATGCTGTTTAAATCTGGGACATTCGAGGACGGCTCTCTGCCTTCATCAAGACAAAGATCGTTAACTCCAATGGAGAGTTTCACTCCGTCGACACCATTGAACCACCTTCAAACAATTGATTCAATTATAATTCACTTTGAGTTGTAATTCAATTGTAACTCTAGCGACAATACATGAACAATCTTTTGTAATTGATTTTGAGTTGTAAACAATTGATTCATCTGTAATTTATCTGTTTTTTGCTTGCTTGTTTTCAGTGGGCATGGCTAGCATTTCCTGAGTGATGAACCACGAAGGTCCTGATTTGGCCCGATCTTTCGATGAGAAGATAAATTCGGTAGTAGTCGCTCAACTCTCACGATTCTGGCTACAAACTCGCAAGCCTAAAACCACGCAATTGCTGAACTACTCGACAAGTCGTTATCATCGTGCATGAATACTCGAATGACCTAATCACGAAAATCAATTCCTGTATACACCGAAGAAGCACACAAGAACAAGATAGATAAGCAATCTGAAATTGTGAATAGGAATTGAAATTGTATTGATAAGTGGGGTTCCGAAGAAGAATATCACTGTTGATCGCCAAACAAGAGGACAAAGTATAAAGTAGCAAAGCTAAACTTCAATCAACAAAACCCAAGGAACTAGAGGGGGTGGCGGCCACTATGTATAGGAGAAGAGGAAGGAGCGGAGGTACTGTTCACGCACGAATAGTACCACATGAACAGTAAACCCGAATTCTATCTCCTGTCTACCATTTTGTTTCGATGATTCCGATGTGCTCGTAATGAATTTGAAGGTGAGGTTAGATCCATTGGAAAGGTCTCAGAATAAGCTTTCCAATAAGCCCAAGAACACCTGAATCGAACTCCGTTTGCAAAAGTTATGGACATTTTACTACGAGCCTATTGGGTTGTCCCAGTGCCGGATTGTTTTCATGATTTCGACATACACAGAAGGAATTTGGAGGTGGATCTAGATTCGTTGGAAAGATGACGAGATAAGCTTTCCATCAAGTACTCGTGAACCTCCAACGGACTCTGTATGTGAAAGTTATTCATGTTTGAACTTGGTACTATCTCTGGAGGCCAAATTGGATTCCAAAATAGGTCCATCTCGAACTCTTACAAATCAACCACTCTCTGTCTTTTATTCCTGAAAATAACAACACATTTATTAGGCAATATCATATAGTTCATGTAATATAAAGGCACTCCTAAAAAAGAGCTCACCTAACAATTTAAGTGAAGCATCGAGCTCTTGTAATTGGAACGGCAAGCATAGCAAATACGGTTGTATCTATAGGGGTCATGTCCTCATCATCCTCCCTTTCTTGAAAACAAAGCCGTCCTCGGCTTTTGATAAGCTGAAAATAGGGTAACAAAGAAGCCAAGGTATATGCATGGTATATGTATATATCATCTGCACAATTAATGTTATAAAACAGCAGCAATCATAAAAGGTCATTGTGTTATTAACCCAAGAATAATCATATATGTTAATGATCAAAACAAAATTTCTCACACAGCAATTATTGCAACTAGTTTTGCAAATGTAAGTGAAGCATTTATGCAATTCAAATTTCTGAAGTTGTAAACTTGCAGTGGTAGCACATATGGGCAAATCTACAACTTTTGGAATCAAACAAAGTTCATCCGTATAATCAGATTTCAATCGAGCAATACAAATTCATCTAGCAATGGTGAAAATATTTTTAAGTTCTTCCATACTTCAACATCATGATGCAGATTGTCAATACTAGATGATGCAATAAGAGATGAACACATAAGCATTGGATGATCACTAAATTTTATTTTTCTCTCATAATGAACAATATTCACACACAATAATTGTTGTTTAAAACAAAGAAGCTTCAATTCATCCATGTGATCACAAGTTATGCATATTCGATATACGATAAATTGATTGTCTACACCATAATCTTCAATTAATTTAAAACAGTTGGTGTAGGTGCTAGATAGATAATTTAGCGATGAAAGTTCAGAAACTTTCTTCATAGCACATTCCAAACTAACAGGCTCATTAAGCATGATATAACACAACACATCAGTAGTGGATATTCTATCAAGTACTTCCTTATGTGTAATTAATTCGACTTGTGCGAAATTATGTGACTTCAGATCAGCATATGGTTCGTTCAAGTCAACATAAGGAATATCAAAAGATTGCACTGCAGCAGGTATATACTCACAAGGCTGCTCTATGTCTTGCTATAGCATCAAACCAGTACCTTTGTCATTATCGTCCTCATCACATACTGTAGGTATCTCAAACTTCTTCTCTAATGATATAAGATGCGCCATATCATCCTTCATCTCTTCAAGCGTCTCAACGGTATCTGTAGATGGAGTAGGAGCCAAAACAATGTCAGCATTTTCAGTTACCTTAGGTTGCACCTCGCTTGTGACTGTGGATGGTGGAGGTACAAAACAACGTTGCAACTTTTTCTTCATCTGCTCCCATGTGTACATGAAGTGGTACTCGAGATTCGACCACCAATGTTGAACATCACCGATCAGCGCTGTCCTTGCCATGCTCATCTTCTCATAAGGATCAAGGTCCTATTTTTCAAAGTAGCTATCCAACATATTAACCCACAGGAAGTAGTCCAATGACGTACTCTCAGCGGTGAGTGGCAAGATGTATGTCGATAGTTGTTTCCCTTTGAGTTCAAATCTTCCCACGATGTCATCGTAATATACCAACTTCAACCAACCTGTCATTGTTAGTAGAAAACAAGGAAAAAAAATCACAAGTATATGTCCCTATCAACTACTAGGTTCTGGAGGCTCAACAGTCACTCACGCTGAAGCTTATACCAAGTTCTTACAAGCTCTTACCAATGCAGCAAGGAAGTGGTACAACCTGTAACGTCCCAAAATTTGACTTTTCAAAAATTTTTTGAATAGTTAGTAGGGAGAAAATTCACCATTTGATTTTATTTGAATTAATAAAGCTTAATTGGGACTTTCATAAATCAAAAACAATTTAATATGATTAATCTCAACATCAACTATTATAAAAATTATTTTATTTGGATTCTATGAGCTTGGATATATTTTCTAGATTTTTCTAGAATTTTTCCGAGTGCATTTGCTATCTTTTATTTGCATTTGGATTTTCTCGCTATTTTCTAAAAAAAAACTATTATTAAATCTCATATTAATCTTGGGCTCATTTCCATTTGTTTTGGCCGTCTCTATTCCTTCGGCCCAACCCGAGCCGCCCATCCTTCCTTTGCTTTCCTTGGCGAAACCCGGCCGTCGCTCCTTTTCCGAAACAGACTCGGTCGATCGTTCATTGACACCGCAAGCAAAGACCTCGCCCGCCCTAACAGCTGCGCGTGTGAGGCAGTGAGACGCTGGACATGTCATATTGCTCAAATAGTCGACCGGACTCACGCCGCCGCCCTTGGCGTCCGTGCCCTACACGCCGCCCGCGACCTTAAATAGCCGCCACGGAGCACCCGCCCGCCTCGCGATGCCGCCGTGCCCTAGCCGCCACCACGCCGAAGCGCCATTGCGCCAAGCCGTCTTCTTCAGAACTGGCGCCGAGCCTTCGCCACCGATCTCCGCCGTCAAGCTTTGCCGAGCCGCCACGCCCGCGTCACGGCATTCACCCCGTCGCGCCGCCTCCAGGACCCTAGCTCGCCTCCGCCGAGAAGCCGCCTAGTCCCACCGTCTCGGCTCCGAGCAATCATCGCCGTTTCTTCATCGTGGTGCCCTCTCGAGCCACCATAGCTGCATCATGGAGATCGTCTCGTCTCCCTCTTGGTGATGCGCCGCCATATTGAAGTCCCGAATGCCACACCATCATCGCCACCTCTTCCTTCTTCATCCCCGGCCACGCCTGCGACACCCGAACCGCTTCCATCCCAATCCCAACTTCCTTGGTGAGTGTCTCTCAATTCCACTCGCGTCATAGCGTGTCTCACCCTCTAATCTATGTTTCCCCTCTCTTAATTTGAAGTTTCCTCCGTCATGCTCCGAGATTGAGTTCATCTCTCCCAATTGCGGCCGCTGCTTTTCGCCGGCCAATTTTCCCTTCTCCGGTGAACTCCAGTGTGCATACACCTCATCATGGTGATCCCCATGCAACGTTCTCTCCCGTTCCTTCCTTGCTTATCCCGTAGCTTTGCCATAGCTCGTCATCGCCGTGTGAGCCCACGACGCCGCCGCTCTTTTGCTCGCTGCCGGTGATTGCCGGCGACCCTCACCTCCACGACCACGTCACCGCGTTCACTTCGTTGCTCTCTTCCTGTTGTGGCCCTTCTTTGCCTCCGTCGTCAACCGCAACTCCGGAGAGTCGGCGAGCTCCAAAAGCCACTGTGCCCGTGCCCTGTGCTTTGCCACATCACCTAGCCACCTGCCCTGCCCTTGTTCTGGTGCTCCGTTTCTTTTTGTCTGTTGGTTTGGTAGTAGATTAGTGCTAATACCTGCACCGTTTTTTTCCTCATTGGAGTCCAGCCGATCGCCACTCGTCGCCATCGACGCCAACCCAAGATGGACATGGCCGCCGCTACCTCAGTGTCCCTTCCATGCGGGCCCTGCTCCCTGTTTCTCTCTTTTGTCTCTAAAACAGCCGGATCCTTTGCCGTTCGAGATCCAAGCAAGCGATCCATGTGGCGAAGATGTCTTTGTCCTTGTGGTACACCCAAATCCCCACCAAAGCCAAAGGTTCAAGAATCCAGTCCATCATGCACCAAGTGACTTACATGTGGGACCCTTTTGTCAATCCCTCTCTTCCTCTCTCTAGCACCTTGACCCCACATGTCATCCATTGTTTTCATCTTTGTTTCACTTACCAGTGGACCCCACTTGTAAGTCTCCAAATTCTTTTGTTTTATTTAATCCGAAGGAATATTCTTTGAATATTATTTTATCTCTCAATTTCATCATTCCATGTGATCCCTCCGAGAGTCGTATCCTTTGAATCCGAACTCCGATTGAGTCCTTTCAAATTCCTAAATTCATCTCAATTCAATACCTATTTACCGGAGATTATTATTTACTTTTTGGAGTTTATTTGCTCTCTGTTGTTTATTTATTTGGTTTATTTACTTGTTTTGCGAGTAGGCGTTGATACTTGGGAAGTTCGATCAAGAAGGAGTGAAGATCAAGGCGATGAAGATTAAAGATAAATAAAGATTATCATTGCTATAGCAAGGCAAGTTATACCTTTGATCATATTGAACCTAGTTTCTAAAATTATTTTGATTCAAATTATTGCATTTACTTTAATTATTTATTTCAATGTTTTTGGGATTAGTTAATATCCGGTTTGTTATGACCTCGTCGACGATCGAATCGCCGATCTTACGAAAATAAACGAGGAAAATGGCGTGGAATATCACGGAATGGAATGGGGTCGCTCTTTATTGATATGAGCTGGATTTACAAGATGTGGCTAAGTACTACCTGAATTACCTTGAATGGAGGAATGTTAAGGGCAATTAGACTTAGAATATGAATCTAAGGTCGATTATCTAGCTTCTAATTCCACCGCTTAGGCTTCGTGCATATCTTTGCCTTGGCCTTGCTTTGTGTGTTGCCTATCGTCTCCTTCTTGTCTCTTTTCTCTCGTGTCGTCCTTCGTCTTCGTGCTTTACCTTTAAATAACTTCCGAAGAGGTGGCGATTACTCTGGAGAAGGCGTCCTCGTGAAGCGTTACGGTTGTTGGAGCGGTAGAGAAGTTAGCAATGTGCTAACTTCCTTGCGATTGCTTGTGAAAAGCTTAACCGTAGGATGGTTAATAGTCGATGTCTCGGGGTTGTACCATCGCATGGTTTGGAGCATATAACACGTGTTCCATTCATCATACGACAAGAAATACCGATTCGATAATTTTACTGGCGGTTATATGGTCGAGGATTAGGCACAAAGCCTCATCAGGCGTGGTACCCGATAAGTAACCTCTGAATACTAACGACTGGGAGGTCGTCGGTCTTAGGGGTTCGACCATGAAGACGTATGGTCTTTTATTTTGCATTTAAAATAATACATAGATGTTTTAATCCTCGTCGGCTAGCCCCGAACTTTAAATGAACTGGTGGTGTATATATCTTTTCCGATGAAATCGTATCAGGCGGAACCCATTTAATGTCGTGGTATCTGAAGTCTGCGTGTTCACTTTAAAGTTGAGAACTTGCCTTGGGAAGCGAAGAGTTCCTCTGTCGTTTGAACAAAAAAGCTTTTTGTCGGTTGGACTTTTGTGGGAATCCTTGAAAGTATCGGAAGTTTATAAAATCTTCTCTCATTTGGGCTCTTAGAATTTTATGCTTCCAAAATCCTTCGATCCTTTAGCTTCTCGCCAAGAAATCCTCGAGCCTTTTCTGTTCTTCCCACCACAAAGTCTTCAACTTCCACTACTCATCCTTGAGGATTTTCGCCATGTCGAACAAATTACGAAGTGGTTGCCTTGAATTGGGCAAGAAAAAGCTTGAGGCTTTGGCGAAGATGGGAATGCTCGAGATAAATCGATTAATTGGAGACCGGATCGGAGAGCATTTTCCAAACCGTGAAGATGAGAAATCCTGTTTTCTCGCCTATATCGAATGTGGGCTGAGATTACCGGTACACAAATTCCTCCTCCACGTTCTTGAACATTACGGGGTGGAATTAGTGAATTTGGCCCCAAATTCGATTGCAAATATCAGTATTTTCGCATATTTGTGCGAGGCATACCTGGGAATACAACCGAACTTGAAGCTCTTTAGTTATTTCTACCGCATGGTGATGGGAAAATCTGCGGCAAAATCTGAGGCAGCTCTGGGGAATGCACATTGCGTCTTCATGGCGGGAAGGCGATGAGTACATCCTCATGTCTGTGAAATCTTCGTGGTCGTCATGGAAAAAATCTTGGTTTTACATGACGATTCTGAAGACGATGGCCTCTACTTGGCGGAACTAGAGCAAGTGAAAACCCCAAATGGAAGGAGACCAGTAAAGAAGACGAGGGATAGTCAAAAGATGGGCGGATGCCATCTATGACTTCTTGAGTCGAGGCCCGACTTCGTGGCATGTGGTGAAGGATTTCACCTTTCGTCGATTAGCCCATTGAAGCTCGGGACTCATTCCTCGCTCTGGTGCCTTGATCGTGATGAAGCTACCTCGGAAGGTGGTAAGTCTTTGAGATAAATTCGATCGGTATTTTGATTTGATTAATGTATTACCTTAAAATCTGTCTATTCTTCCTTCTGTTAAAGCTCTTTCCCCTGGGGAAATTAGAGAACGGGTCAGGATGATCTGTGCGGGGAGCTGGAGAAAAATTTGAATGCCCCAAGATCTTAGCCGTAACTCCTATTGAAGGGAGAGTGGCAAGGCTTAAGGTAATTTAATCAAAAATTCCTTTTACCATGTGTATACATATATTCGACCAGATTTCCAATCGTGCTCTACTTTTGCAGTCGGTCGGATTGCGAATCATACAATCTGGTGAGGATCAACGTCCACCTTAGTTCCGACCAAGTCGTGCCTCGAGGCACTTGAAGGAGATGAATCCTCGAGGTAATAGAACATTTCGAATCATATATGTGCGAATTTTTTTAGATAAAGGATTTCTTCACCCAATCAAATTTGTTCTTTGATTTAGGTGGATAAGTTCGAGGCATGAGAATGTAGCTGAGGTCAGAACTCAGAGTGGTCGTGCACGACCTTACGGTTATTCTTGAAACAAGCGATCTGGAGATTGATGAAACCACTCCCTCAGGCCGGATAGTCAAGAATGCGGTCCTTGATGGGCGGTGAGGACATAGCTTCAGACATCTTGTTGGAGGATGTGAGGGTTCAACAAACCTTCTTTGGTCGAACCAAGCAAAATTGGAGGAGAAGAAAAGGAAGGCTAAGCGGCACAGATTTCTCTCTTGCGGCGTTTGAGTCAAATCCGGAGATTAACAAGGTATGTACAAATGAAAGTGGTCGTATAAGTATGTACCTCTAATAATTCCTTGATGATTTGATACTTTGAACTTCCCATCTTCGGTTTGCATAGGTCTTACGGTGTTCGGTCGTTTCCGACTGTGTTCTTCTGAGGACACGCTTTGTGGAAGTTCGACAGAGCACTTCTCGGGACAAAGTTCCCGAGGAAATAGTGGTCGAAGAAGCCCCGGCGGTGACAAGGGCAACGGTTGAGTTGGATCCTTTGGTGATTGAAACCCCTACGTGGAGGTAGATGCCTCGAGAGGTCTCAACAGTTCCGATCATCTGGCGATAACCCTTCCCAACCTAACAAGTTCCTTTTAGCCCCCGATTCATCGAGGATAAGGAGCTTGATGAGGCGTGGCGAAAGTATCGGATACTCAACTCAAGATGCACCCGATTTGATTTTTGCAGTTATAATGACCGAGCAATTCGGGTAAGTATTCTCGACCAGCTTCATAGCTCTTCTTTAAAAGTTTATAAGAAACTTAAGAAAGAGAACGCTATTTGTGTAGCATTTGGTCGAGAACTTTCTTTGTGATCGGAGGATCGACCCAATGAGTAAGGACTTGGAGCAAAAGCACTCCGAGTTGGAAAGTAAGAACTTTTCCCTTTTGAACTTTTGTTTCTTCTTCATTACTTTGCTCCTCTATAATTATTCTCCCTTATCGCATTCGATAGATCTGGAGAAAATAAAAGAGGAGGTTGTGGCTGAGAAAGCCAAGACAGCTTTTTCTTGAAGAAGAAATAAAAGCTAAGGACGATCATTCTTTGAAGCAAGTTCACTAAAGACCTGTTGATCGTTGAAACAACGACCAAATATGAAACACTTAGCAAAACAAATGAAGGTAATATGTCGTAAGCTTGATTTTTCCTTCATTTATGCTTGTGTTCATTAAGCGATTTGTTTTTGCAGAGCAAAGCGCAAATCTTGAACGAGTAAAAAAAACTCGAAATTTGAGCGAGGATAAGGAGGCTCTTGCTCAAAATATTGATGAAAAGATTCATGCTTTGAACAAGATGATCTTTGATATGGGATCGAGGATCAAGCCCGCCTTCCTTAGGAGATCCAATAGAGAAAATGAACTATTTGGGTCAACTTCTAGAGGACCTTAAAGTTACGCTCAAAACTACTCGGACGAATTATGCCTGTGCCCTAAAAACAAAGGCGTTGCAAGTGGAGTTAGTTTTGCTTTGGCAAAAGCGAAAGCTTCCGACCCTCCATAGATCTCCAAGCTGTTAAAGATGACTTCAATCGCCCACTGAGGAGGCGACCAAGTTCATGGAAGAACTCGGGCCACTCGGAGATATAGTTGTAGAGGAGATGGAGGTCGAATCTCCGACAAGCGAGAGTTAGTGGGAATATTTCTTAGAGTAGGTTCTGCAAGTGTAAAAATATTTGAATATCTATGAAAACTTACCTTTTATGTCATTGACAAAGCTTTTGTTTATCTGTTTGACTTTTTAAAATTCTCGTATATTTCCTAGCCCCATCGCTTTATAGTAGAAGAGCGTTCTTGTACAAGCGGTGAGCCAAGAAAGAGAATAAAAGAGGTCATAACCATGTATGTGAGTTTTGAAGGTATGTTTGGACATGTAAGACAAAAGCGATCGTTCTTGAGACTAGGAAATCAAATGTGGTCGAGGACAGTATGATTTCGACTAGTTATAGATCTTTGTTTGTCATAATGGAAATACCAATCAAAAACACTATATATGGTGGGAAAAAGACTTTGTCAAACTTGACATAAGAAGAAATGCAAATATGTATGCAACAAATTATAAGTGAACTTTGTTTATATCTATTGTCCCATAATCTGGTGGAACTAATGCTAAGACACGAAGGCATACAACACATTTCTTGAAAGCGTGTTCAAATTACGTATCCGATCGGTAGCGAGGATCGAAGAAAAGAACCGTCGCTAGAAGCTCCTTCGATTAGGCGGTGACCACGTCGCGAAAAAGGAGAGACTTCGACTAGGAGGCTTTCCGTGTCCCGACCAGTAGCCAGACAAGAATAGACCAGAATCTTAAAATAATGAAGCATAATCTTCAGAATCGTAAGCATATCATTCATGAGATAGTTAGTTGTGTGGCGCTCTGATTACTCATTTTCTTTGAGAAAAGAGTGTAGTCGCGCGTGGGAATCATTTGAAGAAAAATGCTCACGACTAGGACCATAGAGTATCAGAGATCCTTAAAAAGGATATCGGAGAGAAAAATGTCTTCTCCGACCAGACTAACAATAATAAACGACTGAGAATGTAGGTGTATATATATAAGCAAAGTTGCACTTCTTAATTAATTAATGAATTTAATGAAATTGAAATTGAAAGAAATGAAAGAATGAAAATTAAACATAGAACTTACATAATTGATCGATGTTCCAAGAATTTGACAAAATTTGCCCATCGACATAGCGGTCGTCGGAACTCGGTCAAGTTACTTGACCACGATGTAAGGACCTTCCCATTTAGGAGAAAGTTTATTGCGATTTGTTTGGCTCTGAATTTTTCCGAGAACGGATCACCTCTGACAAAGAAGGTGCGAGGTGCACCTTACGACTATGGTACCTTCGCATGGCTTGTTGGTAGATAGCGATCGCATAAGGGCTTGGTTTAAATCGTTCTTCAAGGAAATCGACGTCGTCGAGTCGTCGTTCATTTTGATCATTTTCGTCAAAACGATCAGTTCGAGCAGAGCCAATTTTGAGTTCTGGAGGAAGCATAGCTTCAGCACCATAAACCAAAAAGAATGGAGTTTCACCGGTCGCACGACTGGTCGTGGTTTGAACGGCCCATAACACAGAGGGAAGTTCTTTAACCCAAGCGCCTGACCGTTTGATTAACTAGTCGAATACTCGGCGTTTGATCCCCTGCATAAGGATACCATTAGCCCGCTCAACTGCTCCGTTGCTCTGCGGATGTGCAACTGAAGCAAAATGAACTTTGACACCAAGTTCATCGCGAAATTCTGGAATTATTGCTTTGAGAAGGCGGGAACCATTATGCGTGATGATCTGTTGGGTACACCAAATCGCGTGATCACATTTTTCAGAGAAATCTCTTAGCGGCCTCGGTTGTTATTTTAACGATCGCTCGGCTTCAATCCATTTTGTAAACGTGTCAATCATGACGAAAAGGAATTGAAAGCCCCGGTGCTCTTGGGAAAGGTCCTAGAATGTCCGATCCCAAGGTTGCAAAAGGCCAAGAAAGAGGAATTGTTTGTAAGGCTTGTCTTTGGTGGTGTACTTATCGGCTATAAAACCGACATTGTACACACTTCATCACAAGCTCTTTTGCATCATGAAGGGCGATTGGCGATAATAGCCTTGCCGGAAGGCTTTGAAACCGTGGTTACTGTAGGAATGGTGTGCTCCTGAGACACCTTCATGGATTTGGTTAGCAATCTAATGCCATCCGTTTGAGATATGCATCTCATCAACACTCCATGAGATCCTCGTTTATACAAGGTACGTTCGATTAGAGTGTATGATTTGGCTTTTAGTGCTATCTGATCGGCCTCTACATCATCTTCTGGAATTGTGTCATCTTTGAAGATAATTGTAGATCGATGTCATCCGATCTCTACCTTGATCGTGGCAATACCAACCGTCAACGACTGTGGAGCATCCATGTTCCCTTGATTAGTTTGTTCAACTTGCAAAGAATCATGTATGTTCTCGGAAGGCTCAACTACCGAGGGTGAATTGAGTTGCTCGAGAAAAACTCGGCGGGGCCGGTCGACCTCGTGGAGGCCATCCGTGCTAACCGGTGCGCGAGAAAGTTTTCCTTTCTAGGAATATGTTGGATCTGAAAACCGAAGAAGTGCTTTTCAAGTTTTCGTACTTCCGCCAGATAAGATGACATCTTGGTACTAGAGCATTGATACTCTTTCCCCCTTGATTAAGCTACTAGTTGAGAATCGCCTTTCACTAGTAATATCTGCGAATCCCGAGCGAGCGAATTTGCTCGAGTCCGCCATAAACCTTCATATTACGCCACATTATTGGTGGCGGGAAAATTCTTGGATGGCGACTTGATGTGTTCGCCATGATGGGGATATCAAGACCACTCCACCCCGATCCTTGTAACATCAAGGAACCGTCGAAATACATTGTCCACTCGTCGTGGTGTTCGTACTCGGGTCCTTGGGTGGGTTCGAGGTTTGTCCATTCGCAATGAATTACGCTATTGCTCAGGACTTTATTGTTTGTTAAGTGAAATAAAATGGAGATCGAGCGCCCTAGCTCGACCGCCCATTTGGCTATTAGTCCGATGATTCCTGTTTCCAAGGACTTGACCAAGGGATATCCGGTAGGTACGACCACTTTGTGGGCACGAAAGTAGTGCCTTAGCTTCCTTGAAGACATAAGGAGGCCATAGAGCAACTTTTGTACTGTGGGTATCTTTCCTTTGGTCCATGTAAGACTTCGCTTACGTAATAGGTAGTCGTTGGATATTATTCCTTTCTACAACCAAGACACCGCTAATCGTCTATGGTGTTCTTTGCCACGTAAATTAGCAATGTTTCTCGGTCTCGGAGAAACTAAAACCGGTACTTGTAAGGTACTTTTGAGTTCCTCAAAGGCATCGTTTGCCTCTTTAGTCCACTCGAAACTCCCATGTTTCGAAGAAGTTTAAAGAAAGGTAATCCTTTTCCCTAATCTTGCTATGAAACGACTTAACGCCATCTGACCCGATTAGTTTTGGACTTCCTTCTTCGTGGTCGGGCGCGATCCGTCGATGGCGCAATTTTTCTTTGGATTAGCTTCAATACCTCTAGCGAAACTAGAAACCAGCGGTTTTCAGTGAAACTCCGAACACACACTTTTAGGATTTAACTTGAGGTTATGTCTTCTCAAGTTGTTAAAGGTTTCTTGTAAGTCGAGCGTGGTCGCGTTGGTGGTCTTTACGACGGATCGTCAACATAAGCTTCTAGATTCCGACCGATTTGTGGACTAAAAGTTTTTGCATCAACCTTTGAAAAGTTGCACCGGCATTTTTGAGACCAAATGGCATCTTAATATAACAAGAAGACCATATGGGGTGATGAAGGAAGTTTTCTCCTCATCTTCTTTACACATACTAATCTGGTGGTACCACGAATACGCATCTAAAAACTTAGTAACTTCGCACCTGTAAGTAGAGTCTACTAGTTGATCAATGCGGGAGGGGAAAGTCATCCTTCGGACAAGCTTTATTAAGATCTGTAAAGTCGATACACATTAGCCATTTCCCATTATTTTTCCTAACCATTACAGGATTAGCAAGCCCTTTGTGGGTGGTCGACTTCACGAATAAATCCTGCCGAGAAGCTTGTCAATCTCCATTGGATTGCTTCCTTCCGATTGGGTGCAAAAGCGTCGTAGTTTACGCTTGATCGGTTTTTATCGGTGGAGAGCAAGCACGTGCTCGATCACCTCCGGGACTCGAGGCATATCGGACGCTTGCCAAGCAAACCGTCTTGATTTGCTTCGGAGGAAGGAGACGGCGACTCTTCCTATTTAGGGTCGAGTCTTGCCCGACCGAGAATCTTGCGAGCGGTTGGATCGGTTGTCTGACCCATGTGACGACTTATTTGTCGGGAAGCGCTTTTGTCGAGTAGTACCTCCTTGGTGCAGTCGGATGGTTTGGCGTCATCTTTGGCTTCGAGTGCTTGACTGCATGGGAGCGGATTAACCTCTCTGGTCGGAAGTTCATCAACGATTGCAAAGGATTTCCGATCGCATCGTAAGCCATTTTTCGATCTCCTCGGTGTGATGACTCCTTTGGCCCGGCATTTTCAAACTTTGATAACCGTAATGCGTGGCTATCAAGAATTTTGCTAATGCTGGTCGATCGAGGATTCCGTTGTATGCGGATTCGAAGTTTACTACATCAAACGGGATCTTCTCTGTTCGGAAATTGTCAGGTTTTCCAAACGTCACGGTAAGAAACTTGTCCTATCGGTTTAGCGGTAGAACCGAACTATGCCATGAAAAGCATATTTCACGTGTTTCACCTTTGACATGGGGACTGCATTTCTTCTAAAGCTCCTACAAATAATATATTCAAGGAACTACCCCATCCACTAAGACCCGATTAACCCGACAATTATTAATAGTTGGTTCAGCGGCGATGGGGAACCTACCGGTCGAGTCGATGGGATGGTGCGATCGTCTTTCTTTGAAGAAATTGCGGTGTCAGACCACTTCGAGTGCTTGATTACAGCTTGGAGATTCGACGAGGTTGACCTCCGCTCCATGGCCTTGAGATAGCGTCTGGACTCGTATGAAGAAGATCCTCCAAAAATCATGTTGACTGTGTGTTGGGGATCCTGGTACTCCATCTCCTCGTCGCCATCCTTGTCCTTTTTGGAGCTCGTTTCTCCATGTTCCTGTATTGCTGGAAATGGTCCTTTACCTGCATAATAATCCTCTAGTTTCTTCTGCCAGACACGATAGGTGCGCAGATCATGCCCTGCCTGCTGGTGAAGTGGACACCACTTCTTATTCGTCTGGAATCCTTCGGTCGGAACTTTTGCTTTGCTTCGACCGGCATAGTCCTTCTTGCCCTTCCTAATCTTGTCTGGAACGGCGAGGACTTCTTTGTCGTCGGGTCTGCGGTTCTTTTTCTTCTTGAGAGACTTCTTGTTCTTTTTCTCCTGTTTGTCCAGACCGGGCTGGGGAATCTTGTCTTTCCGATCGATGGCTTCACACCACTCGATTGCTTCACTAGCAGTGGCATATTTGTCCGCCATATCAAAAAGCTCAGCGGTTGTTCTTGGAGGGTTCATTGCTATGTCCTCGTGAAACCGCCGATTCCTTAGACACTGCTTTTAAAAGCTTTGAATAACGAGAGGACTCTGCGACTTGGGTATAGAGTTACGAACCTGGGTGAACCTCTTGATATATTGGCGTAAAGTCTCATCGGATCCTGCGGATTACGTGGAGATCGTCCTCCTTCGAGGCGTATCGTCGTACCACTCGAAGTTGGCAATCGAGAAGATCACGAGTTGTTCCCAAGTATATATGGATCCGGCGTAAGTTTAACAACCACGGACCAGGCGGACCCTTCGAGCACGGTGGGTAAATAGTTGGCCATTACATTCTCATCGCCACCGGCAACCACGATAGCGGTGGTATATATTTGGAGAAATTCCAATGGGTTTTGAGTTCCATTGAATTTGTCCAAGTTGGCGGTCGGAACCGGTTAGGCCAACGCACGCCTTGGAGCCCAAGAGAAGGCTCGACAACTGTGATTGATTCATGGCGTCTTCTCAGGGAAGGTGCGGATTATGTCGGTCGGAGACCGATCCCTAAGATTGGAGCAGCTGGAACTCCGGTGTCTGCGTCCGGTCGTGGACATTGATATGATATCCACGACCGCCCACTTGGTTCAAGCGATGTCGGAGATCGTTAGGTCCTAGTGATGGTTCTTCTCGGCAGATGGGGAGTATCCTCTTGAAATAGCCTTCTCCCTCGTGACTCCTTGGTCGGAATCATCGAGGAGGTCTTGGTATCATTGCTCTCCGGTATGACCGTCTTTGCCCCCCTCGAGGAGGCGTTGGGGCGAAGTCCTAGTCGACTTCTGAACCCCTCTCGTTCTCGTCGCTTCCGTTATTTGCATGGTCATTGGAGAATTTGGATACCGACCTACGAGTTATACAAAACTAGGCGTTCTGCTAAAGCAGATCGGAATTATTTAACATGTTTTGAATCGCCGCAAGTTTTGTCACGATTCTGAAGGTCTCGGGTGGTTCATCTTGGTCGTAGGTGTACGCTGTCTGAACCTTCCCCGACCTTCGGATTTGTTCGATCTGTCGGTCACTACGGGTGGGGCGGTGCGAGCGAGTTAAGCGATTGGCGTCGATTAGTTCCGTTGCCTCCGGAAGTTGGTGCTTGGCGGCGGATCATCTCTAACAACACGTGATGGCGTGGTAGAGTGTAGGACCGTGCGAGGCATCTTGATCTTCATCTCCGATCGCGTTGACCTCGTGCTTCCGGCATTGATCTTCGATGAGCTTCCATCATAACTAATGGAGAGCTTGTCGGTAACCGCGAATCTTCCACGATAGAGATCGGTCGGAGATGAGCACTTCTCGAGGTCTTCTCACCGATCCGACGAACCGCCGATCGTATCTTTGAGTGTGATCATCCCCACATGGCCTCGACCGGTGGAGGTTTCATCGACACCGTTACGGTGACGGTTGACTCTGGAATTGCCGAAGTCGAAGGAGAGTATCTTTCGACCATGATTTCATCAATGGTATAGAGTTTTCGGGTGATGGAGCTGAACTTTCTTCACTGTTTAGCGGTCGAGAAGACCGGGCTTGAAAGATCTCTGCCATTCGAACTGGTCGGAGCGGCCGCTTCTCTGGTTGCGCCACGGTAGTGGCGGCGCATCTTCATCCATCCGATCGACCTCGCTAACGTCGGCGACGTGCGGCCGCGGAGGAGGATGAGGAGGATGACTGCCATTTTCTTCCATGGCGCGGATACATCCTTCCATGTCGAGGTTGGCGTAGTCCGCCGTCGAACCGATTTTCCTCATCCCAAACTCCGGGCATAGTCGCATGAGCGATTGCGAGTTTTTGGCGAGATTTTCTTGAGCGAAAAAGAAAAAATTTCTTGAAACTTCGCCTTCTTCCCCACGGACGCGCCATTTATCGACGATCGAATCGCCGATCTTACTGAAAATAAGCGAGGAAAATGGCGTGGAATATCACGGAATGGAATGGGGTCGCTCTTTATTGATATGAAGCTGGATTTACAAGATGTGGCTAAGTACTACCCTGAATTACCTTGAATGGAGGAATGTTTAGCAGGCAATCGGACTTAGAATATGAATCTAAGGTGATTATCTAACTTCTAATTCCACCGCTTAGGCTTCGTGCATATCTTTGCCTTGGCCTTGTTTTGTGTGTTGCCTATCGTCTCCTTCTTGTCTCTATTTTCTCTCTGTGTCCGTCCCTTCGTCTTCTGCGCTTTACCTTTAAATAACTTCGAAGAGGTGGCGATTACTCTGGAGAAGACGTCCTGGTGAAGCGTTACTGTTGGTTGGAGCGGTAGAAGTTAGCAATGTGCTAACTTCCTTGCGATTGCTTGTGAAAAGCTTACCGTAGGGTGGTTAATAGTCGATGTCTCGGGTTGTACCATCGCATGGTTTGGGGCGTATAACACGTGTTCCATTCATCATACGATAAGAAATACCGATTCAATAATTTTACGGCGGTTATCCGGTCGGGATTAGGCACAAAGCCTCATCAGGCCGTGGTACCGATAAGTAACCTCTGAATACTAACGACCGGGGAGGTCGTTAGTCTTAGGGAATTACGACCATGAAAACGTATGGTCTTTTATTATGCATTTAAAATAATACATAGAGGTTTTAATCCTCGTCAACCTCCTTGTCTAATTGTATGCCATAATCTTTTGTCACCCTAGATTGGTTTATTTAGTTGGTGCTAATGTATTATCAACGTGGGATGGTTAGATGCGATTAGATTGCTTAGCCATGCTACGAGTCATCATCTCATGTAAGTTGCAAATATAAACTTGACTAAGTGACTATAGAACTATGTGATAAAAACTGTGTGCACTGTGTGCTATTACTCGTTAATGGCATATGTTGCACTTAACCAACAGGGTGGAAAAGGATTTAGACTAGGGCAAGTGATGGATACTGTGTGCTACTTTTGGTGGAGCTATATGCGTGGGCTTAATAACCTGTGTGCGTAGGGATATGTAGCAACTTGGAAGTCTTGCCTTGGTCAATTAAGAACTTAACTTTGTGCGCCATTGAACTGAGCCTCTCGTACAACCACATACCTGATGGGACGGGCCTAACTTAGTAAGTTATGGAGTCTTGACATTGATTACTCAGGTAGTAGGTTAGGCTGTGTTGCATGGGTGGAGGTGTGCTACCAAGTAGTCACATCACGGGGCGGTTCGCCATGTCCCTGTCCAACGATGTGTGTCAGACTGGTTTCCCATGTGGGGCTGTCTGGCGGCTTGTAAGCACATTGGGAGTGTCAATATTGAGATGAAGTTTCTGAAAGGTTTTGTTGTGATCAGCTCCGCGCAAGTTGATTGCATCTTGTGGGTAAGTGTACAAACTCTGCAGAGTGTTAAACAATCTATTTGAATAGCCACGTCCACGGTCATGGACATGCTCGGGGATTTCACACGAGGGGTAGATTTTCATAAAAACCTTGGGAAGGGAGCTGTGTGACCTAAGTCATATGACTATGTGAATAACCTGCTTAGCCTATGTGTCTTTGTGAAACAACTGATAAAATTACTATTGTCTATTTGTTTTACTTGTGCTTTCAATCTATTATTTGTATTCAAATTGCAAATATTGCATTTCTGCAAAAATAACCACAAAAGCCATTCCTTTGGAATAAGCCTGCATCTATAATTTGCATTCTGTGGTATGACTTGCGAGTACGGTGTGTACTCATGCTTACTTTAATAAATCAAGTAGAGGTGGAGGAATCGTCAGCCAACAAGGTCTACTTCAAGGATCATGGAGAACTAGGTCGCGCACCCCAGTTGATTGCCTGTGAGTATATGGATGGGCTTCACTTAAGTTATTCTGTTTCATTCCGCTGCAGCTTCATTGAGCTACCTGCCCTCTGAAGCATTGATTGTAAGCTTTGACCTTAAGGTCTTTACTCGATGTTTATTATTATTTGCCTATTTATTAGTTATCTTTGTATATGGAAATGATATTTCACCGATGTTGCCCATTGTGTGCACTAAGCGTGATCTGGACTAGTCACGATATACAGAGGGTCGAGTGCACATTTTGGGTCCCGACACAACCGTGGTGGTTCATGATGCTCTCTCTTGCGATTAGCCGAACGATTGCGAGGAACGGTACCTGCTGAGTTAGTAGGAAGTGGAGCTCGAAAGACTTCAATATGGTAGCAAGGATCAGCAATAATCAAATCAGTTAATGCAAGTTGAATGATTGTTCAAAGTACTCATCAAAGTTGCTGATCCTAGCCTAATCACAGCTAGCTAATCCAGCCATATGAAGAGAAAAGTAGGAACACTCATGCAAAGACCAATGTGACTTGATGTAAGCAATGGAAAAACCTCACAACAAGTGCTAGGAGAGACGTTAACCACCTACTCAAACTTCTGTGAAGGGCACAAAATTATTCGCACGATGTAGACCACAAAAGACAGTAATATCGGTGCAATGCAAACAGCCCTCTAGATTGAGCAAAAACAACAGCTAGTCTCAAACGGTGAAAAAGTGAAGTTTTATATGGCTTATATATACTCGTTTGAAATGTTTCTATGAGATCTACAACTTTGCAGTTAAGGCAAACCCTAAATTCCGAAGAAAAGACGGAAAGAAACGGCAAAAACGGAAACCGAAAATCTACGATCCGAATTTGGGGCCGAAGATGGCCGATTTTGGGGCCCCTGGAGGGCGACTAGTGGCTTATATGGAAATAATGTGCCTTGTCGTTAGCTTTCCAACGAGCACAAGAACGTCCAAAACGGACACCGTATGCAAAAGTTATGCCCGTTTTACTGAAGGTATCTCGGAAACGGAATCCTACTCGGACTCGAAACCGACTCGGGTTCAATCTTGAAACTGCTATATCTTTTGATTCTTGAGCCAAACTTGCTGAATTGTTTTGTGAAAGCTTGTGGCTATATGTAGAAGGACTCCACCAATTTTCACTAGTTTTGGCAAAAATTTGATGCACTTTTCTTTTCTTTCATTTTGTTATTTCCTTTTTTTTTTCTACCACGGCTTTTGTTCTTGCGGTTGCCTCTTTCTCCTTCTACTATCTGCCCAGCCATGGGTTTGCCGCAAATTGCAAATAACATCAACTCTCCCAAAAGATCACAGCAATCCTCTCGAGTTTTTTTTTAGGATTAACAACAGCATGAAATTTCTGTTTTTGGTGCGGATTAGAGGAGTTCTAACCCATAAATTTTTCTATTTTAGATGCAAAAACTAAGAACGATCAAGCGACGCGAAGGAAAAACACGAGAATCAATCTAGACAACGACCAACTAGACAATAACTATAACTAAAGATTAGCAACTAGACACGACGATGTAACTAATGATTCAATGAACATAAACCGAAAAGAAAAATTGCAATGGCTCAAAGGGGCTCAGTATGGATGATAGATGTAAATTTTTTGGGGTAATTTTTTGGACTCTAGGTATGAAAAACGAATCTACTACTAGAAAACTGGAAACTCTCACCGATGAACTGTAACTCTGATACCACTTGATGAATCACAGAGGTCCTAATTTGGCCCGATCTTTCGATGAGAAGATAAATTCGGTAGTAGTCGTTCAACTCTCACGATTTTGGCTACGAACTCGCAAGCCTAAAACCACGTAATTGCTAAACTGCTCGACAAGTCGTTATCATCGTGCACGAATACTCGGATGACCTGATCACAAAGATCAATTCCTGTATACACCGAAGAAGCACACAAGAACAAGATAGATAAGCAATATGAAATTGTGAATAGGAATTGAAATTGTATTGATAAGTGGGGTTCCAAAGAACAATGTCACTGTTGATCGCCGAACAAGAGGACAAAGTATAAAGTAGCAAAGCTAAACTTCAATCAACAAAACCCAAGGAACTAGAGGGGGTGGCGGCCACTATGTATAGGAGAAGAGGAAGGAGCGGAGGTACTGTTCACGCACGAATAGTACCACATGAACAGTAAACCCGAATTCTATCTCCTGATCTACCATTTTGTTTCGATGATTTCGATGTGCTCATAATGAATTTGAAGGTGAGGTTAGATCCATTGGAAAGGTCTCGGAATAAGCTTTCCAATAAGCCCAAGAACACCTGAATCGAACTCCGTTTGCAAAAGTTATGGACATTTTACTACGAGCCTATTGGGTTGACCCAGTGCCAGATTGTTTTCATGATTTCGACATACAAGGAAGGAATTTGGAGGTGGATCTAGATCCGTTGGAAAGATGACGAGATAAGCTTTCCATCAAGTACTCGTGGACCTCCAACGGACTCCGTATGTGAAAGTTATTCATGTTTGAAGTCGGTGCTATCTCTAGAGGCCAAATTGGATTCCAAAATAGGTCCAGCTCGAACTCTTACAAATCAACTACTCTCTGTCTTTTATTCCTGAAAATAACAACACATTTATTACTCAATATCATATAGTTCATGTAATATAAAGGCACTGCTAAAAAAGAGCTCACCTGACAATTTAAGTGAAGCGTACGAGCTCTTGTAATTGGAACAGAAAGCATAGCAAATATGTTTGTATCCATAGGGGTCATGTCCTCATCACGAGGCTAGCCGAAAAACAAAAAAAAATAGTGACTTATCACATACGGCTCACAAACTGTCTGTGATAACCACCTATTATCACAGAGGCATAAGTCCAAATGGTTCAGAAACCGTCTGTGATGACCCTTTCTGTAGTAGTGATAAATGCATGCATGCATACATACGTACGTACATACATACATACATATACATATACACACACACACACACACACACACACACACACACACACACATATATATATATATATATATATATATATACACACACATGCATATACGTATACGTATACATATATATATCAACGACGCATTCAGCAGGCAATAAGCATGGAACTGCGTGATAACCAAAATTAATTTTGTTTATGACCAAACTGGTATTCGAATAGTTTAAAATGTTTATGAGAAAGTGACTTGCACTTGACTTATTCAACTACTGTCCCTTGTCATCATTATCTCCCTTGATAGACTTGAAGTCTGAAACTGATAGAGACAATGACTTGGATGTTTTTCATACACAAACAAACGTAAAAGAAGCAGCAAGGATGACTTGGACGTCTTTGGCATGCGAACAAAAAGAAAATTAAAAAGTAGAGGAAGACACCAGAGAACATACATGCATCGGTCCTTGTCTATTCACAATCACAATGGCAAAATGAGAAAAATAAAAGAAGGGGTTTCAGTTTGCGTTGACTACTACAAAAAGGCTAATACTGGACACCTCATCACAGACGGTTGACCAAAACCGTCGTATTATATGCAATCACGAGAGCAGTTTTGGTTTAGAACCGTTTGTATTCTTGGTGCGCTTAAAACCACTTTGTGAAGAGGTAATATCACGACGGTTCATAGCTAAATCGTCTATGACTTATCACGCAGCGAGTTATTGTTAATAACCGTTTGTGATAATTCTACATATCATGAGCGGTTTTCAACAAAGCATGCATTATAATTCTACATATCACGAGCGGTTTTCAACAAAGAACTGCATGAAACATCATAAACGGTTCTTAACAATAATCGTGATATTACTACATATCCGAGCGCTTTTTTGTTATAACCGCTGTGATAATATCGCTTCTGACTCGATTGAAGCCCAATAAGTTTCTTCGTCGCTGATGCATCTCAATTCGTCGCATCAATGCCGCTTCGGCTCCCCGATGCGTCTCTTCGTCTCACGCTCCAAATTTATTCCTTGTTTTATAAAAAGAATCACCCGCCATCGAAGATGATCATCCCCACTTATACAAAAAAATAGAAATGGCTACCTCTTACTGTTTCCTTGTCGCATGGCATTGATGGCCTACACGCGCCTTGTCGACGAGCACCTCTCTCTCCTTGTGACGTTGAACTGTCTTTGCGGAAGAACACTGTTTCAACAGTGTCTTCACTCCTCTGTCCGAGAATTTGCCGGAGCAGGTGACGGTCACCTTCCGCCGTCTTGACATCCTCCTCCGCCATGTCTTCTGGGTGATCTCCCACTTTCGGCGAGTTTACCGTGTCATCGACGCGATCTTCCAAAACGACATTGCACGTCTCTAGGAGGCTTGCCGTCATTTGGACTACGTAATCGAGGCAGCAGGCGACCGAGTCGACCAGGCCGAGATCCCTCAAGCAAGGGAAGAGAGCCTATGGGCTCAATTCTTCTTGGTTCAATAGTCCGAGGGTCTTCGGGAGACACTCGAATGAGCGCATCACGGGTGGACACATTTAGAGCTTCGTTCGATCACGAATCCGCCCGCCGCCCTCTGAAGCATTGAAGGCGGAGATAGTGACCTACCTCTCGCCACTAGAAAAACTTTGTTTATTTATAGGTTTCTACTTTTTTAATCTTTTTGTAAGCAAGCGGCCCGCATTGTTTGGCCATATGAAAATTCAAAATGAAAAAATTAAAAAGTTTGGAGGTGAAGTTACTATATTAATTATATGTTGAATTATTACTATATATATATATATATATATGTATGTATGTATGTATGTATGTATGTATAATTAAAAGCAAATTTTCAATAGTATTTAAATGACAAAATTGACATATAAACATGTAATTTCTTCATGTCATGTAGGTGTATATACAAAATAAATATACTTGAGAAAAACTATTTCACAGAGCGGTTTATTAATGGAAATGCCTCGATATAGGGACATATCACAGACGGTTCCATTGTGGAATAGTCTATGATAAGAATCACCGACGGTTCCATAATATAACCGTCGTGATAAATCTCTTTATTAGTAGGAGCCCGACGCTAGGGTTTGCGCTCTAACTCGTCACTCTCGGCTGACCTTACTCGCTCGTTCGTCCCCACGCCGAGTGACCCGTCACCGGCGTCGCCATTCTTCCCATCGCCGACGGTTTGTGACACCCACAGTTCCTCGCACAAGACACTCATACGACAAGAGTGTCTTATGCGGTGTGCAGATAATGCAGCCACAACCACGGTGACGCCCGCACGCCTTCCTCTTCCTCCTCCCCATGGCGTCGCGACTTCGACTACCTCTCCACCAAGTGATGTCGAGGTAAGACAAATCTATCACCTATTGGTTTGTCTTTGTTGGTATTCATGTGAACCGAGCTCCTCCTCCTCGCCGCCGGCTCCCGCGCCTCCGGATCAAGCTCCTCCTCCTGCGCCACGGATCAAACTCGATCACCCCTCGGCTGCGCCCCACTCACTCCTCTCCTCCCTGCCGCAGCTCAGCTCCTCCTCCCTCCTGCTTGGGCTCGTTGCGCTACCTCGGACCTCCTCGCGCCTCCAACCTCTCCGGCTCTCCCACTTGCGTGTAAGTCCCCTTCTTGTCTTCTTGATGTTGTCTAGTTGTTGGTTGATCTTTGATGGTAATGGCCATTGGCGAGCCCGGATGCTAAATGTGTAATACATACATACATGAAGAGAAGTGCATCATTGCAGAGTGTGTAAATGTGTAATACATACATGTAGAGAGAAGTATAGAGAAATCATAAATATAAATGAATGCAATGATCATGCAGATGCTTGTTGGCTAGTGGCACCTTGCTAGTTGTTGAAGCGCTCAATGATGTTAATAGTCTTATCTTTGGAATTGAATTGATAATTAGTTCATATTAATAGTCCCTTGCTCGTGAAATGTAAACCAAGGGCTATTGGTGTATGTGCATTCTATATATATGCATCTTGCTTAGTTTATGCTGTGGGTTCAAATTGACAAAAATGAATGGGGATGGTGGGTTTGGTTAATGCTCTCTGATGGATACTGAGGGTTATTGATGCCGGTTCTAGCTTTGTGCTTGGTTGGCTTGTATTGGATGTGGTTCGGATGGGGCTTGGCTGCAATTAACTTTTCAGATTTGTAAGACTTGGTGTGTATTGTATTTAAAAAAACAAGACCAAATGAGTCAAAAACTACTACAACACCTCTTCACCTGTCTCTCGCCATTCATTTCACCTTTGTCTGTGTAACTATGTTCATGCCAGTCAAGTTCCTACCTTGTGTCCTGTGCACGTCCTACCATTCCATTCATAATCTCTTTTCTATAAAGTCTCCATGCAATGGCTACTTTTGCCATTAAAGCATATATATATATATATATATATATATATATATATATATATATATATATATATATATATATATATATATATATATATATATATATATATATATATATATATATATATATATATATATATATTGTTATAGTCCCAACCACTTTTGGGGGATCGTTCACATGAACTTGGAAGGATGAGACAATAGTCGTGAACAACCTCATTGAGCTCTCGCAAGTTTAAAAGTATGGATGCAAGGAGATCGTCAGGACATTCAATTACCTGGATGTTGTCGATAGGTAATTGGACATCACTATGTTCAGAAAGTAACGTGGACACGCAGGTATTTTGATTAGGAAATAGTATCATCTATCAGCAACCAACAATTCTTGAGTAGACTTGTTAGTTGTTCAACCGGACATGACGTTGCTAGCCCACGCATGAGACAAATTAATGGCTCTGGAGCTCTTTTGCGATGCTATTTCCTAAGTTGACTTGTTTGCGATCGTTGTAATTTCCCGTGAAAGTAACTGTTTCCAGATCGGATGGGACATTTTCTCGTCGTTAAGAGAAAATAAGGTGAACGGTTTAGATCAATAGGCTATATTAGCGCGCTATAGTACTTCATGCTTACAGCAAAGCCAGCACGGTTTGTGCAGTATTTTTTGTGTATACTGTTGCTGCAGAATACTGTACCACAAGAGTCGAAATACACTTTGTCAGGATCATTCAAAAAAATTCTTAATATTTGAAGCTCATTTTCGATATTTAGGATTCTCTATAACTCTCAGCCTTTTCTGTAGGATGTTTTTCCGCACCCTTGGGGCCGAACGAGGTATTTCCGTGCCCCTGGGAGCCGGACGAGGCATTTTCGCACCTTTGGGAGCCGGATGAGGCATTTATGTGTCCATGAGGGCCGGATGAGGCATTTTCGCGTCCCTAGGATACGGACAAGGTGTTATTTTTTGTATTTAATGCGGCGTGGGGGAGCTAGTTTTGCTATAAAACATACAAAAAAAAAATCCATACGTACGCAATTGCGTAGGCAACTCCCACCACGAGTTTAGTGGAAACGTTGTATACTTTGCTAAAGTGGATTTAAGCTATTAATTCTACGGCGTTCTTACATTTTATCAATATAAAAGCGAAAAAGAGCAACTATTTATTACCAGTGGCTTGATCTGCTGCAAGTAGTGCCATCACCTTCTCCATTTGCCCCTGCACACGGCAAGGGGCAAGGTAGAGAGAAGAGCGCATGGACGGGCGCGCGCCATTCGCAGATGAGGCACTGCAGTGCGCGAGTTGGATGAACTCATAATCCATTCGATCGAAACCAACTCAAATTAACTACCGCACCAAATCTACTGTGCGCGTATGCATCGGCAAGAGAATACCGCGCGCCACTGGTGGTGGTGGTCGAAGGCTTTACGTGGGTTAATTGCAAGCAGTAATAATTCAGATTGTGAGTGGCCTGAGCTAGCTACCGTGGTCTGCACGTTACCGTAGACAAGGACGCAGGAAAGTTCCAAAAAAGTAATTTGGATACAACGCAGGAAAAAAAATACAAGAATTACCGAGCCTGGGAGCTTCACATAATCGTTTTGAGATGAATCGTCAAAGGAATCCTCTATAGAAATCACAGGAACGTGAGGTTGGGCGCTTCCTCCAAATTTCCTAAGGACATATTCTATAGAAAATTCAAAGGAATCCTCTAGTGTTAAAATAATTATCACTATTAATTAGTACATTTGAGATGAATCACATTGTCACAAATCTCTCCCTTATCTAAAGCTCAAAGAATTGCTGAGCCCAGGGAGCTTCACATCATCGTTTTTTGCGAAAAACCTTGCATTTCTTCAAATTGCATTGGGATCCCATTTTGGTGGACATCACCCATCGGATCACGATCGATCGTATGGCAGACATCGGACAGGTGCAAAGCCATTGGATCACAACTTTGTCATAGATAGCCCAGATCCGCCCACCCCACCTCCACACACTACAAGTCCCCCCGCCCCCTCGATAGAGGCGCTTTTTCTAGAGGCGTTTTATTTTAATTTATCTCTAAAATAAGGAGTTATGTAGTCTAGATGCGTTTTTTATAGACACTTTAAAAATCACACTAAATTTTTTTATGCTAGAGACGGTTTTGAGATGTTTTTAAGATACATCCAAAACGCTCATATAATACTACATACTCTCTTCGTTTCACACTTCACCTGTCTTGTGATCTTCTTGACTTGTCAAGATCTTCGAGATATCATAGATACAACTTCAAAGTTTTTTAGCATTACGTTGGCAAATTATGATAAAATTGTACTTTTCTTCCATAAAATGATGTTTTTTAAGAACCCGTAGATACTTTTCATGACAAACACATTGATGTCATTTTCGTGAGATCAATCCTTAATTCCAAATACATTTGTCTATAAACTTTGCCTGATGTATGCCATAGACTAGTGACATGTAATGTGAAACCAAGGGAGCGTTAGAATTGGTGCATCTCCAGAACTAATCTTTACTCTTTAGTCATAGTTAGCTGGATTCTTCAGAGAATGCAACATCAAGACGAGTAACTCCAACGTACACAGTTTACCGGATCTTAGCCTACTCGAAAGGAGAATAGGGCAGAGATTGTTGGTATCCTGAAGGACATCCATGATCTTAGTCTTGGTTTTAATTAAGGGATAGTCTATTTGTAAGGTGACTAAATATTTTTTAATCGTAAGTTAAATTTGTTGTCTATTGGATCAATATAAAATCACATGGCACATCAATATCTATACAAATCCAATAGTTATAAAAATCGACTTAAACTTTAAAAAAATCAAAGAACTTATAAATAGCAAATTCTTTTAATTAATTTCTCGTCAAAGGAAAAATGAACCCATGAATTAACGTGTATGGGCTCGCGTGAACCATCGGTACGTGGTTTGACCTTTCAACTTGCTCCCTTCACTAGGCGCGAATCTCGTTGCTGACCTGGGCAACATCAGCATGCTGCATGCCTAGCTAGCAAACTAGCAAAGAGCTACGGCTGGAAGAAAAACATGACGTTTTCAGATTTTTTTTGTTTAAGAGTACGTACAATGGTATAGACAGCTGCTGTCTATAGCAACTTTCTATGTCATCTATAGGCAGCACTAAAGACAGCTCATACAATAGGTTGTGATAATACAGTCAACTACAGGATTGTAGACAACACACAATCTTTTAATGTTTTTCTTGGTTTTGGTGCTACAGTTGGCTACAGGATTGTAGGCAACATATTTCTCTCTCTTTATTCTCTTTCATCCACATCAGCTTAAATTGTACGTGACAGAGGCTATAGACAGCTGATGTAATCCCATTGTACATGACCTAACGGTGCGCGACGGCGGAGTCCAAAGACACCATTGTCGACAGATGTACGGATGGAGTTTTAATGATCACATCTTAGGCATTGGGCGCGGATTAGGTGCACAGTACATAGGTGTTAGGACTTGAAGAGGCCACACACAACTCATGGTCCTAAAACAAAGATACAATTTAGAGTCAGGTTATATGGCTTCAAGGGAGACCTGTCCTTAGCTTAGGGTCCGTTACATAATTAAAACTAGAGATTCTCATGTAAACTAGGAAAACATAGAAAATCCATACCACTTATTTGGTGGGTCCAAATTGTAATGGTGTAGAGGCGAGGCGGCAGAGCTAGTCTTGCCAGCGGGGAGATGAGAGGATTGGTGATGGGGATGGTGGTGGCGGTGATGGGGAATGCCGAATGGGTATGTGATATGTCTAGGGTTTCTTTGGGCCCTTTGTCAATGTGGGTTGGTAGGTAAACCAGGTGCGATGGGCACGGTGAAGCTCACCTATTGTCAGACTCCAAATTTGTAATGTGGAATCTTCTGTGTTCACAGCACCAATCCCTGAATCAGTAGCTAGTGCCCACAGTTATATCATTGGATATCAAACACATATTACGAAAATGTAAAGCTATTGCATAATAATAAACAAAGCGTAAATATACCTTACGACTTTTGACTTTCAAAATGGCCGGGCAGGCCAAATACCTTCGAAGAATCATCAGCGGAAGCATAATTTAAAATACCACACTTGGAACCCTCACGATATACCCACAGACAATCGATTGGGGCCTGCGACCTAGTCCTTGGCCTTATTGTCTTCCAATCTTGACGAACACGCATAAGTGTTCATATAGCCTTCTTCTTTCATACTTATTGAATAATAGTATTGAGCAAGCATGAGTACACAACCGTACTCGCGAGCCGACACACATAATGCAGTTATATAATATGCAAGACTGATAAAAGGAATGGCTTATGGTTCTTTTGTTTGCATAAAGCCACTTATCGAAATAGATTAAGTAGTAGCAAGTCCTAAGACCAAGCATTTTTAATTAACACAAGTTTAACAAAGTTGAGTTTTATTGTAAAATACTAGTGGAGGCTCCAATCTCCTATACCATTACCATTATAGGAGGTTAGAAGTTAGAATATCAATAATTAACCATAATTAATCAAAATTAGTTAAATACATAGTATTTTTAAACCGACATCAATAATTAACCGTAATTAATTAATCATAATTAGTTAAGTACATAGTATTTTTAAACGGTCATCAATAATTAACCGTAATTAATTAATCATAATCATGATTAAATAGGAGTATTTTTAATTAAATACTCGTAATTAAACATATATAGCATCACTCCACTCTGAAATGAATCTTTGTCCAAACACGGTTCAGCTCTCTTGGCTCCCAACTTCTACACCTGAAACGGTTCCATGTAGTAAGAAATGTGAACAATAGTGAATTAAATTGAGCGGTAACTTCAGTTGCGCAAGACAACCTGTACGCAGGGATCGGAATACCAACTGATAATTAGTGAT
Organism: Phyllostachys edulis; assembly: GCA_036346405.1. Taxonomy (NCBI): domain Eukaryota; kingdom Viridiplantae; phylum Streptophyta; class Magnoliopsida; order Poales; family Poaceae; genus Phyllostachys; species Phyllostachys edulis. Next base: position 74,673 of record JAYEVD010000293.1, read on the forward strand.
TTAGGTTTTACCTGTTAGGGCTGGTAAGAATACAAACCGGGCAGAGGAAAAATCGGTTTGGATGAATTTTGTCCAAAAAAAATCAAATTAGTTTGAATTTTTTTTAATATTTAAAATCCAAAAAATTCAATTTTTTTTAAAAAAATTGGGTAACTTTAGTTGTGCAACACAACCGGTACGCAGGGATCAAAATACCGGCTGATAATCGGCGATTCGGTTTCTAGGTTAGGGTAGAAGAATACAAATCGAAAGAGGAAAAATCAGTTTCAATGAATTTTGTACCAAAAAAATCGAATTTGTTTGAATTTGATTTTTTCTAATTTAAAATCCGAAAAAGTCAAAAAAAAAAATTGGCCAAAATTGGGCGAAAATTTCTGATTTTCAACCAAACCGGACTTACCGGCCACCCCCGGTAAAAAATCTGGTTAAAAAAACCCTGCTGGTACATGGTAAGCTAGGGCAAGAAACGCAAGGGAAATGGCTAGAAGCGAACTAGCAGAAGGCAAAATCACAGCCTCGGAAATGATAAGTCTTTTATGGATTTGTATTGTAATTTGTATCGTAAATAAATAAGTCGATTTAACTGAAATAACATTAACCAAAGCTGTGGAGGCAAATGAAGCTTCATAGTCTTCTTGGACGCACAAATCTTGTTGGGAACCACCTGTTCATCATGGTAATTGACGAGGGTTCTTGACCGGGTCAACCTTTTTGGTTAAAGTTAGAGTCTCTGTCAAAACAGATCTACATATCAGATGCTCTTTCTATAACGGTGATGAACCTACGACCACTATTTAAAGGGAATCTAATCCCTTTACTACATCGAAACTAGTCGCAGACCAGTTTGAGTCATGAGACGATTAGCTATGGACACCACCCGACCAGCCATATGATTTTGGACAATCCTCGACTAGCGAGCTGGTCGGGAGACATAACAGTTTCCGACGTGACTAACGTGAGAGCGGTTATTGACGCATCTGGCAACTTATGACAATTGACTAAGAGACGTAACGGTTCAAGACTCAACAGAGGAATGTGCGAAAAGACAAGAGAAATCTTTAGTGGCATTAACTTCCACCCCTTCAATAGCTATAAAAGGGGTAGCCCACATATTTTGTAAATAGAGGCGCACTATAGCATAGGGGTGCTACAGTACCTCTAGGGTTTTTGGTTGCCCCTAATGGGCCAAGGCTATGGGCCTTTGGCCCAAGATTTAATCCCCTCTTACGAGTTCTGAAATTCCATTTTAAATCCCAATAAAATGGTTTAAAATTCAATTATAATTCTTAAGATTGAACGGGGTATTACATTCTACCCTCCTTAAACAGAATTCAACCCCAAATTCTACTCAAAAGAATACCATCTGAACTTAACAACCATGAACACGTATCCAACGTTAACAACTCGTTAAAGCTCGTGCATGCGAAGTTTCCAAGTCCCAAGTCTCATCACGCTTAGACCATAGCGTATACCAACGTCTTACACCTCAACACTTCGTCTTGGTGATATATGTTATCTCAACACATAGGACAAAAATGTAAGATCATACTCGTTGTTGTGGCTCTATCGAAAGCGAAACTTTGGACCTCTCGGTACTCACTCGGCCTTTGGACATACGGATGTTGCGTACCCGCATATGAACCCGAGACGGTCCTAGCGGTACGCCAACTTTCGAATCCCCACAACTAGGGAAAACAACCCAATGTACCTGGGCCAACTTCCCCTTTGGTACAAAGACACACAACATGCTCAAAAATGAACTCTTCATCTAACAAGGAGCACCTCCTTTAACCAAGAACACAACAGAATTCGCTTTGAACAACCCTTTTATAAATAGAACCCAATTGAAAATGAATAACTCTCATCGCAACCACGCGTTACCAATTCGGTAATAAAAGAGTCAAAAACCAGAATCAGAAATTCATCACGAAACTTTTCCACCTTCAAATTAGGAAATTTGCAAATAAACACCACGACCACCAAAGGAGAAATCACTCGAATACCCAAATTAAATACTTCCTTTATTCTTTCTAAACTGATAAGAACCACCCATGCCAAACGTAAAGTCAACCTCAATTTGCGAAAGACATCCGTCATAGGCACATAGCTCAAACAGAGCGTTTCACTACTCGAGGAAACACTTTTTTTTTCTCAATTTCTCTTTTAGGAATAAAATTTCTCTCGAATTATGGAATTCCCTTTCATCCATATCACACTAACTTATTTATCTTAAATTAGCAATCTCAATGCCATGCTCAAACTGAATACATCATCTACAACTTTTTAGAGAGGCTCTATTGACTCCGCAACATACTATAGCAAACTCTTGTACTGACGAAATTACCTTGACAGATGACTCCCAATGCATCTCAAAATAGATCTCACTAGCAATCACATCACTCAATCCTTTAAGAATAACCACTCGGAATTCACACACACTCTCATGTACTACATCAGAAGGGTGCTATCAAAAGAACCATGTCATGAATATAGTCCGAATCTAAGCAATAACTATCGAAGGAATAATCAAAGATCACAAGTACTACTGAATCAACCATAACATAGCAATAGGTATCATTCTTCATCTAAATTTATTTATTACAGTTCATCAATAACGATTGAAAGATAGAACTAAATCATAATCTTGGACTTGAATAGGGTGAAGTGAATGAGTAGTGCGTGTCTACTCCTTCCCAATAGAGCCAACATCAATGATCACCTTCCTCGATGCGACGCGTTGGTAGGCAATGATGGTGCTCCTAAACCTGAAGCCTCTCCGCCTTCCGCGATGCGACGCGTTAGTAGGCAATGACGGTGCTCCTAAACCTGAAGCCTCTCCGCCCTTGAAGAACCACAGGAGATCACTGAATTCCCCCGCAAAGTTCTCCTCCCCTCTTCTTCTCCTCTCTTCCTTCTCTTTTCTCCTTGGCGTGACTTTTGAAGGTTCTTCTCCTCCCTTCTTCTTGGATAGCAGACAATGGAGGAGGAGTGCCTATAGTGGCGGAATTCTTGTAGTAGTGGCGGCCGCACTATAGCATAGGGGTGCTATAGTACCTCTAGGGTTTTTGGTTGCCCTTAATGGGCCAAGGCTATGGGCCTTTGGCCCAAGATTTAATCCCCCTTTTACAGAATTCTGAAATTCCATTTTAAATCCCAATAAAATGGTTTGAAATTCAATTATAATTCTTAAGATTGAATGGGGTATTACAGAGAGTTGCATGGGCACACCAAGCAGTGCATAGGCAGCGACAACTGCTTGGCAGTAGGAGCTAGAGTCTTTGGAATGGATGGATGGAGTCATGGAGACATGGAATGGAGACTGAGGGGAAGAAAGGAAGAACCAAGAAAAAAACGAGGAAGAAAGAGAGAGAGAGTTGCCTTTGCCACCGCCATCTTGCGCAGACGATGTAAAGAAACGAGGAAGAAGAAGAGAGAGAGAGAGAATTGCATGCGGAGCGGCATAGCCGCACAGGTGCATAGGTGTGAGGACCCCGGTTTATTAGGCTTGTAATGCTTAACCATCCACTTGGTCCTAGCATCACAAAACAAATAAACCAAGCCTCGAGATATGTATACTTCCCAGGAATGTGGTATACACACCCCTTTACAAAATCGTGCATCAATATCATCCAAGACATAGAACCAAAGCACGACTAGAATAAAAGACATACATAATATAGAGAGAGTTATTACAAAAGGAGGCCAACAGCCAAACCACAAATACAAAACTAAAGAAACAATGAAGCAAAATTGCCATAAGATGGCCATAAACAAAAAGCCAATTAGTGTGCCTTTACCCACAAGGCAACTAACTGCACCGCCAAGCTAGTCGTCAAACCCGAAGCACATCTCACAAGAGTGAAGCCCTTGGGGCTCACCTTCTTCTCTGCAACAAAGTTATTAAGCAAAGCAAATGAGTACAAAAATGTGCTCGCAAGGCCGGCGTGTAGTATAACAGAACTATAGTTAACTACATGCAGGCTTTATTTAAGTGGATGAGGCTTTGGACTTATTTTAGCATAAAGCAAGTTTTCATTTGCAATATTTAAATAGATTCCAAAGCAGTTTTGCAATTCATTTTTAATTTGCAAATAACAACGAGATAGGTAACAATAATAACAATAGATAGATGACAACAACAATCCTGAAAGTGACTAACCCACTAGTCACCACAACAATAGCATGAATCACCCAATTCATACCACCCAACAAGTTTTAATTAAATGGTTGAGTCTAGTTCTTGCACGACCTTACCAAGCATGTCCATAACCTAGGACGAGGCTATTCGAATAGTTTTAACCTGCGTAGGTGTACCAATGTACCCACACGTCGAGACCGCCTTTTAGCCACTAGATTTAGCACACTTCCTTTGGTATCTTAAGCACTGACTAAGTCCTCTGAGACATTTCCAATGAATGATGCTAGTTAAGAGCCGCCTACGACTGAAGAGTAGGAGACACCGCCAAGTCTAACAAAGCTGTGGTGCTCTTCCTCTTATAAAAACAGTTTTCATCGCTGGCGACCCATAACTAACACCTCCCAAAGTACTGAGTCAAGAAAGGTCCCATATTCCCCTCGTGTGGTTAGTACGCATAAGCACTTGGCTTAGTGACACAAGTAACTCGGTCCTTGGGGACTTGGGCACCATTCCTTTCACACCCAACAAATCACACCAACATCCATTGTGCCCAAGTCAATAACAATTTTGTTTTCATTTTTGTTTTATTTGTTTACAAAGTAACAAAGCACAAGATGGACATAATGGAATAATAATTTTTGTGTGATCAAGGTCATTGACATAATGTCGACAACCACCCATTTCTACCGTTATCTAAGCATTATCAACGTAAACGACTAAGTGATAAGAGTCCATCCATCGAACTCTACATCACAGCAAGATAATCCTAGGCTTAGTAGTAGAGAATGAATATTTACCTACAGGATATGCATCTATAGGCTCAACTAATCGATATTTTAACACAAAGTAGCATGCATACATATAAGTGAAACAAAGTATTAACTTTTAAAGTAAAGGGACAATAATGGTATATGATCAAACTGCTTGCCTTGCTGATTATGCTCAGTTTGTTGCAGAGATTCACTCATGGGATCAACACACTCGTCGACACCTAATCGAAAAGGCGAAAAGAATCGATAAGAACGAAGAAAATTAAAAAACAGCACAGCAAACAAACTCCAAATGCTCTGAAATTTTTACAGAAGCAAGAGGATCATTTTTAGAGAATTTGGCAACAAGAACCAATTGATTTTGATTCTCAATGCAAAAGATATGAGCAAAACAATTCTGCTCAGCCTCTAAAAATGCAAACTGCTACTATTCACATAATTAAATTGTTTAGCAAAATTTTCTAGAAAGGTGGTGCAACTGAAATGTTTACAGTAAAACAAGCACCTCATAAGATGAACAACCCAATAGGATTCATCTCATTTGGAGCTATGATGCATGTTTTATGATTTTTCAAAGACATTAAAAGGAGCACAGCTAAAATGCACCCACAATACTTTTGAAAATAGTGACACGCCTAAATCCTATTCTAATATTTAGTGCACTAACAGAGGAAGCCAACAAAGTTAGATTCACTCAAAAATAATCTACAGAGATTTACCTATGCATTTTACAAGTTAAATGAGTTTTTAATGTAACATTTAAAGTTAATTTTGAAACCTATTTACCAATTCACTTTTCTGGAGCTGAAATCAACTTACAACCATTTTTAGATTAAAGTTTAGTTCAAACCAGAGCTACCAAAATTTGAATCACCTCGAAAGGAGCTAAGATGAATTAGTTATGCATTTTCAAAGTTCATACCTTTTTCGGTTCACAAATAAGAGCTCTCTGGATTTTCTAAAACCAAAATGACAGGGGAGGACATGAGCCGTTGATGTTAAATCGGACGCCCAAGACCTCCTGTGAAATGCGACACGCTGCCAAGAGTTCAGAGAACATGGGCCGTTGATCTTGGATCCAACGGTCCATGTCCTCCTAGTAACGCGCGCGCTAACGAGGAAGGAGGTCGTGGCCGTTGATGCTGCATCCAACGGACCAAGACATCAAGGAGGACCGGACGGTCCAGATCGACTGAGGAGGTCCTCAACGACTGAGATCTACACTGGGAGGACCTCAACGGCTAAGATGACCTCGAGGAGGTCCTAAAGGTTAAGATCTACAAGAGAGGTCCCGACGGCTAAGATCTCACACGAGGAGGTCCTAACGGTCAAGATCTCACACGAGGGGAGGTCTTAACGGCTCAGATCTCCAAGGGGAGGTCCGGGACTGTTAAGATCTATAGGAGGAGGTCCTGGACTGCCAAGACAAAAACGAAGAGGTCTGGGCGGCTCGAGATCCACTTGGGGTGGTCTGAGAACGCCAAGATCTGTGTGGGGAGGTCTGGACGGTCAAGGTTCACTTGGGGTGATCTGGGACGGTCAGATCCTCACCACAACCACTTAACACCGCAGCAGGAGGAGTTAATCTGGCGGGACAACGAGGAGGTCCGGGCGCGCTTAAGACAGTAGTAATTGCTCCCAATGATTGAGCATTTACTGACCAAATCTATGTCCTAACGACACGCGCAGGACGAACTCGTCCGACAAAAATTCCGAGCGCAAAGAAGTGGTCATCGCTGACGATACAGACCTCGTCGGCGACATCCAAGGGCACCACTGAGTGTGCAATAACCTTGCGCACCTAGTGGGTCCACTCTCGATGGCGGTGGCGGCCTAGAACGCCGACGAGCTGGAGAGGAGCAAGGTGACCAACACGGCCAAAAACACAATATGAATAGAAAGCTCTGCAACGAGTCATACAGCATGTGCCCAAGCATCTAGGGATTACTTGAGGCTTACCTGGATCTTGAGGAATCAAAAGGAGGCGGAGGAGATGAGGACCGGTGATGGGAAGACAATGCGCTCCTGACCAAAGCTCCAACTCCAATTAGCTCCTCTTGAAGAGGTCAACCCAAAGTCAAGTTAGGGTTAAACTTCCAGGAAGTTAGAGGAGCAAAAGAGCAAGGGTCGATGAGGGAGCCTTTGGAACACTCAATGCGAGGAGCTCCAAGGGCATCAATGGCGCCAAGGAGGTGCAGGTATTTTGAGCTCGAGAGCAAGGGTGAAATGTGAAAAAAGCCAATGAAGACCAGAGGAAGGTCTTATAGCTCGAGGGAATGGAGGTCATGAGCCAAGGGTTAAGCTCATGGTGAGCTTAGCCCATGGCGCGGTCCATGGCTTGGACAGGACACGGAGGTGATGGGGGGGGTAGGCCTGGGCATGGCCTAGAGGGCAGAAAGGCTGACACGTAATAAATGCGCGTAGGCACAGAGCCGTTGGGACAAGACAAGTCGCTGACCTCCCGTACTGCCATGGCGCACGTGCGTGCCCAAGCTAGGAGAAGAACAGGACCTGCCCCCAACCGTTGGATGAGAAAGATAGGGAGGTCACAGCCCTAGGATTAGAAAGCAGACGATTTAAGTGGGAATAAGGAGGTCACAGCCATTGGATCAAGACTGGGGAGGTCGTGACCACAAGATCACCATCGCGCGGAGGCGCGGGGAAAAGGGGAGGTCACAGCCACTAAAAGGGACAGGAGGTCCTGGCCGTTGGATCTGAATCCAAAGCGCGGACTGATGGGGGTCTTAACGATGCTTGTGATCTGACCAAAGGATGTGGAGGTCATGGCCTTTGGATTTCAATCCAAGGGCACACAACATATGGGGAGGTCTTGGCTGTTGCGCACATGCACAGGGAGGTCGTGGCCATTAGATTTTGATCTGACGGCAACGAGATGAATGGGGAGGTCTTAGCCATTGGATCTCGATCCAAAGGCGACGAGCTGAGGTGCGGGAGGTCTTGGCCCTTGGGCAAGACACTGGAAAGGGATGGGGAGGTCCAGGCCGCGAGATTTTCATTTGATGGCGATGAGAGGATAGGGGAGGTCATGGGCGTTGGATTTGATCCAACGATTACGACCTTGACTAGGTGGGAGGTCGAGCGCGCTAGAAGCGAGGAGGTCATGGTCATGGATCGATCCATGGCTATGACCTCGATGAGTGGGAGGTTTGAAATTTGAGTGGTTGTGGAGGAGGTCGTGGTGTTGGATTTGAATTCAACATGACTCGACCTCAAGAGAGTGAAAAGGAGGTCTGGTGAGGCGGTTGGGTTTGACCCGGCTTTGAGGCGGCTCAAGCCCAAGGAACAGTCTGACCAAATGAGTTTGAAATAACAGCTGCAACTAGGGATTTAATTGAGATAGCAAAACAACTCCAAAATTTATGAAACTTTAGCTGGAGCTTGCTGACTTTAGGATTATCCTTTCATTAAATTTCCAGAGGTTTTTGTGCACAACATTTTCTCCAGAAATTCCTAAAGGCTGTTCTAGGGTTTGATTTACCTCCAAAATTATCAAACAAGTTCTAAAACTTATGATATTTTTCAGAGGAGTCCCACATCAACTCTAGAACCGAGGGAAAATGTTTTCCCAAGTTTGGCACAAGATTTGTGACAAGTTGAATAAGGGTTGGACTTTAGTCCAGGGAGGTTTAGGTTTTGAACTCCACTACTTTTGACAAGAATTATAGGTGAGTTCAAGAGTTTCAAGATGTGAGAAAAAGTTTTAATTTCTACATATTTTCTTACATTTGAAACACACACCCATTTATACATTTGGGATGTTACAATAGGCACAGCGACACTGCGGCAGGGAGCTAGAGTCACTAGAATGGATGGATGGAGTCATGGAGACATGGAATGGAGACTGAGGGGAAGAAAGGAAGAACTGAAGAAAAAAAAAAGAGGAAGGAGAGAGAGAGATAGTTGCACTGCGCCACTGCCACTGCGGCACAGACACAAAGAGATGGATGGATGGACTCATGGACCGATGGAGATAAGACATGGAGTGGCCAGTGGCGTGGATGGAGGCACAGCTGCATGCCCGCACATGCACAGCGGCATTACGACCGAGGCCAATTAATCTTACATGTTAAAGAAAAGTTATGGTAAAAACAAGCACATGCTAAAAACAAATAATTAATCAGTTAGGAGGGTCAGAATAATTAATCTTACAGATCCTCTTGACTTTTCCTTCTAGATTGAGAAATTAAATAATTAATCAGTTAGGTCAAACCATAATTATGTGAAATTATGGACACTTAAAATTAGGGAGAAAAATAAAATTTTATTGATATTTTACACACACATTGTTCTTGTCTCGTTAAAACCTTAAATAAAATTTTGTTGATATTTTACACACACATTATTCTTGTCTCGTTAAAAACCTTACACCTAAGTGTGGGGTTTCCCCGGTAAGGAAAAGAGTACAATAACTACATTCATGCATACATGTCAGTTACTCTACATTTAGATCGGCTAATGCCTCTACGATCTCAGAATCCTCTAGTTAATGCTGATGTTGCTCTTTTGCCAATTCCCGGTCCTTGAAGCACATGATTGCATCCACTATTTTGGACACGAGGATGACCTCCTTTCTTCGATTATTCTTCCTACCATGCTGAAGTCACTTTCAAAGAGACAGAGGACATCGAAACTAGTAGAACATCTCGTGCAAAATGACACAGCACAGGGAATATTCGCTTATTGTTTTTCCACTAATCCAGCAAGTCTTACTTGCCTTCACCAGAAAGATCAGGATCCATATTTGCAAAATCATGCTCCAAGTAGTGGTTCAACTTGGAGGTAGAATTCCACTTGGGAGGCTCTAACATCCCAATTTTTAGAAGTTTTAAAATCTTTTTTAGTAGCTTAGCTCTCTTGGAAAATTCACTAAAAGTTTATTTGAATTAAAATAAAGCTTAACATGGACTTCCAAAAGCAAAACAATTTAATATGATTAATGTCAACATAAACAATTGTCAAAATTATTTTATTTGGATTATTTGTGCTTGGATATATTATCTAGAATTTTTTCCGAGTGCATTTGCTATTTTCTAATTGTTATTTGGATTTTTAGTATTTTCTAAAATAGAAAAGCTACTAAAATCTCAAAAAGGTTCTTGGGCTCAAATTTATTCCTTGGCCCACTTTCTTTTTCCTCCGCCAGCCTGCTCGCTCTCTTCTCTTTGTGCGCCAGTAGCCTAGTCGAGCGCCATCCTCTCTTGCTTTTCATTGCCGCGTGGGCCCCGGCCTTTGCCAGCTCATCGTCGTCAACCTCCAAGACTCTTGAGTCTGTTTTGTACACGCCATAGCAACGCCGGCCCCCGACTTGGACTCCTCCCCTCCGGTCCTATATAAAGGAAACCTCTCGTGTCAAAATCTTCGCCCCTTTTCCCTCCACCAAAGCCCCAAAGTTGTAGTCCTAGGATTGGCTTAGTTTTGTCGAATTTTCGTTGAAACCGAGCCGGCCGCCACAAGCTTCTTTCATCATTTTCTTCACATGCGGTTCATCTTCAGCCACACCGCCACCTCCATCGGGTCCGCAATAGCGTGTTCTTTGTGGTGCTTCCGCTATCTTTCTTTGAGGAACCCCCCAACGTCATTGTTGTCTTCGTCCGAAAACCGGTCGCCGGCCACCTTCCTCGATCTACTTTTCCCGGGGAGCATTATTGCCCCTATCCGCGTCACATTGTGCCAAACTCTATTCTCTTTCCATCCCTACTTTTAGTTGGTCTTCTTAGCCACTGAGGGGTCATTGCCGAGCTTCTTCTCCGTCTCCGGTAATTGCCTTCTCTCCGTCGATTCTCTTGACCTTTAGCCATACCGAGCCACTTTTTGTAATCCTTAAGACGTTGCAGTATCGGTGCTCCCTTTGTTTCCCCTCGGACGCCATCCAATCGCCATCGCCACCGTGACCCATGCACCTCGCCGCTGCTGTTAATTCACCGCCCCTCTCGCCGCAACACTGCCACCAAAAGGATCGCATTGTTCACATGTTTTCATTTTTGCACTTGTCCGGGGCTGTCTCGCCATCGTTCTCTCTCGCCGCCACGACTCTACTACCGGCCATGGCTGCATCTTTACTTCCCCTCTGTTTACCTCTCTCTGCTGATGTGTCCTCCAATTCATCCCTCCACCTCACTTAATTGCTTAGGTGGCAATCCATGTGGCACACCCAGATTTTTACCCGAGCCATACACACATAAACTTGGTTCATCCCGCACCATCTCACTTACCAGTGGGACCCCCATGTCAGGGTATTTCCTTTTCTGCCAAAAATCCACTGCTGACGTCAGCTGACGTTATAATTGTCTTTTCCTTCGAAAAAATAATTCTAATAAATCCATAAATCCCGATTTTCAGTATTTTATGTGATTTCAATCTTCCAAAAGCGATATCTTCTTCATCCGAACTCCGATTGAGCCCATTCAAATTTTTAAATTCATCTAAATTCGATAACTATTTATTTGAGTTTTTTATTTAATTTTTGGAGTCTTTTATCTCTGTTTTTTATTTATTTGGTTTATTTGCTTTGTTTACGAGTAGACGTTGATACTTCGGGGAATTTTGAGCAAGGAGGAGTGCATCAAGATCAAGAACAATCCCAAGATTTATTCCAAGGCAAGTTGTAGTCCTTTGATTATATTGAACCTATGGTTTTAAAAGTATATTGTTTTATACAATTGCATGCTATCTTTATACAAATTGTTTTGGGATTAGCTATCACCTGTTGTCGTTATGTCTCTATTGATTATTTGAATGCCATGAATCCTTTGTCACCCTAAAATGGATAATTTTAGTTGGACATATTTGTATCTCCAATATGGGTAGCGTACAAATGCTTAGTCAAGCTTAGTTACGATGGGTTCATTATCACATGTGTCGTAATGATTAATCTTGACTTTATGATATATGGAATCGTGGTGGTTAGCCACTCTTATTAAAATTTGTGTTCCATGACCGGATATGTCATTGGTCTTGGTTTAACAAAATGATTTTTGTTCGGCCAAATGGATGGTGGATTGAGGGTGTAGATTTAACACATTGTGGGTTGTGGAAAGATCGCCTAAGTAACTTGTCAAGGACTTAATCTTGGGCGTCATTGAATTGGGCCTTAACTATACAACCACATGTCCTGTATGGGCGGAATCTGGCTAACTAATTAGTAATGTTTTGATTTGGTTCTGTTTTGGTTGTGTTTGGCGCAAGAGGGGGGCCCTATGTAACATCCCAATTTTCAGGAGTTTTTGAAAATTTTCAAAATAAAAATAACCATTTGGTTTTGTTGAACTTCTAAAGCTTAACTTGAAATTCTAAAAATGAAAAACAATTTAATATGAATTAATCAAACTTCAACTAATTCAAAATTTGGTTTATTTTGAGTTTATTGGAGTTCTCTGGTATTTGAATTCCCATTCTCTATGTTGGCCGAATTCCCATCGGCCGTTCCTACTCCCGCCTCTTCCCTCACTTGCCTTGGCCGCACTTGCCCCTTGACCTGGCTACCTCCCCGCGGCCCTATTGCCGCGCCTTGGCACCACCTTCCCCGAGCTGCTCCCTCTCCTCCTCCCATTCTCGGCTATAAAAGGGTCATCACCCTTTCTCTACCATCCTCCTAGTTTCGACCATTGACGAGGATTAAAATCTTTATGTATTAGTTTAATACATACTAAAAGACCATATATCTTTGCGGTTGTAACCCCTAAGGCTAACGACCCATGTGGTTCTAAGGATTGAGAGGTTACATAATAAGATATCTGGTGGGATGAGGTCCTAAACCAGTCCCGAGCTAGATGGCGCTCATAGAAGCAATGAAGTGGCATCTAGATCTAACTCCAAGTATATTCCTTACCGTGTAACGAATGGAACACATGTTATATTTGGTCCATACCACACGATGTTTCATGGTCCTAAGACACTGACAACAACCACCATACGGTTGAATGTCTCTCAGACGCGCAATTGTCAAATGGTTGGTACTTTATCAACCGTTGCCCTGCTCTGACCAGTCGCGACATTTCCAACAGGCATCTCTTCAAGGAGTAACTACCACCTCTTCGACGGTTATTTAAAGATGAAGTATGGAGGAACGAGGGCATCAGATTGAAGCAAGGCAATCAGCATTAGATCCATGTTTCAAGTCTGATTCAACCGCATAGCAAGCATTACGCTTAGTGTAATTAGGATTAGTCCACTGCCTCGTCGAGGACACCCCCTGTAATAGCTAGTTTATAGTAATAAAGAGCAGTCTCATTCTCTCCCAAGAACTCTTTGCCATTTTCCTCTATTTATTTCATAAGATCAGCGACTCGATCGTCGACAGCCAGCGTCGTCCGTGGGGAAGAAAGCATTGAGTTCTTGAAGATTACCTCGCTCAAGCATTCCTCATCCACTTCCTTTGCTCCATCATCGCTCATGCGAACATGGCAGAGACTTAGGATGAGGAAAACTGGATCGACCTGGTGCACTACTCCAACCTCGACATGAACGCATGCATCCGTGCCATGGAAGAAAATGGGATGTCATCATCCTTCTCCTCCGCTGGCTCGCTAATCGTAGAGATTAGCAAAGTAGACCAGATGGATGAGGATACACCGCCACCAACAATGGCAATCTCAGAGGAACCGCTCATTCCGACCAATTTGGAACATCCGAACGCCTCTACAAGCCCGGTCGATCCGACCGGCAGGAGCGGCAATGGGAGCCTAGCGCTGCAATCAAAGACTCCATGTACTCTCGATATTGTCATAAGAGACCAGTATTTGCCAACGGCTCCTACGTATTCCAGGGGTCAAGCGGCATCTGGTAAGGGTATTGATGAAATTATCACCGATTGTAGGCTAAGTAGGCATGATGAAACTCAACATATGATCGGCAATCCGCCGGATCAGGATGAGTCCACCACAAAGCCCACCTGAGGCGGTAATCTTTGATCGCTCCCCATCGTGGAGGCTCCTTGCAGAAGCCCTGTAAGGCTCTCCCTTAGCTATGATGGGAGTTTGTTAGAAGATCACTATTGGTGCCACGAAGTTAACACAATCGGAGATACTGATCCGGATGCCATGTACGATCCTCTAAGGGTTAACTCGCCACCACTTGCTAGTGGAAATGGTACGGGCGCTCAAGCACCAACTACTGGAGGCAACCGAGCTGATGGACATGCATTAGTTAATTCACCTGTTCCTACCCCACCGTGAGTAAGGAATCAGGCAGGGCCAGACGGAAGGTCGAGGAAAAACTCAACTCATCGGACGCCCATTGCAAGCAAAAATCTGTCACAACCTTCAGTAACGATACAAAACCTGCAACGAGTCCGGGATACCATGAATAAGCCAGACCCTGCTTTAGCAGGAACTCTAGGTTATGTTCAACTTGCAGGTTAGGTGTCGGAGATCCTCCAATAAACCATGCAGCGTATAGAAATGTACCAGGATCAGAGGAATTCGCAAAGTCACACGATGACCTCGTTCCAACGCTCTTCTCTCAGTAGGGGACAACATGGTCGAGCAGCGGATCGATCAACACCAAGACCCCCTCGTAGCTTCCGACCAGGAAATCACGAGGAAAGACGGCTCTTCACAGAAGCCACTCCTTCTCCTCGTCAAGAGGAACGACCGCTTGATCCAGGCGATTCAGGCATCATTTGAACCAAGCAGGTGGTCAAAGACGTTATAATAATGTCTACGACTGGGTTGGGACACCGGATCCTAGATATGCAAATCAGAGGAACCGATCCCCGACTGACTATAATCCGGCTCCTTTTTAGAGAAGGTTCCACGACTCCATTACGGGCTGGCGAGCATTTTCGGCAGGTCTCCAAGTTGTTCGTTGGCCGGACAGGTTTCGACCAGCCAACATAGAGAAGTTCAATGGGACTCAGAACCCATTGGAATTTCTTCAAATTTATTCTACCGCCATCAAGGCCGTTGATGGTAATGACCACGTGATGGCAAATTATTTGCCCATGATCCTTGAAGGGTCTGTCCGGTCGTGGTTGCTTAACCTACCAGTTGGATCTATCTACACTTGGGAGCAGCTTTGCGATACTTTGATCGCCAACTTTTAAGGGACATACGACCGTCTCGGGAAGGAGGATGATCTTTACCGAATGAAGCAGAAAACAAATGAAACTCTTTGACAGTATATCAAGAGATTCAGTCAGGTCCAAAATTTCATCCCAGAGATCGTAAAATCTTCTATCATCCAGGCTTTTAAAGCAGGAATGAGGAATCGCCGATTTACAGAGGATATTGCAATAAATCCTCCACGAACAACCATCAAACTTTTCAACATGGCAGACAAGTATGCGACCGCTAGTGAAGCAGTCGAATGGTATGAAGCTATCGATCGAAAAGATAAAAATCACCAGTCATGTCTGGAGAAGCAAGAGAAGAAAAGTAAGAAGTCTCTTAAGAACAAGAAGAATCGCAAGCCCGACAACAAGGAAGTCTATGCGATTCTTGAAAAGTTTACCAAGGGCAAGAAAGATTTCCTTTGGTGGAACAAAACTAAGGCTCCGACCGGTGACTTCAAAAAACTAAGAAGTGGTGTCCACTTCACAAGGCTGACGAGGCATTATCTGCACTTTTCTTGAGCCTAACAAAATGTAGGGGATTACTACTCGGTAAGGACCCTTCCACTCTATAACAGAACTTGGAGAACCAAGCTCCATGAAGGACAAAGATAGCGATGAAGAGATGGACTATTAGTAGCCGCAGCATATGGCGGATATGATCTTCGGAGGATCCTCCTTGTACGAATCGAGACGTCATCTGAAGGCCATGGTGCGGGAGGTCAACCTTGCTGAGTCTCCGATCACTGTCAGGCAATCTAGTTGGTCGAAAACTATAATCTCCTTCAGCAAAGAAGACTGCTCCATCCTGTCGACTCGACTAGGTAGGTTTCCTATCATGGTTGAACCTACTATTAACAATTGTAAAGTTAATCGAGTCTTAATAGATGGAGGTAGTTCTTTAAACATTTTATTTACGGGAGCATTGGAAGAGATGCAGATTCCCAGGTCTAAGGTAAAACCCATGAAATATGCCTTCCACGATACAGTTCCTGGCTCTACCGCTAAACCGATAGGACAGCTGTAACACCCTAGCCCAAAATCCGCTCAATGCCCAGCCCACTGTGGGGTGGACCCGCGCACACATAGCACCCCACTTACACTTTCTTCCTCGCTTCGTGTAAAAGGGTTAACCCGGAGGTGCTAAGTTTGGACCCAACAGGCACTACAACTCACTTTAGACAAGCAATATGGGACTAATCCCACCACATGACTCCTCATGGGCCACATGGGCTACATGGGCCGCACTACGAGTAGGCTGGGGTATTACAACAGCTGTCCCTACCAGTTACATTCGGAAGACCCGACAACTTTCGAACAGAAAAGATTTCATTTGATGTGGTGGATTTCGAAACCGCATACAATGGAATCCTCAGTCGTCCGGCTCTAATGAAATTCCTGATAGCCACGCATTACGGTTATCAGAGTCTAAAGATGCTAGGGACGAAAGGTGTTATCATAGTTCGAGGAGATCGAAAAATGGCTTATGCATGTGATCAGAAGTCCATAGAACTGGTCGATAAGCTTCCGACTAGGGAAACTAATCCGTCTACCATGCAGGTCAAGCACTCGAGGCCAAAGATGATGCCAAAGCCTTCTGACCAGACCAAGGAGGAACCACTCGGCAAAGGCGCTCCTTTGGAAAGCGTTAACACACCGTTTGGGTCAAGAAAAGCTAACGCGTCTGCCCAAAAGGTACTGGTCGGAGCAGGACTCGACCTCTAATAGGAAGAGTTGCTCATCTCCTTCCTTTGAGCAAATCAGAACGTATTCACCTGGTAGGTGTCCGACATGCCTGGAGTCCGTAAGGAGGTGATCGAGCATAGGCTAGATCTCTAGCCTAACAAAAAATCGGCCAAGCAGAAGCTAAGACGTTTCGTGTAACATCCCGATTTTCAGAGCCTTTTTGAAAATTTTCAAAATAAAAAGAACCAGTTGGTTTCGTTGAAGTTCCAAAGCTTAACCTGAGGTTTTCAGAATTTGAAGCGTTTAAAATGACTAAACCAAACTTCACTAATCCTAAAGTTTGGTTCTTTAGAGTTGTTTGAGCTCTTGTGTTGACCTCCCTTACCTCATTTGTTCTTCCCTTCACAGGCTGACCCTTTCGTTCCAGACCTCCCCTCACATCTTTTGTTTGGACTCCTTTAGTCCAGATCACCTCTTTGTTGGTTTGAATCTCTTTATGATTCAGACCTCCCCTGTGGTTCGGACATCCCTCCTTGTGCGGACCACCCCTTTGGATTGACCTCCTCCTGGGACACGTCCACCCGTGGCGTTTTAGCTCGGGTGTGTGTTTCAAATGACCTTGATTTCGAAATTCTAATTTTAGGATTGAATTTTCCCCTTCGTTGGACCTCCCTGTGTTCATCGAAATCCTTTCTGTATTCATGAGAATCTCCCTTGTGTTCATTTGAATCTCCCTGTATCCCTTTGCCCCTTCCTGTGTTCTTTTGGACCTCGCCAGGTCCGTAAGGACCCTCCTTGGCCCTTCATCTTGGCCGTTAGGACCTCCTTGGGTTCATCCTGACCGCCAAGACCTCCTTTGGCTTCCTCTTGACCGTTGAGACCTCCCCCGTGCTGGTCTTGACCATTGAGATCTCCTTGATCTCCTCTTGACCATCGGGATCACTTTTGAGTTTATCCTGACCGCCAAGACCTCCTCTGGACCACTTTCTATGGATCTCCTCCGTTGGATCCCTCTCCCCTTGAAACCCTCCGTCTAGGCCACCCTTCGTCTAGATCTGATGGTTCAGACCTCTCCTTCATTTGGATCCAAGGGTCCAGATCTCCTTTGTTTTGTCCTTCTCTGGCCCAAACCTCCTTGGGTCTAGGCCTCTCAGGTGCTTGGACCTCTCCTAGACCAGACCTTCCCTCTTCGATGCTCCTCTAGCTTAGACCTCCCCAGGCCTAAGTCTCCTCCCCACTTATTTGAACCTCCCCGTGTCCTTCAGGACCTCCCTGTGTCCTTTAGGACCTCCTCCTTATTTATTTGGACCTCCCCGTATCCTTTAGGACCTCCCTGTGTCCTTTAGGACCTCCTCCTTATCTATTTGGACCTCCCCATGTCCTTCAGGACCTCCCCATGTCCTCTAGGACCTCCTCCTTGTCTATTTGGACCTCCCCGTGTCCTTCAGGACCTCCCCATGTCCTCTAGGACCTCCTCCTTATTTATTTGGACCTCCCTCGCGTCTGTTTGAGCCTTCCGCTTGATCTAGACCTCTATCGTTTGTGCACCGTTCGATTTGCATTGGACGGTTTGATCTTGGTGAAACATTCGGATGGTCCGAACGTCCCACCCCTTTAGAACCGTCCGATTCGTATTGGACGGCCCCGATCTGTTGGGGCATTCGCTCGGTCCGAACGACCCAATTGCCTTGACCCGTTCGATGGAAATCCAATGGCTCCCGCTTCTCCCGCTTCTTATCTCGCTATCGCTCACCCCCGCTTTGTTAGATCTGACCGTTAGGACCTCCCCTTTGGAGATCCTAACCGTCCAGACCTCCCTCTTATTTAGATCTGACCGTTAGGACCTCCCCTTTGGAGATCATAACCGTCCAGACCTCCCCTTTGTTAGATCTGACCGTTGGGACCTCCCCTTTGGAGATCCTAACCATCCAGACCTCCCCTTTGGAGATCCTAACCGTCCAGACCTCCCCTTTGGAGATCCTAACCGTCCAGACCTCCCCCTTATTTAGATCTGACCGTTAGGACCTCCCCTTTGGAGATCCTAACCGTCCAGACCTCCCCTTTGTTAGATCTGACCGTTAGGACCTCCCCTTTGGAGATCCTAACCGTCCAGACCTCCCCCTTATTTAGATCTGACCGTTAGGACTTCCCCTTTTGAGATCCTAACCGTCGAGACCTCCCCTTGATTTAATCCGACCGTCAGGACCTCTCCATTGTGGTGTCTGTTGGACCTCCTGTCCGCGGGACCATCTCTTGGGCTTTGACTGGTCCCACTTGGCAGTCACACCAACTTTTCTTTATCCTTTGACTATGTCCTTGTGCAAGGGAGTCTCCCCCACATTTAATGCATGTTGTATCGCATTAAATGCTACCACTTTTTGCAGCACCCGTGCCATACTTTTGTCACATCCCTTGCCTACTTTCATTGTCCTTTTTACCAACTCATGAACACCCGAACCTTGGGAGATCTCTATGGCTCCATCTATATAAGCTTGGGCAGCCCTTCATCCTCATCTTTTTCCCACATCCATTCTCCATAGCAACCGAGCAACTAGTGGACCTCCTCCCTTGAGCTTTGGACCTTCTCCAGCAAGCTCCTTGGACCTCCTCCAAACTGACCTAGCCTCTCTGTTGGTTTATTTTGGAGTTTCATTGAAGTTTCTTTAGATTCTATTTGAGCTTTCTATTGAGTTGCTGTGGTTTCTCGTGTAGATTGTGAAGACACTGAAGTGCAAGAGCTCCCCGAAGAAGAAGAAGACATCCAGACCCTTGAGCAAGGCAAGTTACACTCTTGATCATATTGCACCCATTATTTCAACCTATGTATATTCCATTTCAAATGTTAATGCATTGCTTACTTTACTAAGTTATTTCAATGTCATCTTTAAATTCATAGTTATGCATAATTTCCTTGGTATGACCACTGTTGATCTTGAACCGAATATGTTGTCACCCTAGGCAAAACCTGGTTTGCGCAATACAGTGAACCAGGACCTTTGAAAAACTAAAGCTTAGCCATGCTTAGAGAAAAGAATATGGATTTGGGAGGTTTTGGCCAAAAATATCACTTGTCTAAAAGATCTGGACCATGGCATGGGTGTTGTAACATCCCAAATCTAGGTGTGTGTTTCAAATGTAAGAAAATAAGTAGAAATTAAAAATTTTCTTGCATCTTGAAGTTTTTGAACTTTTCTGTAATTCTTGTAAAGGAATTGTGGGAAATCAAAAACCTAAGTCTCCAATTGACTAAAGTCATGACCCTTTTTAAACTTTTGAGAAAAGTTTGTGGTCAACCTCTGGAAATATTTTTTCTTGGTTCTGGGGATGCTATGTGGCCCCTCTGAAAAATTTCATAATTTTAGGAATTAATTGATAATTTTTAAGAGGCAGTCAAACTAGTTTGACTCATGGTCAAACCTAGAGCAAACCTTGCAGAATTTTTGGAGAAAAATGCTGTGCATAAAAACCTCTGAAAATTTTATACAAAGTTTATCCTGGAGCTAGGAACCTCCAATCAAAATTTCAGAAATTTTGGAGTTAGTTAGCTACCTCTAAAATTCTTCAAAACCCTAATCAACCTTTTCAATTGGGTTCAAGTTGGGCTCGGACCCAACCCCTTTCCTGGTGCAACCCAACCAACCCCGAGCCCTGTGGAATGCGTTTTCAATCTCAGCCGTTGGATCTCCATCGTACCGCCCGCGTCGCGTGTGCCGTTCGGACCTCCAATTACGCCAACCTGGGAGCCGTTGGATCTTAATCCAAGTCGCTTCCATACTGGGTCGCCTTTTTAAATCGGCCCGAGCCACCTTTGCTTCCTTTCATTTGGCAGTGGGCTCGTGTTGTTCATCCCTACCTCTGTTGCCTCGTAAGGCCACGGGTCGCCATGGCAGGGCATGGGAGAAGCAGAGCAGCGCCTTGTCACCTCTCAACGACTCTTTGCTGCAAGCATTAATTGCGCACCGTGCTTTCGGCCCCAAAGTCTTCTTTATCAGCTGCTCCCTCTGCTCGACTCGTCCATGGCAGGGGCATAGACCAGGGTTCACCATGAGCCTTGCTTTTGCTAGACCCCTTGCTCCTCCAGCTATTTAAGCCCCTCAAGCTCTCCCGTAGCTTTCTTTTAACACCCTTGAGCTTTGCCTTGCTCCTCTGTGCTTGGTTGAGCTCAAGTCGCCAAAACCCTAAATCCTCCATTGTCGGTCGAGAGCAAGCTTCATCACCACCAGCGCTCCAGTGGTTCTTCTTCAAATTCTTTCGCGTCACTTTGCGCCTTTCATCACCTTGAGCATTTCCCCTAACTTAATTTTGGTTGACATTCTCAAAGTTTGTCAAATTTGGGGTTTGTTCAAATTCAGCCGAAGTTCACCCCTTTCTTCCTCAAGTCTGGTAAGGTGCTCCTCTCTTCAATTCTTTGCTCATGGACCATCTATGGGCTATGTTGAAGCTATCTTTATGACCCGGTCGTGTTCTTTTTGCTCAGAGCATCTTCCCCGAGTTGTCTTCTTCAAGCCTGGCAAGCTTCACCGTCGCCGGAGCTCCTCAGACTTCCTTAGTTCCTCTCTGTGCTAAGGTAACCTTCTAAGTAGCCCCTAGAAGCTTGGCACCGGTTCTCTGAACCGCTGCGGAGCTTCATTTTTGCTCTTCGGGTTTGGCCGTGCGTTGCCGCGCCGCCGCTCTCCGGCTAGCCGCCGATGTGGTCCTCCTCCATGGTCGCCGCCGCCACCAGCGTGTGCGTGTGGCTATTACGGTCCCGTTTTGACCCTTGGTCGGTGCCGGCGTGGTCCACGTCGCCGATGGCAAGCCGTTCTTTTCACTGTGCTCGTTGTCGGACGCGAGCTACAAAGCGCGTTGTCAAGTTAGGACCAAGATCCTGTGCTTTTAGTGCTAATCATTGCTAATCAGCGATAATCAATGCTCAGTATTAATTGGTGGTCTTAACCGGGCCTTAAGTGCCACTGATAGTGGGCCCAACCTCATTAAAACCCTCTCGGACGCGTGCGTGGTGTTTCAATCATCATGGACCGTTGGATCAAAAATCTACGGCTTAGACCGTGTGGACGTTCGGACCATTGAACATTCACCATCCGATCTAGATCCAACGATCTAAATCGCTGTGAACGTTCAGACCACCGAACGTCAGCCGTCCATTTCAAGATCTACAGTTGAGATCTGTGGGACCTTCGGGCCCCTGGACCTCCCCGTAGCGTTGGCCGTCCGATTTCAAATCAAAGGCCCACGTTTTTCCACGTCCTTTCCAACTGAGTAAAGTTTGTTTAGTTCCCGGTAAGCTTTATTTCTACAATGAAAATTGTATTAAACTTCAAAATTTTATAACTAATTCATTTTAAACCCTTTTCGGTTGATTCAAGTTTTGTTACTTCTGGTTTTAACTAAGCTTTAATCTAAAAATGGTTGTAAGCTCAGTTTGGCTCCAGAAAATTGTGTTAATAGATTTAATTTCAGATTAGCTTTATCTAGTGCTTTAAAAATTCATTTAACTTGAAAAATGCATAAGTATTTCTCTGTAACTCCTTTTTGAGTGAAACCAAGTTTGTTGGTTTCCTCTGTTATTGTGCTTAACTGTAGAATAGGTTTTAGGCATGTTGTTATCTTTTAAGTTTATGTGGTTGCATTTGTGTTGTGCACTTTTTTATGTCTTTGAAAAATCATAGAAAATGCATCCTAGCTCCAAATGAGGTGAATCCAATTGTGCTGTTCATCTTATGAGGTGCTCTGTTTACCATAAAAATTTCAGGTGCACCACCTCTCTGGAAATTTGTGCCAAAAATCTAATTTCGGATGAATAGTAACCAAAGTGAATTTTCTAGCATTTTTCCAGCCGGCCAGATTTGTTTTGGCCATAACTTTAGCATCAAGTATCCAATTCGATTGATTCTTGTTGCTAAATTCCTTAAAAATCATGCTCTACCTGCTGTGTATATTTCATGGATTTTGGTTGACTTTGGTTTTTGAGTCTTTTCGGTGTTCTTCATTGTTATCGGTTCTTTTCGTTCTTTTCGATTAGGTGCTGATGAGTTCGTTGATAACGAAAGTGCTCCTCTGTAGCAAACTGAGCAACTCCAACAAGGCAAGCAGTTTGATCATAATAATCCCATTACTTTCAAAGTCTAATACTTTGTTTACAAATTGTATGTATGCATGCTTTTGAGTCAAACTTTATTTTCCCGATTCATCGTAGTTATTCCTATTGCATGGTTGCCCTTAAATTGTTCATCCCCTGCCACTAAACTTAAGTTATTAATCTTGCCGGTGAATTAGAGCCCGGTGGTTGAATTATGCTCTTTTGTTGTCTTTACGGGGTCATGCTTAGAAATGCTTAGCTACCAAGAGAATTGGGCGATTATCGACTTAGTCGATAACTTTGATCACCTAAAATTATTATTATCATTATGCTCAGCACCTTGTGCTTTGTTACTTTGTAAAGTCAAAAACTGAAACTGAAAATGAAATGTTTGAGACTTGGGCATAATGGTTGATGGTGTGACTGGAATGGTGCCAGGGTCAACAAGGACCGAGTTACTTGTGTCACTAAGCCAAGTGATTATTGCGTGCTAACCACACGAGGGGGATATGGGACCTCTCTTGACTTAGTACTTTGGCGTGTGTTAGCTCCGAGTCGCAGGAGGTTGTGTGTGTGTGGTGTTGAAAAAGAAACTTGTGGTTATGTGTTGGGTGAGCAGGAGTGGAATCCTGTTTAGGTTCTCTACACTGAAGGGCATTGTAGTTGTCCAGGAGCTTTACCCTATAGTGGTAGTTGACTTTCGGCTTTACAATGACTATGTCTCAACGTATGGGTTTCTATCCATACGGTCGGCTCGTAGTTAATGCACAATATTGGAAATGTCTCATAGGACTTAGCCTTGCCGGCATACCCAAGGAAGTGTGCTTGATCTAGTGGCAACAAAGGCGGTCTGACATGTGGGTACATTGGTACACCCCTGCAGGGTTCAAACTATTCGAATAGCCTCGTCCTAGGTTATGGACATGCTTGGTAAGGTCGTGCAAGAACTAGACTATAACATTTAATTAAAACTTGATATGGGTGGTATGAATGGGGAATTCATGCTATTGTTGTGGTGGCTATTGGGTTAGCCACTTCCAGGATGTCTTGTCATTATTGTTACTTGTTGTCTCGCTGTTTTTGTCAAATAAAAACAGATTGTAAAATTGCTTTAAATCTATTACATTATTGCAAATGAAAACTTGCTTTATGCTGAAAATGAGTCTAGAGCCTCCTCTACTTAAATAAGCTTGCATGTAGCTATGTATAGGCTATTACCCTACATGTAAGTCTTACGAGTATATTTTGTACTCATTTGCTTTGCTTAATTAAATGTTGCAGAGGAGGAAGCTGATCCCTAAGGGATCCACTTTTGTGAGCTGTGTGGTGGGTTTGACGACTAGGTTGGCGGCCCGGTTGGTTGCCTTGTGGGTTAAAGGCACACTGATTGGCTCTTGTTTATCGCCATCTTATGGCTTTTGCTTTCGCTATTTATTTATCTCTTTAGTTGTTATTTGGCCGGTCGGCCCCTTTTGTAATAACTCTATATTGTATGTCTTTTGATTTGCTTGTTGTGCTTCGGTTCTATGTGTTGAATGGAATTGATGCATAATTTTGTAAAGGGGTATGTGTACTGCAAGTTCTTGGGAAGTACATGTATCTCGAGGCACGGGATATTTTGTTTGCCGAGACTGGCTTGAAAGCTGTTGTTGTAAGAAAACTCGGCGAATGGCAAGCATTTCTCCCAATGCTTCCCATAGGAAAGAGCGCAAGCCCGAAGCATGTCTTCCAAAACTTGATTGACCCTTTCGGTCTGGCCATCAGTTTGAGGATGATATGCAGAGCTGAAAGAAAGGCGAGTTCCCATCAGTTTGAGGATGGTGTGTCATGGAGGTTTGAAAAGCAAAGAACTGAGAAAGGGATTTGGACTTGGGCGGCATTGGTTGATTGGTTGGTGCAAGTCCATGCACGGGGGTCGTGTGATCCGATGCCCCAGGGTTGTGGTGGCCGCCCAGGTCAGTTAAGGACCGGTCTGCGAGTGTATTTTTCTATGCCTCTCCGTGCAACCACATGTCCTATATGGGCGGGACCTGGCCAACTAATTTGCAAAGTTATCATCGCGGTTGGTCCGTGGAATAGTGGGTGGTCTTTCATAGCCTATCTTTTATGACTTTGTTGTACCCACTGCTCAAGAGGGGCCCTAGGAAGGCGAAACCTTAGAGTGGATGGATGAGTGGAATGATGCATTGTAAAGGCCTTGTCACGTGTTTCTAGACCTCTTACCATCGGCGGTGAAAGGTGGCAACGACGGTTGTCAAACAAACTAGAGAAGTCGTGGTCATGTGGGTAAAGTGTACAACCTCTGCAGAGTGTAAAACTATTCGAATAGCCGTGTCCGCGGTTATGGACATGCTAGCAAAGCTGCTCAAAGTTAGACCTCTGGTTTGTTTTCAATTTGGATGGTTTAACTGGTTTGGGGATTCCTATCCCTTGGGTTGGGTAGGGAGCCTTGTGGCAGGAGGATATCCTTCACCATCCTTCTGTTGAAAGTTATCCAATTGTAAGATGAGAATTTACAAATGAATTCTAATTATTGTTATAAGCATTGGAACTTAATACTTGTATTTGAATCAAACATGACTTTATGCAAACTAACCCTATTATGCCTTCCTTGAGATATCCATTATGCATGTCATTACATTAATTGTGGGTGTAACTTGCGAGCACGGTTGTTGTGCTCATTCTTGCTTGATTAATGAATTGAGCAGGAGAAGACTTCTTTGATAATGACGAGGACCAGATCAACTAGGCCGCGCCCTCCAGCCAATTACCTGTGGTGTATTGGATGGACATGGTTTTGCTTCCGCTGTGTATATTTTTGCCTTGTTGTCGTGGCTTGTAAGCAACTTTGTAAACAACTCCCTTGTTGTTAATGCAGTCTCGTGTGGATGTATGTTATCACTTGTAATTCTTTGGAGAACTTGACCATTGATCCTTAGGACTGGTTCGGATCACGGGAGAGTCAAGACTTCTCCAAGTCCCATGACCTCCTCGGGCTGATCTCTGGATCTTCCCCAGGTCTGGTCGTGGCTCTTGGGGAGGTCCTGAGCCTCAAGACCTCCTCGGGTTAGTTCCCTGGACCTCCAGGAGGTCCGGTTGGACCTCTTGGGAGGCCTGGGTGGACCGCCCGAGAGGTCCTTGGGACCTCCTGGGAGATCCTGGCGGACTCCTAGGGAGGTCTTGGAGGACCTCTCGGGTGAGGCCCCTGGCCAGGTCGTCACATTTTGCACCTGACGGATGGAGGCAATCCAGTCGGAGATCGACAAGCTAATTAATGTTGGGTTTATTCGTGAAGTCGACCACTCGAGTGGCTCGCCAATCCTGCAATGGTTAGAAAAAGCAATAGGAAATGGAGAATGTGTATTGACTTCACATATCTTAATAAAAACTTGTCCAAAGGATGACTTTCTCCTTCCACGCATTGAACAACTTGTAGACTCTACTTCCAGATGTGAGTTGTTAAGTTTTTTAGATGCATACTCAGGGTACCACCAGATTAATATGAGTAAAGATGATGAAGAGAAAACTTCCTTCATCACTCCATATGGCACTTAACGCTATGTTAAGATGTCATTTGGGCTAAAAAATGCTGGTGCGATATTTCAAAGGTTGATGCAGAAAACCTTTAATCCTCAGATAGGTCAAAATCTAGAAGCATATGTTGATGACTTGGTCATAAAAAGCATCAACACTGGCGACCATATTTCCGATCTACACAAGACTTTCAATAACTTAAGAAGGCATAACATTAAGTTAAATCCAGAGAAGTGTGTGTTCAGAGTTTCTTTTGGAAAGCTTCTTAGGTTCCTAGTTTCGACTAGAGGGATTGAATCAAAACCAAGAAAATTTGGCCATCGATCGATCGCCCCCACCACAAAGAAAGTGGTCCAAAAACTAACCGGTTGTATGGCGTCGCTAAGTCATTTCATAGCACGGTTAGGAGAAAAGGGATTACCTTTCTTCAAACTCCTTCGAAAACACGAAAGTTTTGAGTGGACTAAAGAGGCAAACAATGCCTTTGAAGAACTTAAGAAGTACCTTACAAGTGCCCCGATCTTAGTCTCTTCGAGATCGGGAGAAACATTGCTGATTTACGTTTGTCGCAACAAGCGATCAATATCGAGTATACTGGTCGTTGAACATGAGAATATCCAACGACCGGTATATTACGTAAGCGAAGTCTTACATGGACCAAAGGAACAATATCCACAGGTACAAAATTTGCTCTATGGTCTCCTTATGGCTTCAAGAAAACTAAGGCATTACTTTCAGGCCCACAGAGTGGTCGTACCAACCGGATATCTCCTAGGTCAAGTCTTTAGAAACAAGGAATCATCAGGACGAATAACAAAATGGGCGGTCGAGCATGGGGCGTTCGAACTCCATTTCATCTCACGAATAGCAATCAAGTCCCAAGCAATAGCAGAATTCATTATCGAATGGACAAACCCTGAACCCACCCAAGGGCCCGAGTACGAACACCATGACGTGTGGACAATGTACTTTGTGATTACTTGATCTTTCGAAGGCTCGGGCGGAGTTGTCTGATATCCTCTTGGCGAACACATCAATTACGCCATTCAGCTAAACTTTCTTGCTACAAACAATATAGCAGAATGTGAGGGTTTACTGGCAGGACTCCGAGCAGCTCGTGCGCTCGGGATTCGTAGATTACTAGTGAAAGGCAGTTCTCAACTAGTAGCAAATCAAGTCGGAAAAGAGTATCAATGCTCAAGTACCACAATGTCATCTTATTTGGTGAAAGTACAAAAACTTGAAAAACACTTCTTCGGTTTCCAAATCCAACACATTCCTAGAAAGAAAAACTTTCTGGCAGACTAGTTGGCACGGATGGCCTCCACCAGGTCACCAGTCCCGCCCGAAGTTTTTCTCGAACAAATCGATTCACCCTCAGTGGTCGAGCTTTCCGAGGACATAGATGTTCCACTGGAGGTCGTACAAATCGATCCTGAGAACATGGATGCTCCACAGTTCGTACAGCATGATCACGGTAGAAATTGGATGACGTCGATCTACAATTATCTTCAGCATGACAGTATTCCTGAAGATGATGTAGAGGCTGATTGTATAGCTCGAAAAGCCAAATCATACACTCTGATCGAAAGTACCTTGTATAAATGAGGATCCCATGGAGTGTTGATGAGATGTATATCTCAAACGGATGGCATTAAGTTGCTATCAGACATTCATGGAGAAGTCTGTGGAGCACATCATTCCTACATAACACTAGTTAGTAAAGCCTTCAGGCAAGGATACTATTGGCCAACTGCCCTTCATGATGCAAAAGAGCTCGTGACGAAGTGTATACAGTGTCAATTTCATAGTCGACAAGTACATCAGCCGACACAAGCTTTGCATACTATACCTCTTTCTTGGCCTTTTACAACCTGGGGGCTAGACATTCTGGGACCTATCCCAAGAGCACCCGATGGCTTTGAATTCCTTTTCGTCATGATTGACACATTTACAAAATGGATAGGAGTTGAGCCAGTTGTTAAAACCACAACTGAAGCCGCTAAGAGGTTCCTCACAAAAAACATGATCACACGATTTGGCATACCTAGTCGTATAACCACATAAAGCGGTACCCAGTTCTCTAGCAGAAATTTTCAGGAATTCTACGACGATCTAGGTATCAAGGTACATTTCGCTTCTATCGCTTATCTGCAGAGCAATGGAGCAGTTGAGCGGGCCAATGGTATCATAATGCAAGGAGTGAAATGCCAAGTGTTCGACCAGTTAATCAAACGGTCAGGAGCTTGGGTTCAAGAACTTCCTTCTGTGTTATGGGCCGTTCGAACCATGACCAATCGTGCGACCAGTGAAACTCCATTTTTTTTTGGTTTACGGTGCTGAAGCCATGCTTCCTCCAGAACTAAAAATTGGGTCTGCTCGAACTAATTGTTTCAATGAGAATGATCAGATAGAACGAAGACTCGATGACATCAATTTCCTTAAAGAATGACAAAACCAAGCCCTCATACGATCGGCGATTTACCAACAAGCCATGCGAAGGTACCATAGTCATAAGGTGCAACCTTGCAGCCTAGCTGTAGGTGATCTGGTTCTACGACGAATTCAGAACCAGGCTAATTGCAATAAACTTTCTCCCAAATGGGAAGATCCATACACTGTGGTCAAAGTCACCAGACCTGGTTCGGTACGACTAGCTATGTCATACGGGCGTGTTTTGTCAAACTCATGGAATATTGACCAATTGCGTAAGTTCTTTGTATAAATGTATTTTCATTCTCTTTTCAATTTTTTTTAATAAAGATCAATTTCCTTTACTTTCCGACCAATGATATTGTTTATATGATTGTCTCATAATCTGGTTTGCATACTATTGTTGTCTAATTGGTCGAAGAAGACCCCATTCTCTATGATATCCTTTTAAAGGATCCCTATTACTCTACAGCTACGACATATAAGACAAATGCCATAAGGGTCCTAGTAGTAGTGACCATTCAGACAATGGTTCTCATGCGTGACTAACACACTTTTCTTAAAGAAATATACGAGTAACAGGAGCATCACACAAACAACTACATATAGTACTTTACATGCTTAAGATGTTAGAGACTACATTTCTTACCTTCAACATTCTGTTCTACTCTTATTTTGGCTATTGGTCGGGACACGGAAAGCCTCCTAGTCGAAGTCTCTTCTTCTTCTCACGTGGTCCTGTCCACTAGAAGAAGCTTCCTAGCGACGGTCCTTTTCTTACGATCCTCGCTGCCAATCAAAACTTGAGCAAGAGCACATTTTGCGAGGTGTTTCTCTTAGTCTCTGGTTCTTAGCAACCCTTACAACCAATTTTGGATAAGATATATAAACAAGTTCACTTGTCATTTTTTGCATACATTTTTGCATGATTCCTTATCATCAATACAAGTCTTATACACTGTGCATGGTTCTCCTGAGTTGTCTTGAGGACACTCCTGAGGTCTTCGAGTTGTTGGCCAAGGTAGTTGATCTTTTCCGTGGGATCTCCTAAGTTGGGCAGTTGCGTTCCCGATCCCATATCGAAGAGTATCTTGTTGAAAGCTTTGTCCTTCTCTTCAAGATTTTGTCCAAAAGCTGCCCCCTTACCACGTTCAAACTCAAGAGCTTTTTCTGTTCTCTTCAATACTTGAGCTTGCTCTGTACGAGTAAACCAAAGGATGAGTACATATGACTAGAAAAAGGAAGCACACTAGTCAAGTCTACGATCGGTTACCTTCGCCCTTCTTCTCAATAGTCTCAAGGACTTCGTTGTGTCTGGTCATCAGATATTCAATCGACCGGTCCTTGTTTCGGCATTCTTCTTTAAGCTTGGCAATTATGGCTTCCTTAGCCATAACTTCGTCTTTAATTTTTTTCCGAATCTATCAAACACGATAAAGGGAGAAATTGGTTAACAGAAAAAGAGCCAAATGGTAGAGAAGGAGAGAAGAAGACATTAAGAGGGTGCTTACTTTCTAATTCAGAATTCTTTTTCTCCAAGGGCTTTATTCGCTGGGTCAGTCCTCCGACCACAGCAAAATTCTCCACCAAATGCTACAAAAATAGCAAACTCCTTCAAATATTTTTTTAAGGGAAAGGCTATTAAAAGTGGTCGTGGAAGCTTACCTGGATTGCTATGTTGTTATATTCAGCAAAAATAGAGTCAAGACTCGTCCCAGCTTGACGATCCAAAATTCTTCCCCAAGCTTCATTAAGATCTTCATCTTTGAATATCTAAAGGCGATGAGGAAAGACGACTCGAAGAGGAGAATTCCCAGTAGGGGTCGAAACCTGCTAAGATTCCTCAGGAACCACCACCTCTGCAGGTGGGGTTGGTGCCACCACGGGTTCCTGAGCAGACGATGGCGTTGTCACCTGCTCGGGGGATGGCTCGACCTCTTTCTCCTCAGGAGCTTTCTCCTGAGAAGTGCTCTGGTCGAAATCGACCGGAATACCAGAGGATCTACAAAGAAAAAAAGAAAAGAGGCTCAAGACTCTAAAAACACCAGAGGTAAGTACTTATATAAGTCATTCTTTCATGTATACGTACCTAGTCATTTTCTTGGTCTTTAGTTTGAAGCGCACTGAAGCAAAATCCGTCGTGCTCGCTTTCCTTTTCTTCTGTTCGGCCAACTTCACTGGTTCTGAACCGGTAGGGCTGGTTAGACCCTTCACATCCTCCAACTGGAGGTCAGAAGAAATAGTCTCGACCAGTTGATCGAGAACAAGATCCCTGACCATCTGGTCGAAGGGTGTAGATTCATCAACCTCCAAAATAGTTACTTCAAGAGCAATTGGCAGGTCCTGAGCGACCACGTTGGAGTCCACGACAATCACCTAATTAATAATCAAAGTTAGTTAGGTGATGAAAATCCTTCATCTAGAACATACATTTCTGTTCGGTTACCTACCTCTATAAGACCACCATCTCGAGTGGTTGTAGGAGTGGTCGGAGCATCAATCGGCTCACAACTTTCAGTGGCCTCATTGATCCTCAATCCAACCGACTACACATCAAAGAGGATTTATAGTAAACCCATCGAAAAATATACAAATGATGAAAGGTGGTCAATATTCTTACCTTCAAGATCTCATTTCTCTCGCTTATGAAACAACCACTAAAATCCGAGGGAAATTAGCCTTGTCGCTAGGCTCTCCAGCACAGATCATTTTTATCCAGCTTCTGATATCATCAAAAGAAAAAGCTATAAGGATAAACGAGAGACTTTAGGATCACAAAAGTAAACAGCCAAGATAGGCACGTGGTCAGAATCTTTCAGGTTTTACCTTCCTTGGAATCTTTGGTCGCGTCGTCACGACCAATGTACCAGAGCATCGATTGTGCTCGAGCCTTCAGGGGGATAATCCAGCGCATGGACAAATCCTTAACGACGTGCCGGGAGGATAATCCCCTAACACTAAGGAGTTGGATGGCTTCAACCCATCTCCCCGCCTTTCCCTCCTTCACGGAGGAGCGCCATTCTGGATTCTCGACTGCCTTTTTACTAGAATAGTAAAGGCTGTCTTTTTGAGTGACCATCATGTAGAACCAGCTTTTCTTCCATGGCGACCACGAAGACTTTGAGTACATACGTATGTACTCATCGGCCTTTCCATCGTGGAGGCACAAGGTGCACTCTCCAGGCGTCCTGGTCGTCTTCCCCGACTTCGCCATCCTGTAATAGTACTTGAAGAGATCCAGATCTACGGCAATCCCCAAGTACGCTTCACAGAGATAGTCGAAGATGCTGAGGTTGGCGATGGCATTGGGAGCAAGGTTCACTAATTTGACTCTGTAGTGCTCCAAAATATTGGGAAGGAAGGAGTGAACTGGCAACTTGAATCCGTATTCGATATATACGAGGAAAACATGAATTTCCCCATCTTCATTGCTCGGAGAATGCTCTCCGGCCGATGATCTCCAATAAATCAAATACTTGTCAGGAAGAAACCCGACCTTCTCTAGGCTCTCAAGTTTCTTCTCGCTGAAATAAAAAACTGACCAGTTGGCGATAAGTTCGGACATAGTTGAGTTTTGGATGGAGGAAGAAGGAGGTCGTAGGAAGTTGTAGACAAGAGGAGGTCAGAGGCAATTTTTCTCTCAAGAGATGAAAAGGGAAAGCAAGAGGCGTAAAAACCTAAAAGCCCTGCGCTGAAGGGGTTTTATAGCCACAAATTCTTTAACTGTATCGAGGAGTTACTCAAAGTCCAACAGACACAAACCAGAGTCTAACAAACAGAAAAACTCTTCGGGTCCCAAGCCAGTTTCTCAACTTTAAAGTGAATACAGACCATCTTGTATATCACGAAATTAAGTAAGAGTCTGCCTGATACGACTTCATCGAGAGAAAGTGTTCACACGACCAATTCATTTAAAGTTAGGGGGCTAGCTGACGAGGATTAAACACTCAATGTATTACTTTAATACATACTAAAAGACCATATGTCTTCGTGGTCGTAAGCCCTAAGGCTAAGGATCTCTGTGGTCGTAAGGATTCCAGAGGTTACATAATAAGGTATCATGGTCGAATGAGGTCCAGAACCCAGTCCCCGACCAGATGACTGCTCGTAGAAGCAATGAACTGCCATCTGGATCTAACTCCAAGTATATTCCTTATCGTGTGACGAATGGCACACATGTTATATTTGGTCCATACCATGCAACGTTTAATGGTCCTAAGACACTAACAACAACCACCATACGGTTGAGTGTCTCTCAGACGTGCAACCGCCGAACGGTTCGTACTTTATCAACCGCTGCTGTGCTCCGACCAGTCGCGATATTTCCAATAGGCGTGTCTTCAAGAAGTAACTGCCACCTATTCGACAGTTATTTAAAGATGAAGTATGGAGGAACGAGGGCATCAGATTGAAGCAAGGCAATCGGTATTAGATCCATGTTTCAAGTCTGATTCAACCGCATAGCAAGCACTACGCTCAGTGTAATTAGGATTAGTCTACTGCCTCAACGAGGGCACCCCCTGTAATAGCAAGTTCATCGCAATAAAGATCAGTTTCTCTTCCAAGAACTCTTTGCCATTTTCCTCTGTTTATTTCATAAGATCGATGACTCGATCGTCAACAATCATCCTCGGTTGCGACCATCCTTTCCGTTACGACCACCTCTCAGTTGCGACCACCCTTTTGGTTGCGACCACCCTCTCGTAGTCGACCACCCTCTCGGTGTCGACCATCCTCCCGTAGTTGACCACCTTCTCGGTGTTGACCATCCTCTCGTTGTCGACCAGCCTTTCGATTTCGACCAGTCTCTTGGTTTCGACCAACCTCTCAGTCGTGACCACCCTCTCAGTCGTGACCATCCTCTCAGTTGCAACCACCCTCGCCTCGGTGCGTCTTTCCCTCTCTCTTTTTCTGCAGTGCCATGCACATTAAATGTTGTTGTCTCTGCTGCGCCATGCGCATTAAATGTCGTTTACGCATTAAATGACATTGTCTTCACCACGCCGCCGCTAATCCCGCCACTCCATATTAACGCCTAGTCCCCCTCCTTCCTCTATAAATTGAGCACCAGGGAGCCCTTTGCCTCCTCTTGTTTTCCCCTCAACTCTCTCTTTCACCTTTTTTTTGCCGTGCTTCGAGTTTTACCGCCGTCGGAGCTCGCGCCATTGCCTATAGCACCATTGCGCCCTCATCTGTCAAGAGTCCGTCAGAGCGCCCATGCCGCCTCCTCCTCCACACCACATCAGGCCACCTCGTCCGCCCACTCTGCTCGCCGTCAAGGGCGCCCTATGTAGCCCTCCTCTTCTACCCATGTCAATTCATGCCACAGAGCTCCTTAAAGCAATCCCCTCACTCAATTTCAGTTTTGTAACTCAATATCACGATCTGGTGGCATTCTAGGCAAATCTTCGAGAAAAATGTCTGGATAGTCTCTGACAAATCCTCCAAGGATGCAGTCTTTAGACTATTGATTACTAGATGTCCATCACGAATTGTAGTAGCTAGAAACTCTACTTTCTTTCCATTGGTACCTTCGATTGTTATGGCTCTTCGGCCACAATCTAACACAGCTTTGTGCATTGATAACCAATCCATACCAAGTATGACATCTAAATTCTGGGTGTCTAGGACAATGAGGTTAGCTAGAAAGTCAACTCCAGTAATGAGTAACTTAGCTCCTAAACATCTCACTCTAGAGCTTAACTCTGCTCCGGACGATTAGACTAACAGAGTATGCGTAAGACGCATCGCTTCCAAATTATTCTTGGTTGCAAAAACTCGAGAAACAAATGAATGTGAAGCTCCAGAATCAAACAAAACTGATGAAGGTACTGAGTTAACTAGAAACTTACCCAGTACGACGTCGGGTGCTTCCTGGGCTCCTTCCAGAGTGATGTGGTTGACACGGTCTCTAACCACAGACTGCGGTGCTTCTCCGGCTTGACCAACAACTTGAGGTGCCCCTCGGTTTTGTTTCTTGGCGCTGGCGGCATGGCTGGTGTAGCTCCAAGGTTGAAGCAGACTGGATTCATTGTTCCCTTCTGTAGGACCGGAAAGGCGACTAGAGGGGGGCGAATAGGAGCACGCTCACCTTTTTACAAAGATCGAATTCAACACCAATTCACTCCAATAGCTATGGAAGCTATGAAGATTAAAGTACAAGCACAGTGGAAGACTTGTATTGAATCCAATCAAAACCCCGACGCAAAACACCCAAAATAACCAAGAACTCAATTTGCAAATAGTTGGGCGATCAGACCTCTCAAATTGGCGGGTCAAATATTTTACCTAGCGGTCAGACCTCTGATATTGGCGGTCCGACCGCCCCTGACGATGAACAAAGAAAATCAAAGCCTGACAAACCAAAATCTAAAACTCAAATTGGTCTAACTTTTGATCCGTAAGGCCAAACTCCACTAAATTTGAGACACACCTTATTAAAGATATTGGAAACCTATTACAATCAAACATTGCAAAGATCCATGGCAAAGTTCCTATCTTTTTTAGTTTGAATGAAGGGTGCTCCAAAAACGGGTCAAATACGAAAATGGTGATTAGGAGGATTTTGTGGGAGGAATCATTCCAAGATGGCTAAGGATGGTCTCCCATACATCTTAGCACTCTCAAACACAAGAAGAAACAAGCCAAAAGCTCTCAAGAGCAAAACCCCCGAAAATCACCCTTTCTTCACCAAAACTTGGCAAAACCAAAACTTAGATCCAAAAGCTTGCTCGTGGTTGATTGATGATCTAGATGATCCTAGATAGGTTCCCACATGTCACAGCAAGCTAAATCTACGCAAGAAACCAAGCAAAAACCCGCGGATCGAAGAAAGCCCCAAAATCACAAAATAGAGAGGAAGAACAAATAAGAACTCATCTTGTTGCAATCTTCCTTGGATTGATTTGAGAAGATGAATGGTTACAGCCACGCCCTCAAGAAGGACAAAACTCACAACATGAGCACTCAAATCAATCCACTCTCTAGAAACCCTAGCCTCTCCTCTCTTCTCCTCAAAGCCCTAAAACACACAATTAGGGTTACAAATGGCCAAAGGGTTCTAAGTGCAACCAGCACTTAACCCTATTTATAGTGGAGGCTAGATCCTAGAGAATATTCCATTAGGGCACCCATTAAGCCCAACACATAAATGGGTTAACACACGCACGCATCTCAAAGCGCCGTCTTCGTCTTCGATTGACCTAAACCGCTTCTGCATGCACCGATCCGCGCCGCAGTTTAGCCAAAAGGTCACCAAGGTGGTATTTGGTGAAATTACCAAAATACCCCTTCTCAATCCTTCTCCAAAAGACCGAGTCCACAGATCGTGAAGCAATCCCATGCTTCGCCACATGTAGGTTGATCAACGGCTTCATGTCGGCAAGTCTCTCCCGTCCGGATCCCACCGGCACCATAGCACTTTCACCGACTCCCGCACCGCTTGATCCAACCATCGCGACCAACCGCCTGCTCGGTCATCCTTGTCCATCTTATGCCCGCTTGAGTCCCTCGACCACCCGCATCCTTGATCGTTTCGACCTCGGCTCTCCAAGCTTAGTCCCGATCCACCTCGCCGCTGACCGTCATAGACCTACAAGCAACCCGCATAAAGAATAAACCAAGAAACCATTTCCGGAACAAGTTCTTCACAACTTGACCCACGTTAGCCAAAACATGCATCATGCAACACATATGCAATGATAACCATGAACTTGACCTAACAACCACAAAACGCCGCCACGCTGGCCGTGGCGAAAAGTTAACACCGGTCGACCGCCACCCTTGGTTTGGCTCGATCACCATCGCCGGCCTCGACCGCCAACACAAGGCCGATCCGACCACCCCCGACTTAGCCAAAATTCCACTCGAACCGAACCTCTCCGAATTTTCAATTGAATAGAACTTTTCCTCGAAGCTCCAAAATTATAGGACCAAGTCTGTAAGAACCTCTCACTTGCCTACACCCTTTATTTTGGCCCACTCCAAAATCCAAAGTCACAAAGTGGCCGGGTCGACCGCCAGCAAAGCCGGCCAGATCGCTTCCATCACGGCTCGATCGCCACCTGCCGGTCGACCGCCACCACCAAACTAGAAAACCAACACAAGGCATGGCCGGTCCGACCGCCACCATGGCCGATCGACCGTCGAGGCCCGACAGAATCGAGCAACACCGAAAACGGGTGATTCCGCAAACCCTCAACGCCATTGCCAATTGTCTCATCATCCTAAGATCATGGGCATATCCCCATGATATCCACACCTTCCGAGGGAAGTTGTTAGCGAAATGCCCTGGCTCCCACCAACTGTAGCAAACTCTAACTCCACTCTGCTGGTTGCCTCCTGGATTGGGGTTGACCGAAGTAGGATTACAAAAATTCTGAGCAACTGGACGAGGTGCTGAAATAGGCGCAGGTGTAGGTGTCCTGAACGTATTCTGTGATGGAAAGCGAGTGAATTGCTGAGGAAATGTCCTCGCTCTCTATCGAGACTGATGACTTCCTTGCTGAGCCATTTGCGCTTGCGGTTTTCATCCAACTCTTTTCGTTTGTCTTCAAGGAACAACGCCTTATTGACCAACTCTTGGAAATCTGAAAAAGTATGTGCAATCAGGCTGACATGCAGCCCACTGTTCAATCCCTTCAGGATTGACCCACCTTGAGACACTATTGAGATCGTTTTGATTTTATGTGTCATCAGTTGGTCTCAAGCAATGATGATGTATAATCCTTAGACCTGAGATCGGCATGGTTTTTTATATGTGTAATAGTGCACTTAGAGGTTGTCAAACGCTACTCCGTAACTGGGTAGTTATAAAGGTAGCTTTCAGGTATGCTATGGAACATGCAGAGGGATGTGACTGGTCAGATATGAGATTTGCCCCTCCTAACATAAAAGAAGAGATATCTTTGGGCCCCTCGATGTGGTCAGATAAAGAAAGTGCATGGCCATGACAGTAGTGGTCGAAGAGTCGACCATATGAAGTTATCCAACACTTGATCGAGAAAGTATTGAATAGTCCATGGATGACATAACATCTCACCTGGAGTTCACCAGATATCATGAGGCAAAGGGAGAATACACGAGCAGGTCGTTCAGTTCGATCAGATACAGACTAGTCGTATGGAGATACGAGCTGGTTGTAGATTGGTCGAACATGCTCACTAACTGGTCGCAAACTAGTCGTAAGGAGTTACGAACTGGTCATGACTAAATATAAACTAGTCGTATAGAGATACGAGCTGGTCATAAGTGATAAGGACTTACTCGTAGATCATATTGCATTAAGGTTCATCCGATATAATTTATGTGTATTTGAAAATTATTATGTCTGGTTAAGAACCGCTAACGACTCGTGGTCAGGAAGGGTTTCTGAGTCACAACCGATTACGCATGAACCTACAGGGTCTCACACTTAACAGGTTGGAACAAACGTGTTCGGATAGGATTCGTCATGGGCTCTATATAAGGGGATGCATGAGGCTATTAGGATACACGACAGAACGTGAGTTGCTCCACCAAAACCCTAGCCGCCATCTTCTTGAGAGAGTCCTGCCGTTCAAGTTGGTGCTAGCACACTGGCATATGGTGTTCCATCCCTGGATGTGTGGATACCGTAGAGGCGCTACTGCGGTTGCTGTTGCGCTCAAGGACAATCCACGACTTCGCAAGAACGCGATTGGTTGCTAGAGGAGATGATTAGCGCTGAGGACGTTGGACGATCAATTATGCTGGACGATCGACTACGGTGGATGATCGACTACGACAACTACATCAACGCGCTCGACGTTGGATCAGGCTGCTCCAACTCTTCTTCCGCTGCACTGCGTGTCTGGTGGTAACGATCTATGATCTCTTACTTACATGGCTTCCTGGTTTACGTGGTAGAATTTTTGAATTGCCACTAGTGTAGCCTACCCGTATCCCTTTAGTGGTATCAGAGCCATCTTGCGTAGTTTTTGATGTAGATTGATCGCATATACTTGATATGTGGCAGTAGTAGATTGGATCTATTACTAGTTGGGTCTGGTAACTTAGATTGGTTCATGTGGATGGAACGGTCTAAGCACTGGTCGATAAGATCGATCAGTTTTTGGCGATAGTTGATGGGTTTGCGGAAAGTATGAGATGAAAGAACTAGATGATTACTCGACTTGTTTACGATCGCATTGCATGATACTCCTACCGGTCGCAATTCTGCCATCGGGGTATGCCGCAATGCATGGTCGTACGACCGCTATGCTAGGTAATCGTTATCACGTTATATAGTATTATGTGTTCATATCACTCGATAGAATTGGATTCTATGCATAACACCTTTTGCAGGGATTGATGTGAATAGTATGTCCCATTGTGTATGTGATGCATGTATGGATTTTCCTAGCCTGCGCGTCATGCTGTGATATAGCCATCGAGCTACATATTGTTGTATAACGGTCTATGTGCCCACATGTGATGCTTGATATTATCATATGTAATTCATTACTAGCTTTTAGGAGTAATTGCTTAGTAGATGAATACGGTCGGAGATTTCAATTATGACAGTCGAAGGACAAGAAGCATGGTGATGGAGATCGTCATGTTAAGGGCCATACTATTTCACAGTTTAATTCGATCATCTGTGAATGTTTATTTTGTTCGTGTTTTGCTATTGATCATGTTTTATCATTAGATGTTTTAACATGGTAGAGTAGTAACCCTCAAGAAAAATTAAGTAAATTCGATGTCTTTCCAATTGTTGTGCCTGTCACAATTTTTATCTTAATTGGTAGGTCTACAAAGTAGGGTACCATTAACTATCTTAATAAGATGGGGTGGGTGTCGGACACCCACATGCATAGTATTGGTTTAACTTGACAAGGCTATCCAAACAGTTTTGGGACTTGGGGCATAATGTTGGTCGCCGAGGCATAGAGATGCTACCCAACAAACAAGAGTCATATGAGATATGATTGGCAAGAGGTTGCTTACCTAAATCACTAGGTTTCTAGCAGTGATGCTAAAGCTCACTAGAACTTAATGATATATGGATCTTGAACCCACTATATGAAGTTAGAGGAAAACTTGGTTTGCAACATATAGTGGGAGTATATTTTATTAAAGTGTTTAATAGAAGATCTTACATAAACATAGTGCTGAATTTTTGCATATATTTCTGTTGCAGATCATAGCACCTAATTCTTCCTCCACACCTACCTTTAACTTGCAATCTATTCTTGAAAAAGAAAAGTTGAATGAAACAAATTTCATTTACTGGTTTCAAAATTTGAGAATTGTTCTCAAACAAGAAAAGAAGGAATATATTCTAGAGGGTCCCTATTCCGAGGAACCGAATGCTGATGCTACTCGTGCTGAAAAGAATGCTTATGAAAAGCATTGCAATGACACAGTCGATGTGCACTACCTTATGCTTGCCACTATGAACTCTGAGCTTCAGAAGTAATATGAGACCACAAATGTTTACAATATGATTGTGGGTCTGAAAGGTATGTTTCAGGATCAAGCAAGGGCAGAAAGGTATAGTACCTCCAAGGCATTGTTTTCTTGTATGCTTTCAGAAGGTAGCTCGGTCAATCCTCATGTGATCAAGATGATTGGTCACATTGAAAACTTGAAAAAGCTTGGTTTTCTCCTTAGTCAAGAGTTGGCTACTAATGTG
The DNA here is from genome assembly GCA_036346405.1 of Phyllostachys edulis. Classification (NCBI taxonomy): domain Eukaryota; kingdom Viridiplantae; phylum Streptophyta; class Magnoliopsida; order Poales; family Poaceae; genus Phyllostachys; species Phyllostachys edulis. The sequence continues at coordinate 115,038 of JAYEVD010000293.1, forward strand.
ATTCTCCAATCGCTCCCTACGAGCTTTGAGCCTGTCATATTGAATTTTCATATGAATGGCATGGAGAAGTCAATGATTGAGTTGCATGGCATGCTTAAGGGTGTCGAAGAGAGCATCAAAAAAAGTTCCAATCATGTGATCATGGTTCAAAAGACTACTAGCTTCAAGAAGAAGGGTAAGTCGGAAAATGGAAAAGGCAAACAAAAGACTCAAGATGAGATCGAGAGTCTCAAGGCTAAGCTTAAGAAGCTCAAGCTAGGTCCTAAGCCTTATATAGAATGTTACTATTGTCATGAAACTGGGCATTGGAAGAGAAATCACAAGAAGTACTTTGTAGAAATGAAAAGGAACAAAGGAAGTAAGACTTCCAGTTCATGTATAAATGTTATAGAAATTAATCTTGCTACTTCTCCTACATATTCTTGGGTATTTGATACTGGATCAGTTGCTCATATTTTCAATTCGATGCAGAGACTGATAGGGAGTAGAAGTTTGGCAAGAGGCGAGGTTGATCTTCGCTTGGGCAATGGAGCAAAAGTTGCTGCATTAGCTATTGGCACTTTACCATTAGCTTTACCCTCAGGATTAGTTATGGAATTAAATAATTGTTATTATGTTCATGCCTTAAGCAAAAATATTATTTCTACTTCATGTTTAGGAGCAGAAGGTTATGAGTTCAGAATAAAAAACAATTGTTGTTCAATTTATTTTAAAGAAATGCTTTATGGCCATGATCCATTTGTGAATGGATTATATGTTTTGAATCTTGAGGATATGCCTGTCTATAACATTAATATTAAGAGACTTCGACATAATGATTTGAATCCCACTTTTATTTGGCATTGTCGTCTAGGTCTTATAAATGAGAAGCGCATGATGAAGCTCCATAAAGATGGTCTTCTAAACTCATTTGATCTTGAATCATTTAAAACATATGAATCTTGTTTACTTGGCGGGATGACAAGAGCACCTTTCACGACCATAGGTGAGAAAGTGAGCGACCTGTTGGCCCTCATACATACGGATGTATGTGGACCGATGAGCACTCCAACTAGAGGTGGTTTTCAGTATTTCATAACATTTACCGACAACTTTAGTAGATATGGATACATCTACTTGATGAGGCACAAATCGGAATCCTTTGAAAAGTTCAAAGAATTTCAGAATGAGGTACAGAATCAACTTGGAAAGACAATCAAATATCTACGATCAGATCATGGAGGAGAATAATTGAGCCATGAGTTTGGTGATCATCTAAAGAAATGTGGAATTGTTCCACAACTCACTCCGCCGGGAATGCCTTAATGGAATGGGATGTCTGAACGATGGAATTGAATATTGTTAAACATGGTTCGATCAATGATGAGCCAATCTGATCTTCCATTGTATTTCTGGGGGTACGCTCTAGAAATAGCGGCTTTCACTTTAAATAGGGTTCCATAAAAAACAGTAGAGAAGACACCATATGAGATATGGACCGGGAAGTGTCCTGGATTGTCTTTTCTCAGGATTTGGGGTTGTGAGGCATATGTAAAATGTTTGACGTCTGACAAACTCACACTCAAGTCAAATAAGTGCTTCTTTATGGGGTATCCTAAAGAAACTAAAAGATATTACTTTTATAAGCGGGATGATGACAAAGTGTTTGTTGCCCGAAATGGTGTCTTCTTGGAGAAAGAGTTCTTTCCAAAGGAGTCAGTGGGAGCAAGGTGCAACTCAAAGAAAGTTGGGAAACATCTGAAAATATTTCAACTCTTAATGAACCTCTACAGGATGAACAAAATGTTATAAAACCTGTAGATGAGGCATTAGCCCCACGTAAAGCTAAAATGCCACGTCAATTGCCTATAAGGTATGGGTGTGACGTTTTATTATTGAATAATGATGAGCCTAAGACTTGTGAGGAAATGATGGTAGACCCAGACTCTGAGTCATGGCTTGAGGCCATGAGATCCGTGATAAAATCCATATATGACAATCAAGTTTGGAACTTGGTTGATACACATAATGGTGTTAAAACAATTGAGTGCAAATGGATTTTTAAGAAAAAGATAAGATATGGATGGAAATGTTCACATTCATAAAGCACGACTGGTCGCGAAGGGTTTTAAACAAATTCAAGGTGTTGATTATGATGAAACCTTCTCACCTGTCGCATTCTAGCTATTGCTGCATATTTCGATTATGAGATATGACAAATGGATGTCAAAACAGCTTTCCTAAATGGAAACCTAAGTGAGGATGTGTTCATGACACAACCTGAGGATTTTGTCGATCCACGGGAAGCTAGAAAGGTATGCAAGCTTAAGAAATCCATATATGGATTAAGGCAAGCATCTCGGAGTTAGAACATTCGTTTTGATGAAGTGGTCAAAGGGTTTGACTTCATCAAAAATGAAAAAGAACCTTGTGTTTACAAGAAGTTAAGTGGGAGCAAACTTATCTTTCTGATCTTATATGTGGATGACATATTACTGGTCGGAAATGATATTCCTATGCTTGAATCTGTTAAAACTTCATTAAGAAATAGTTTCTCGATGAAAGATTTAGGAGATGCAGCATATATTTTAGGCATAAGGATCTATAGGGAAAGATCTAAAAGGCTAATTGGATTAAGCCAAGATATGTACATTGACAAGGTGTTGAAATGGTTCAACTTGCAAGATTCCAAAAGGGGTTTCTTGCCCATGTCACATGGAATTAGTCTTAGCAAGAGTCGGTGTCCTTCGACCACTGATGAGCGAGACAAGATGAGTAGAATTCCATATGCTTCGGCTATTGAATCTATCATGTATGCCATGCTTTGTACATGACCAGATGTGACGTATGCTCTAAGTGTTATGAACAGATATCAGTCAGATCCAGGTGAAGGTCACTGGATAGCAGTCAAGAATATCCTTAAGTACTTAAGAAGGACTAAGGATGCATTCCTTGTTTATGGTTGTGAAAAAGAGCTGGTCGTAAATGGTTACACCGATGCTAGCTTCCAAACCAATAAGGATAATTTCAGATCGCAATCTGGGTGTGTGTTTTGTCTTAATGGAGGAGTAGTAAGGTGAAAAAGTTCCATGCAAGGAACAGTTGCTGATTCTACAACAGAGTCTGAGTACATTGCGACTTCCGAAGCTGCGAAAGAAGTCGTATGGATTAGAAAGTTCATTAATGAACTGGGTGTGATTGCTAGTGCTTCCAGTCCAATGGATCTCTATTGTGATAATAGTGGAGCCATTGCACAAGCTAAGGAGCCTAAATTGCATCAAAAGTCCAAACACATACTTCGACGATATCACATTATTCGTGAGATCATTGAGAGAGGTGATGTGAAGATATGCAAAGTGCACACAGATTTGAACAATGTTGATCTGTTGACAAAGCCTCTCTCCAACCTAAGCAACAGGTGCACCCAAGAGCTATGGGTATTTGATACTTGTATGATTGACTCTAGTGCAAGTGGGATATTTTTGGTGATATGCTCTAGAGGCAATCATAGAGATGATTATATCATGTCTATATTTATGAGTTATAGAATAAATGTTATTATGTTCCTTGAATGAATCACTGGTTATAAAGATTAACAAGTATGTGACTTGTTGGTGAAGCTCTTTAACTAATATGATGTCGTTCTAAATGTATCTCTAGTCGTATGTCACTAGTCGGAACACTAGTGACTTATCGACCAACATATGTATTGATTGATGACCATGTTTCACCGGTCATGGATATAGGGATATCGAATCAATAATGTAAACATATGTTGAAGAACATGGTGTTGGATTGACCCACCTTCCGACACTATTGAGATTGTTATGATTTTATGTGTCATTAGTTGGTCTCAAGCAATGATGATATATAATCCTTAGACCTGAGATCAGCATGGTTTTCTACATGTGTAATAGTGCACTTTGGGGTTGCCAAACGCTACCCCGTAACTGGGTAGTTATAAAGGTAGCTTTCGGGTATGCTATGAAACATACAGAGGGATGTTACTAGTCAGATATGGGATTTGCCCCTCCTAACATAAAAGGAGAGATATCTCTGGGCCCCTCGATGTGGGCGGATAAAGAAAGTGCATGGCCATGCCAGTAGTGGTAGAAGAGTCGACCACATGAAGTTATCCGACACATGATCGAGAAAGTATTGAACAGTCCATGTATGACATAACATCTCACCTGGAGTTCAACCAGCTGTCGTGAGGCAAAGGGAGAATACACGAAAAGTTGTTGATTCGATCGATATGGACTAGTCGTATGAAGATACGAGCTGGTCATAGATTGGTCGAATATGATCACTAACTGGTCGTAAACTAGGCGTAAGGAGTTACGAACACGCCATGACTAAATATAAGCTGGTCATATAGAGATACGAGCTGGTCGTAAGTGATAAAGACTTACTCTTAGATCATATTGCATTAAGGTTCGACCAATATAATTTATGTGTATTTGGGAATTGTTATGTCCTGCTAGGAACCGCTAATAACTCGTGGTCGGAAAGGGTTTTCGAGTCACAACCGATTACGCATGAACCTACAGGGTCACACACTTAACGGGTTGGAACAAACGTGTTCGGATAGGATCCTTCTTGGGCTCTATATAAGGGGATGCATGAGGCTATTAGGACACACGACAGAACGTGAGTTGCTCCACCAAAACCCTAGCCGCCATCTTCTTGAGAGAGCCCTGCCGTGCGAGTTGGTGCTAGCACATCGGTATACGGTGTTCCATCCCTGTACATGTGGATACCGTAGAAACACTATTGTAGATGTTGCGCTCAAGGACAATCCATGACTTCGTAACGAACACGATTGGTTGCTAGAGGAGATGATCGGCGCTGAGGACGTTGGACGATCGACTACGTTGGACGATCGACTACAGTGGATGATTGACTATGACCACTACATCGACGTGCTCTACGTTGGATCAGGTTGGTCCAACTCTTCTTCTACCGCACTACGTGTCTGGTGGTAACAATCTATGATCTCTTACTTACATGGCTTCCTGGTTTACGTGATAGAATTTTTCAATTGCCAGCTAGTGTAGCCTACCCGTATCCCTCCAGTGGTATCAGAACCATCTTGCGTAATTTTTGATCTAGATCGATCGCATATACTTGATATGTGACAGTAGTAGAGTGGATCTATTACTGGTCGGGTCCAGTAACTTAGATCAGTTCATGTGGATGAAACGGTCTAGGCACTGGTCGATGAGATCGATCGGTTTTTGATGATAGTAGATGGGTTTGCAAGAAGTATGAGATGAAAGCACCAGATGATTACTCGACTTGTTTACGATCGCATTGCATGATACTCCTACCGGTCGGAATTCCGCCATCGGGGTATGCCGCAGTGCGTGGTCATACGGAAGCGTTGATCAGATTGGTTCAGAATAGGATTAATATGATTAATCCGATGATTTCCATGGTTCGATCACGTGAATAAGATTCATGTTTCGGAAAAAATTCCAAGGGCGATGCCCCTTCAAACCCTGCCCGCTAACTGGCTAGCAGGACTGATGTGCTAGGTAATCGTTACTGTGTTATATAGTATTATGTGTTCATATCACCCGATAGAATTGGATTTTATGCATAACACCTTTTGCAGGGATTGATGTGAGTAGTATGTCCCATTGTGTATGTGATGCATGTATGGATTTTCCTAGCCTGCGTGTCATGCCATGATATAGCCATCGAGCTACATATTATTGTATAACGGTCTGTGTGCCCACACGTGATGCTTGATATTATCATATGTAATTCATTACTAGCTTTTAGGAGTAATTGCTTAGTAGATGAATGCGGTCGAAGATTTCCAGCATGATAGTCGGAGGACAGGAAGCATGGTGATGGAGATCATCATGTTAAGGGCCATACTATTTCACAGTTTAATATGATTATTTGTGAATGTTTATTTTATTCCTGTTATGCTATTAATCATGTTTTATCATTAGATTTTTAACATGATAGAGTAGTATCTCTCAAGAAAAATTAAGTAAATTTGATGCCTTTCCAATTGCTGCGCCTATCACGATTTTGATCGTTAAATTGGTAGGTCTACCAAAGTAGGGTGCCATTAACTATCTTAATAATATGGGGTGGGTCTCAACTCCTCCTTCCTCAAAATTCCCCGAAGTATCAACGTCTACTCGCAAACGAAAGCAAATAAATAAAATAAATACAAAACAGAGAGAAAACAAACTCCAAAAATCAAATAAAAATCTCAAGAAAATAGAGCTTGAATTTAGATGAATTTATAAATTTGAATGGGCTCAATCGGAGTTCGTATGAGGAAGGATGGGCTTTTGGAAGTTCTAACTCTAAGAAAAAGAAAAGGGATTAATGTTTTCAAATTTCCCAAATTAACTTTCTACTAAAAATGCCGATTTATGGCGTCAGCATGACATTAGTAATTAATTTTGAAATTAAAAGAAAATCTGGAAAATCAAAACAGAGGCTGACATGTGGGCCCGAGGTCTATGGACTCGGTCCACGAATCTAGTCCATGGTCTACGGCTTATGGGTCTACAGCACAGTAGATCTGACATGTGGGTCCTACGTGGCATAGGCTAGGTCTACGGTGGATTGAATCTACTGAGTTAGGGTTAGGGTTTTGGATCGGGGTTAACACGTGTGCGCACACGTGGCTGCTGACGAGGCGATGACTGGGCGACATGTAGACACAAGCACTGATGTGGCTGGTGATGTGGCGATGATGTGGACGACGGTGAGATGGGCGGCGCTCGAGTCCCAATGGTTTCCCATGAATGGCGTTCTCTCAAATGAAGGTGAAGGTCGCGATTAGGTAGAGGACACTACGGGATCTCGGCGATGTACTCACAGGTGCAAGGGACAATGACGGTCAAGGCGAGTTCAAGTGGTGGTGAAGGCTTGGGCTTGACGGGATTGGGGTTCCGGTGAAAGATCAAGGAGGCCGACTAGATGGGGGTGAATAGGCGGTTTTAAAAATTACTTGGGCTAAAACCGATTTCTAATGCGGAAACTAATATCAAAACGGTTTTGCACAATTAAAACCAAAATCAACTAGTCTCAACTAAGTGCACAAACAAACAAGACTATATATAACTATTGCAATCATACAAATACAAGTAAGCAATTAAATTCTATGAATGTAAATTGCACAAAATAAAACACAAGAATGCAAAGCACAATGACACAATGATGTTTTACCGTGGTGATCGGAGACTTGCCGGTCTTCCCTAATCCACGTTGAGGTAAGCCCAAACTAATTGGACCGGCTCCACGAATTAAGCCAACACCTCCGAGGTAAGTCTAGCCACTTGGACCGGCTCCAACACGAACCAACACCTCGATCCACTAGAGTTGCTCTTCCTCCACTCCGGAGATGGCGAGCACCAAACCACTCACAAACGCCAGGCCTTCTCACAAGCTTCTTTGAGAAGATCAACTGACCACGACGTCTCCACGCTGTCTAGGTGTCGGCAAACACCAAGAGTAACAAGACTAGGACAATCATTTGAACTAATCAAGTGCCTAAGCTCAATGGATACACAATCCACTACCTAAGGCAACACATGCACTTAGGGTTTGCTCTCTTAGCTCACTAAGTGCAACATATGCACAAAAGAGTAGAGAGGGCTTGCTCTTAGCTCAAATGAATGAATAGCACTAACAACAACTTCAACAACTCACCCTCAACCGGCCAAGGTGGGTATATATAGCCCACACACAAAAACTAGCCGTTGGGCAAAAGTCTGCTAAAAAATCAACACAATCGGTAGTACTGCCGTTCATCGACCAGTACTACCGCACTCGGCTCAGCACTCGGAATCAGCAGCAAAAAGCGCTCTGAACTAGCCGTTGAAAACGCAGTGCGGTTCTACCATCGTTCAACACGCGGTAGTTCCGCTCTTCGGTAGTTCCGGCCAAAACACACAGGTACGACCGCACTTCCAGAAGGGCAAACATGCTCCAAAAACATGCCTTCTGGAAAATACGTACCGCCAACAAAGATTCGGAACTTCCGGTGCGCGGTAGGTCCGCCCAAAGACCGTCGGTACTACCCTACCTCCAGAAGAGCAAACATGTTCAAAAAACATGCCTTTTGGAAAATATGTAACGCTCAAGAATTCGGACTTACCGAGGTGCGGTAGTTCCGTTCAAGGAACTCCGGTACTGCCGCATCGCGGTCGTACCGCCCAGTACACTCTGGTACTACCGATTTTCCTGAGAAAAGCACAATCTCTGAAAATTAAGGATTTTGCACTTCGCTTCAACTCAATTTGCAAAACATATTTGCCAATTGATGCGTCATACAAACGAAGATTAAAGGCAAGATTCTCAACAAGTCGCAAAACACATTTGCCGACTTTTAGAATCAATGCCACAAGGAATGAGGTATATGGACTAAAATCATTTGCAAAACACATTCTCAAACTAAAGTCACATGCTACAAGGATTATGCATGAGGCTCACTATTTGCAAAACACATTCGCAAATATAGGCAATATGCTAACGAGAGCTAGAGCAAGCACAACGAGCTATCAACACATGACCGGTCTCCAACCTATACTAGTCAAGACCCCTCTTAATAGTATGGCAACCTATACTAGCAATCCGGTCTCCAACCAAATACCAAGACCGGTAAAAGACTAGGAACACATCCTTAGCCTAACTAGTCATACCTTTGCCTTAAGCAACCACTTGAAGCTTGATGATGCACATCTTTACTTCAAGTCCGGGTTCTTGACTTTGATAATCATCAACACATGATGATTTCCTTTACTTCGGGATCTTTGACTTGATGCTCATCAACACATGATGACATCCTCTATCCGGAGTCTTGATATGCATCAACACATGATGCATCCTTCACTTGATCTCCATCAACACATGATGGGTCTTCTCTTTGACTTGATGATCAACTCATGATCATCTCCTCTTCTTGAACATCATCAATGCATGATGATTTCCTTTTCTTTGAGAACTTGATACACATCAACACATGATGCATCCTTTACTCCAAGCTCTTAACTTCAATATCATCAACACATGATGATCTTCTTCACTTCGAGATCTTGACTTGAATATCATCAATTCCTTCATCTGGAGTCTTAACTTGACGACGATCAACTCATGATGTCATCCAAAGTCTTCAACCACATGGAACATAACCTATTCATCCAACTCATGGAAAATGTTAGTCCCACAATATGATTATCATTAATTACCACAACATACTATTAACTCATAATGGTGGGACAAGATACCACAATATTTCCCTCTTTGGTAATTTATGATAATCACTTCAATTACAAATAATTGAATGAAGATAAATATGAGTATATATGAACTACACAAGTTTTATATACTCAATGGATTTATTTCAACGAGAGATCCCAAATATATGTGAACAAAGGAATATGGATCATTACTAATGAAACCACAAAACATAGAGTGAACTCCCCCTAAATGTGTGTGCATACACGAATGTGTAATAAGAATATATGCACATATTCCAGTTAGACTTTTGGTGGAGTTCAACCTATATTTTGGATCCGAGGAATGCAACAAGATATAAGAATATGATGTCGAATGCATACCTCTATGAATTTCACCTTTATATCCAAATGAGACTAAACAATAAGTATATCAATAAATGTGTTAGTCTAACAGATAGATTTGTCATTAATAACCAAAATACTCCATTAACTCATAATGACGGGTCTAGATTCTTCAATCTCTCCCTTTTTGGTGATTGATGAAAAATCCTTTATCAATAACAACATTTGGATATAAATCAATATAAGATAAGAACTTAAGCTATTTAACTATCTTCATGCATGTCTCTATGAAATTCAGAGCCTCAAGTATTCTTCCTCTTTTTAACTCTACATGAAATAAGGTGAAATCATCCAAATATTCTCCAAGACATTCTCCCCCTTTTGGCATTAAGCACCAAAAAATCCAAAATAAAACGAAGCGAAAAGGAGTGTTTGCAAACTAGTTTTCCCATATAATAGTTTACCCAATTTAAACAAGGCTCAAAACATTTTTCTTTTTTGCTAAACAAAACGTTTAGGAAAACTCTCCCTTACATAAAGGTTTAACTCCTTTGACACACGAAGGCTTATCTTCCATCTTGTCATCTTTTTGAGATATAACCATCCAAAACTCATGATGACTTCAAACTCTCTCCTTTGACCATTAAGCACAAAAATTCTCCCTCTTTGACATTTAGCACCAAAATATCTATATGTGGATCACACTTGTGAGATAGTCCTTGAACATAACTTGTAGATACCACATGTCGACAGGACTTGAACTTACAAAGTGCTTGAACTTCTCTTGCAAAGATCTTCAAAGAAAGCATCCAAAGAGAAGAGGGGAAGAGAGAATCCACTCGTACATAGAGAGTGCTTGAGCTTGGTCAAGAGAGGTAAGTTCGGCAAGGAATGAAATTAGATACAACTTTGAAGGGATAAGTTGATATCAATTTTAAGAATACCACTTGTAAAAACTAGGATGAGTCTCATGCCGAGGTCAAGATGATCGATAGAAGCTACCACTTAGGAAGAATACCATTTTTATGATAAAAACATCACAATGAAATCAAAATGGCATATGAAGTCAAGAAGGTACTTGAGGGTAGCTAGCGAATATACCAAGGATCAACTTGACCAAAGGAGGCAGCCAAAAAGGTTTAGAATTGAATTGAATTGAAGTGGCTATCTTGACATAGAAATCGGTAGTACCGCAGTTAAAATGCTGGTAGTACCGAGATGCGGAAGTACCGTAGTTCAAAGACCGGTAGTACCGTTGGAATAACTCCGGTAGTTCTGATTTTTTTTGGAGCTTCAGGGATTGATGTTGAAATGGAGAAATATGCAAATGATCCCTAGTTTTGCACTCAAATAAATATTTCTAGGATTATTATGCATGAGATAGAAGATAAAAACTTCAATGAATATAATTTTTATGAATTAGGCTTTTGTTTTCGCAAATGAAACTTATTTTCATGAAATTTCTTTGAAAGAGCCAAATCGAGCAAATGAAGAATTTAAAGCATCCAATTTTATGTATGAGTCATAAATACCATTATAGACCTATTCATATGAATAATTTTGGCTCAAATGGCAAAACTCACTTAAGTGCTAGACAGTGACCACTTAGGTCAAAATAGGATTTTGGACGAGTTTTGAAATCAAATAACTCTTGCTAGGTTGGTCTTTTGGAAATCTTTTGAATACCAAAAAGGTTTAGAATAACCAAATCTAGGTTTTTCCTTTTGGGAAGATTTTCAAATTTTTTTTAGAATAGATTTTACACGAAAATATAGTTTAGGTCAAAAACAAGATACTATGATCTAGAATTTTGGCTAGAAACTCATTTTCACTTAAAATATGTTTTTCTTGAACCAAAACCTTTGGGAAACTTTTGAAAAGCATTACTAAATTTTATTCTTGAAGAAAGCAGTAACGCGGCATGGACACGCCGATCCGGTCGCACTCCGTCGGATGCTTGTTGCGTCTGCTCGGATGGAGCTCCTGCGCTTGCGCAGACGCAGCCGCCGCTCACGCCACCGAGGATTGTCCGTTCGCGCTGGCCGTGGGATTTTCGTGGCGGTCAAGGCGGTTCGTCTACCACTCGGCTTCTCTCGCCGAGCGCTTCTCTGAAAGGCCACGTTTCATCGCCATTTAAGTCACGTCGCCTCACGCCTTTGCCTCTGCGCGGTTTGCGCAGCCTGTCATGCATCGTGTGCAACGCTGTGTGCCTCGGTCAGACCAGGTCTTACCGCCATTTAATGCCCGTTCAGTTCCTTTTGTTGGCGTGAACTCGGTCCATTGTTTTTGCTTCCATCAATAGCTTCCCTCTGAAGCCAGCGTTTGAGCACCTGATCTTTCTTGCTTTTCCTTGCCTTGATTTTTGGATTAGGAGCACAGCACGGCAGCGATATATTCAATTGCATAAGCTATACCGTCACTCCCGTCTTGTGTTCTTGCTCTCGAGCTCCAAGACTACCGCCTTATGCTCGGTTTCTCCGCCTCCGCCGCTTCTTTTTCCTCAGAATCGCTTTCAGATTTCCTTTCACCGATGCCAGATCGACTTTGCATGTGTTCTTGCTTCTCAGAGATTCGTCTTGCTTTATATAAACCTGTGCAAGTCTGACTTGAAGGCGATCATCGGACAAGATTTTGTGTGAGTTCTTGCATCGGACAGGATTTTCTGTGAGTTCTTGCTTCCTGTATGTTCGTTTTGTCTGATGTAGACCCATGCACATCTTATCTGGATTACTGACTTTGCATGTGATCTTGCTTCCTGTTGATTCGTGGTGCTTGATGTAAACCCGTGCAAGTCTGATTTGAAGCCGACCATCGGACAGGATTTTCTTTTGGTTCTTGCTTCCTGTGTGTTCTTCTTGCCTCATGTAGACCCCTGCAGAATCTTATCTGAATTCGACCGTCGGACAAGTATATTGCTGCCGTCTTTCTCTTTCTATCTACATTGCTTCCATCTTTCTTTTTCTAATTTGAAGCCGACCATCGGACATGATTTTTTTTCTTGCTTCCTGTATGTTCTTCTTGCCTGATGTAAACCCGTACGGAATCTGATCTGAATTCGACCATCGGACAGGTACATTGCAGCCATCTTTCTTTTTCTATCTACATTGCTGCCATCTTTCTTTTTCTATCTGGCTATTTTGCTCCTATACAACGCATTTTTTTCTATTTTTTTGCCATTTTAGACATCTTGCTGTTTAGGTCATCGTTCTACTTACTTTAGGTTGCTCTCTCTATATCAGGATTATATACTGTTCCTCTTTTACTTCACGATTTTTTTTCGTGCATCAGAAACCGTTTTAGTTTGTTACGTTACCATTTTTATTAGTTAGACGTCGCTTTCCTATCATGCCTAAATTTATTTCGCGCTTTCATCTATCTCCGTATGCATTTATTGTCTAAATACCTTCATATTAACTGTTTGCTGATGTTTCTTTCGCTCAGTTTACGAGGCTCCTTGCTGCTTTATCACTGCGTACCTTCTGTGTGTTACAAAGTTCCTTGCTCAGGTTTCATCGCCGCTCGATCGCTCCCTCATTCACAGCCTAAAATCGCCACCTAACCGCTTTTGGTATGTCTTATCTTTCAATTTTATTTACGATTTATTTACGCTTTCTGTTATGCACGATCTTTATTCTTATCAGATGTCTATCTTTTTTCGCTTTAATCAATTGTCGCTTAGTATGGTTGGAAAAAATACCGATAATTGCCTATATATCAAGAGATATAACGCTACCAGATATATCCTTTCGCTTCTCGCTATAGTCACCTTTTACTTGCCTCTTTCATTCGCATTGATATTGACCCACGCCTTTTCTATAATCTAATTCCTCTAATAGTCTAGCTTCTTACCTTTCTCCTCTTCTTATCTATTGCTGTTTTTTCGCTCTTACACAGCTCCATATTAATGTTTCGTATGTATTGTCTTCTTTCTTTGATAATCCCTCCCTATACTTTCTTATGATATTAACCATGTTAACTCTCTTTGGATTTAAAACATTTCTCGACCTTCCTTTCCTTTATTCTTATCATGCAAGTTTTCCATTATTTATTACGGTTCTCCTGTCTAATCTAATATATGCTACCTCATTTTTCATCAAGCTTACTACGTTGTCAGTAATGGAAAACACCTTATCCATACTACCATGCAAGCTTAAAGAGTATGCTCTATTATAGCTAATCTTTTTTTTTCATAAAACTATATAGTTATTAAAGTGATAGATTTCTCCTATAAACAGGAGATGGTTACTTCCCTATTATAACCCCTTCTACTGCAATGAGGAACCGTGCACATCGACGTCACATAATAAACATCCGTCGCACCATCCATTTTGGTAATTGCTTGCTCTTCTCTTCTGCATACCGTTATTATAGACTTCTCACCTTCTCTTTCCTATAATGTTTCTCTCTTTTTTAATACGCTTTAGCTCTTTCAGGAACTATTCCTGATATAAAGTATCCCCTTACCCGTTTTCCCTTTGCTTCTTACGCTAATTATATACTTTGCCTTCTCACCTGCATTCTCAGAGCCTACCAATGATCTACTTTTGTCGCTTGACTGGTCACATTTACCAAACGACTACATAGCCTCTCTAAAAGGTGTCCTCATTTCCCTTCTACGCATGTTTTCTTTGCATCTGATCATTATTTTTTTTCTTTACATTTATCCCTTTTTCATCTTATCTTTAGCGTCTTACTCAGGAAGATCATATTACGGTTCACCAGACTATGAATGTTCAAACTGTCATGCAGTTTTTTGGTTCCAAGAAAGAGTACGTGTTCTTTCATCTACTAGACAAAGACGCATGATCTATAATCTTTGTTGCAAAGGTGGTAGGATCCGAATCCCACCTTTTAAAAACCTCCTAATGTTCTAACCGTTAATGAGCTTTTCGTAATCATCGATCGCATGCATTCCGTCGTAAGATTAGACAATATAACTGCCTTTTTGCATTCACTTCTATGGGAGCGTCTATCGATCGTTCATATAATACGGGTGGTGGACCGCCAATCTTTAGAATAAATGGTCAAGTGCATCATCGTATAGGCAATTTGCTACCTGAACCAGGCCAACCTCCTAAATTTGCTGAACTTTATATCTATGACACCGATAACGAAGTCGCAAATAGAATACGTGCTTTAGACACAAATGATAACATTAGTGAAGAACTTGATCCTGATATAGTAGCTTCTCTCATAGATATGCTCGATGAGCACAATCCTTTGGTAAAACAGTTTAGAATAGCAAGAGATCGTCTAAATGGGTATGAAAATGAACACATGTATATTCGAATTATTGCTCCTATTGAAGGCGATGCCCCTCAGTATGATTTACCTTCGGTTGAACAGCTAGCTGCATTGATCGTAACCGATTTTTCTCTAGCTGCTCCATCACGCGATATTATCATCCATGATAGATCTTCAGGCCTTCAACGCATCTCATCATTACACCCTGCTTTTATGTCATTGCAGTATCCTCTTTTATTTCCGTATGGTGAACGTGGCTTCCAACTAGGCATCCCACATAGTGCTGTTCCCCATCATCGTTCTAGCAAACGTGATAAAATGACTATGCAAGAGTACTACTGCTTCGTTTGCCACTATCGAAAACAGTATCACAATCCATACCTATCCTATGGCTTACTATCTGCACAAATAAAGATCGATGCTCGTGCATCTATTGATGAGTGTCGTTTACAGTTTATTAGACACTCTCAAGACCAATTTAGATCAGAACATTTCCAATCCATTACAAACGCAGTTGCCTCAGGTTGTATAGACGCAAACACTCTAGGCAAGAAAACTATATTGCCTTCCGGCTTTCTTGGTGGCGTCCGATATATGCAAGAAAACTACCAAGATGCTATAGCTATTTGCCGTGTTCATGGTCCTACCGATTTATTTACAACTTTTACATGCAATCCTAAATGGCTGAAATTATCGAGGCTCTTTTGCTAGAGCCCGGTCAAAAATTCATGATGACGATATTTGTGTTAGAGTTTATAATATGAAGCTCAATGAATACCTCTCTGACATAGTAGAAGGCCATGCATTTGGTCCTGTTAAAGCAGGTTTGTCTCTCGTGATAAACTTACACATCCCTTTTTCTTCTATACTCTATCTTTACTGTAAGAACACTAATAGTCATATAAACTTTGTCTTTTAATATTTCATTAATATTTCTTACACAGTTCTTCATACTGTGGAGTTCCAGAAGAGAGGTTTACCTCATGCACATATCCTTGTGTGGTTAACAGGTGACCATAGAGAGATTAGCCCAGGTCTTATTGATTCGTTTATAAGTGCCGAAATTCCAGATTCGTCTTTAGATCCTTTAGGCTATGCTTTAGTAACTGAATTTATGACACATGGCCCATGTGGAGTACTTAACGAAAAATGCCCTTGCATGAAAAAAGGAATTTGCTCAAAAAACTATCCTAAAGATCATCAACATGAAACCATTATTGACTCTAATGGCTTTCCACTTTATAAACGATCTGATAATAACCGCTACGTTATCAAAAATGGCTGCAAACTTGATAACAGATGGATAGTACCTTACAATATGTCTATACTTAAAAAGTTTCAAGCTCATATAAATGTCGAATGGTGCAACAAAACAAAGATATTAAAATACTTATTTAAGTACGTCACTAAAGCTCCTGATCAATCGAAGATTCTCCTCCAAAAAAAAAATCCTGTCAATAACATTAACTCATCTATTACTAATCCTCCTGTAGACGAAATCAAAGAGTATCTAGACTGTCGATATATATGCGAACAAGATGCCTTGTGGAGAATATATGGATACGACATTCATACCAAAATTCTCGTTTGTTGAACGCCATCGTCCATATGCCAAACATGAATCGATTCGGCCAGTTGCAATTCCAATTTAGCAAGTGTTGTATCCAATGATTTCTCTAAACAAACAATGCTCCTCGAATGGTTCATAACAAACCGAGAATAATTGGTGTCTCGGTCTTTAACTTATTGCGAATTTCCAACTAAATGGTCTTGGGATACCAATTCTAAATCATGGTCACCGCAAAAAGAGGTCGTAAAATTGGTAGAATTTACTATGTTCATCCTTCGAGTGGAGAACTCTATTATCTAAGAATGCTTCTCATGATTGTTAAAGGGGCCACATGCTATGCCGATATTAGAACACATGATTCTAAAATCTTATCTACCTTCAAAGAAGCATGTCGACGAGGATTAATAGGCGATGATAGCGAATGGTATCGCGCTTTTGATGAAGCATTATGTTCACCACTAGCTCACGGACTTAGACGGTTATTTGTCACTATATTTATCTTTTGTCATGTTGGAAATGAAAGAAAATTCTTCAACACATATTGGAAAGATCTAGGTGATGACTTCAAGATCAAGACTAGACTTGCATTACATAATCCTAATTATATTGTTCTGATTCAATACTTCAAAACATGCTTATTGAAGAGCTTTCTAACACTTTTGCTAGGAATGGTTCAAACATATCTAGCTTTGATCTACCTCCTGCAACATATAATGCAGAAACAATAGGTGAAAATAGACTCATTCAAGAAGAACTATCTTATGATGTAGATCATCTTACACAAGAAGTATCGCAGTTATTCCTTCAACTTAATAGCGATCAAAAAATAGCTTATACATCTATTGTTAATTCTGTTCTTGATGGTTCACCATCTTTTTTCTTTGTATCCGTTATGGCGGATCGAAAAACTTTTCTTTGAACGCGACACTAACACTCTTCGAGCTCAAAAAAATTGTTTTAATAGCTTGCATCTTGGTGTTGCATCGCTTTTACCAGAGGCCGAATCGCCCATTCAAGATTCAAAATACCTCTACATCTTTATGAAAATACCCTCTGCGATATAAAGCGAGGCACACTTTTAGCCCAACTAATTATAAACTTCTTTGGTTATTTGGGATGAAGCATTGATGATGAATAGGAAATGCTTAGAAGCTTTAGATACCACTTTCAGAGACATCTTATCTATTGATGATCCTTCTCTTGCTTCTATTCCTTGGTGGTAAAATTGTTGTTCTAGGAGGTGACCTTAGACAAATTTTACCAGTTATTGAAGGAGGAACTCGAACACAGATTATAGATGCTACAATTATGCACTCACCTCTATGGCATTATGTAAAGATCTTACATCTAACAATAAACATGCGACTTACTGCCGCCTCCTCAGAAATAAACACCGCAAACAATAGAGCGTTGTTTAGTCAATGGCTACTAGATCTTGGAAATGGTACTTTACCGACAACTACTCAAGATAATGAAAATGATAGCACTTGGATTCAGATTCCTGAAGACCTTCTTATCGAACCAATGGTGATAAAATTCTTGCAATTGTATCTGTTGATACCCAGATTTTATATCAAAATATAAAGATCCTGCATATCTAATCGAACGAGCTATTTTAGCGCCTACAAATGAAGTTACAAATTGAAATTAATTCTCATGTCCTTTCTATGGCCCTGTGTGCTATCATTGATTATTTAAGCTGTGATTCAATTGAAACTTCCTCTGAAACTTGAAGAACGGCTTAATATGTTCTATCCAATTGAGTTCCTCAATACAATTTGTATTAACAATTTCCCTCAACATAAACTATCACTCAAAATTGGCTCTCCTATTATGCTTCTTAGAAATCTTAGTCAAACCAATGGCTTATGTAATGGTACACGTTTGATTATACGACACCTTTCACAGCATGTTATTGAAGCTGTTATTATGACCGGCTCACATGCTAAAGACATCGTGTATATTCCTAGGATTGTCCTAACAAACCGAGATCCAAAATGGCCTTTTACACTTAAAAGACGCCAGTTTCCAGTTCGTTTATCCTACTCAATGACCATAAATAAGAGCCAAGGTCAAACCCTAGCGTTAGTTGGTATATATCTTAGAAAACCTGTTTTTACCCATGGTCAGTTATATGTAGCTGTTTCCCGCGCCACTTCTAGAGAATCCCTAAAAATCTTAATTGAGGATGCTCATGGCCAGTGTAGCTCACACACTAAAAACATCGTCTTCACAAAAATTTTCCAGTCGCTGTTATAGGTATTGGTCCTCTAGCCTTTATTTATTGCACATTGCATCATTATAACTTACTACAGTCTATCATCGATTTTTCCTATTAATACACATAATATACTCCTATAGTTCCTCAACAGAGACTACATTCGTCTTTTATTTCATGAGCAACATTACTACTTAAATCCATGTCTATATCTACTCTATCTTTAGCATTTCCTATCTTATGACCCCTCTCAAAGATAATGTATTGCTCACATGGGACATTTTTTACCTACTCTTTCTTATTTTTTAGCGACTCTGAGATGGCGTATGCTCTGCTCTCCCAAGTAAATCCGAACAACCGTCAATGGACTATTTATGTTAGAATCTCTCGCCTCTGGCACTATCGCCGAGGCAATGACACAGGCCCAATTGATCATACGGATTTGGTCCTCATTGACGAACAGGTACTTGTATAAACTTTTACCCCTCAAAACCCTTTCTTACATATCTATTGTTTTCTCCCCCTCACTCAATAGAATCAGCTGTTAAAACTAATAACAATATTCAACTTTATGCAGGCAAATCATATGTATCTTTGAGATTCCTCTTGACCATGTGACCAGATTTCTAGATCGCCTACAAGAAGGCAAAGTCTATGTGCTTGCAAAAATCATTGTAGCTCAGCCAAAAAAATCATTCAAACCAGTTCACGCTCCCTTTATGATCTGGTTTACTAGACATACATCTATTGAAGAAAAAACTGATGTGCCAACCAATTTCCCAAAATGGACATATAATCCAATTCCAATCACCTGATTCCACCCCTAGCGACTCACTGAATACTTTGTTGGTAAGTGTTTAAAATACTATAGAATATCTTTATCAATTTTTCATTCTTATTGTGCAATCTGTGTCTACCTTTTATCGCTACAAAATAATATTAATTAGGTGCTATATAGTAGCCATTTTTCCTATATTTTACAAAGGCGAGCTTTTGTCTTCGCTACATTCTAATACAATCTTTTCCTCTATAATAGATATTTTAGGTGTTATCTCTGAAATTCTTGACATAGAACAGATCCAAACCACATCACGACCAACACCTTCACTAAAACGAACAGTCTATATTCATGATGCCAGGTAAATATGATCTTCTCAACTAAGTCATAGCATCTACTTCACATGTTAACCATTCCAATAAATACTTACTGCTTATTCTCATTATACATACAGTGACCATGAAATCAGACTAGATATGTGGGGTGAGTCGCCACAAGATTCGAGGCCCGACAACATACTGACGATCGGTAAAAAAGAGCCTATTATTGCAATTTTTGTTGGGACTTTACCTAAGACATTTAAAGGTAGTGCAGATGAAAATAGATATTACAGTGTTACTCTCAGTCTGCTCCTAAGCAAACTTTTATCACAAAAGTTTCTAACTCCTTTTTACTCACATAGGTCAGAGAACGTTAAGTGGAAGCACAGCTTGCAGATGGTACATAAATGAGGACATACCAGAAATTAATAACCTCCGCAGCAGGTATTATCTTCTTACTCTTTCCAACCACTTTAGTTATCTCCATTCTCGATGCTCTCGCCATAAATAAATAGTTGTTTCCATCTATCATCTTTTTCTAATACAAGATTCAAGACAAATTGTTCCACTAAAACCTATAGTAGCCTCAACACAAGATATACGGATCATCAAAAGCAGATAATTATAGAGGATAAAAGCGTCCAATGACTCACGGAGCTTGATCTTTTGATTGTGAGGTACATTATTTACGCTCCTATATAATTATGCTACTCTTTTATACATGCACGCCATACATGCTTACCACTAGACAAACATATTCTATTACAGGTATGAACTTTGCATGTCTTGTATTTCATCACACGACTATCACCGGTCGTCGTTGGTGGTTCCTTCATGTCTCCTCTGTCACAAGACATCAATACCAACAGCTCAATTTACAAATGCTCGATCCAAACTGTTCATCAACTAACGCAGAACCTAAGTATGTTCAGCTATTTCGAGACATATATATGCTACTTTATTATTATGTGATATTCAATACAACAAATTTCTGACCTAAAATGCATCTATTCTACAACAGATATCGCGTTTCTTTATTAGCTTCAGATGGCACTGCTCAAGCAGAATTTGTCCTCTTTGGAAGAATTGGTCAACAAATCATCTGAAACCCGTTCTTGCCTTACTCCGCAGCATCAGTCCTATACATGAACCTATCCATGAGATAATTCTGCTTTGCTCGTGCAACACAAGAAATACCAAGCGCAGTTGCCGCAATTGTAACGCAGAAATACAGGTTCATCGTATCAATAACTGAAAAAGCTTCTTCCATAAAACAGCCTTCGTTCAGTGCATAGAATAGACACCTACTTTGGCAAACAACTCCATTCACCCCTTTTGACACCACCTACACACCTTCTCATCCAACAAGCTCAAGATATTTAACTTAT
The DNA here is from genome assembly GCA_036346405.1 of Phyllostachys edulis. Lineage (NCBI taxonomy): Eukaryota > Viridiplantae > Streptophyta > Magnoliopsida > Poales > Poaceae > Phyllostachys > Phyllostachys edulis. Next base: position 136,089 of record JAYEVD010000293.1, read on the forward strand.
CCTCAAGAGGCCATTACAACAGATTTCAAACTCATCCATTACTCCAAGACTATACACACCAACACTCATCTACATCCGCAGATCAACAAACAAATCAATACATTAGAGGTACTCTGTGTTTATTCTATTCTTGCGATTCATAAGTGTTCATGCGTGTGCAACACTACGCTATAGCGACTTTCTATCTAATAAATAGCACATGTAATACACACAAACATATAATAGCGTTTATACAACAAAACTTGGTAGCTAATCTTAAAACCTTACTACTCTAATCATCGTTTTATTGCATCTACAAAAATACTCTTTATGTTTGATCACCTTCACTTTACAGAGAGTATTTTTTTATAGATCGATATTCCTTCTAGACATGCTTTCGATCTTAACAACTTTATTGTTGAATATTTATAAGCTTGGTGATGACCATCCACAAATAACACCGGCCAAAGATTACTTAAACAATCAAGACCAAAATCCGTTTCTTCCGGTACTATGCTTTATATATAACTATCCAATCCGCTTTACCATTGAAATTATCCCTTCTAAACAATCTCCTTTTACATACTATAAATACTTAGTCATTCAACGCCATCGCAGTTGAAAAGCAAAATCCTTCAACACAAAGTGTTCGCAGAAGCTCTCTCGATTATGAACCTCTGATCGGTCACATGGCAATTGAGGTATGTATAAAACAAATATATACTTTTCATACCATGTTACTTAGACAACAATGTTATATTCAATTTAACGACTTTATATTACTCAAACAACACCGTTGAGCAACACCTTTAAAAAAATACGCCATCATATTATTTACACAAAGCACTATTTTTTTCCCTTTCCTATCGCTTATTTACATAGGTTCACATACCGGTCTAGCTTTAGCTTTTTACGAATACCAACTATATCTCTTCCGATTATCGCTACGTAAACAAAAACAAAAAGATCTTGATTATATACCATCACCAGATCTGACTCTAAAGCTTACGGCTACAAGGTAAGTTAATAACATCTCAAGAATATGTTTCATAAAATAATCAAATGACGTATTGTATTATATATATCATTCTATAAATTTAATGCTTAGTTTCCTACATCGTCATCGCTATGGCACTAATCCCGATGACTAAATACCGCCTTACCAAATGATTCACAAAACATTCCGAATTATACATATCATTGCAGAAATTTCACTCTTTATTTCCTACATCAAGGTACTTATACACATTACCTATGTAGATCTCCATCCCCACCTACATACATTGGAACTGAACCACCCACAAAAAGAACACGCTCAACAAAAAAAAAAAGGCAATCGATCTCCATGCTCTACCTCTGAGACATAGCTTCGGTATGTCCCTAAACCATTCCCAAATAAAAAAAAAACTAACTAACTAACTCGCTGCTTTGTGCACGTTTTACATCTGACTTTCAAGGCAGCAGAAAAAGCTTTGCATCCCATGAACAGTCAGTAATTAACGACTTGTGCTTTTGCCGACGTTTTACCAAGATCAAGATTGTACATTACAAAGATACAACTAGCCTAGCTTACTACTCCTGCAGACACTGTTATGTAAACGCTTTCAACTCGCCTAACTCCAGAGATGACTTCGCTTTGTCTATACATATGTTTCGATTGCTTCCTTACTGCTGTTTTGTAAACGATCACTATCTTGCTCTATTTGATGAACTTTATCCCTAACTTAGACCCATCACAGCACAACGCTTTATATATGCGGCTCCTCTAAACAAATACTAGCTCTTCATATGCACCTTGCTAATAGTCGCTATATATTCTTTCTAATATGCTTCACTTTAGTCTCACTATTAAATCAGCTACCAATCTACTACCACCCGCGTTATATTGCGTCGATAAACTTCTATTATATAGTAAAAGGGGACTTGCAATACAAGAAAGAATTGTCTCCATATAGAACACGGACTCTATAACAATCCATATCTCAGACATAATATAAACGCCAGATACAACAACCTAGAGTATCCTCGGGCATATGACTCTATCTCTCTAACACACTATTAGCGACTTCCATGAAATTCAAACGCTGCATGCGTTCTTACAACTTCACAAATTTCCTCAATCATGGGTTACAAGTGGTCACAAATTTCCATAATCATGGGTTACACACGCACTTTTGATAGGCTCTGAGCCTCGATCATGGAATTCCTTCAAAAGGCTTAATAAAATGCATTTATCTCATGAAGTACTCCTTGATATTTTACTTCTGTAAAAGAAAAGTTATTAATATTACAATGATGTTTTGTTAAAGACTACCTAACTATATTAGCTGGGTGGTCCGTATAGTTACCCACCTAGACACATGCGTTCGCAGTGCATTACTTCCAAACTCATATTAGTAAACTTAATTCTCTCAAAAAAGCCTACATTCCAGCGCTGACCACGTCACCCCGATTAGTGCGTCCCATCGGATTATCAACGCACAAACAGCATAAACGTCTACGCTTCCACTAAGCACTTCCACCGAAATTGCTCGTGTGCTGGCCTCAAAGCTCCCTTTCTTCTCACGTCTTCTCTCCTGTTCCCCTTTCCTCGGACACTACCACTAGATCCAACACAACCGAGCAACCCTCTCCTCCCTTTCCTCGCCGCCTCCCAAACCCATCGCCAGCATCCTTCTTCCTCCACCACCACCTCTCCGCCTCGCCTCTCCACCCCGTGCCACACCTCGCCATATCTATTTTACTAATTTATGCATGTCATATTCTTTAAGATATTAATTTTAGTTAACATATTTTAGTGATTTCAAATGTGTAAGCACCGTAACTCTTAACTCTGTCAAAAATGTGCCTATGTAGTAATCTACATCAAAATCTTGTGTTACATCATACGATTCTAGCATCAAACATTAAAAAAATATTTTTACTATAACATACTGCAGTGGTCATTGATCGCTTCAAACATAACCCTTACTGTTGCTGTTAGTAACTCGCTATAATTGATAAAACTAATTATCCGTTTCAAATTTACATATCTCTTATTTTAATAGACGTTGTAGCTATTTACCTCGATTTAGAAAAGGCCAGTGTTACAATCTAAATATATTTGATCTCGCTTATTCTCTAAATTTAAAAATGTCTATGTTATTTGAGATCGGATTATACATCACACTCACTATTTCTTTTCATACCTCATAATATATGGTTTTTCAAAATGTTTTTTACCACGATAGTGCTTCCTTTACTGTTAAATACACTTCAACCATTATATTTAAAAAAAAGACCCCTACACATTTGCTTTGTTGCTTCCAATCTATATGTAATAAAAACCTATACTTTAATATTTTCAGATGCTATAGCATCGTAGCTCTTGCCTTTATCAAATATATGTCTATATAGTCATATACTTCCAAATTTTAACATCACGTGCTACGATCCTATTACCGATCATACCAAAAAAGAATTAATTGAACCATACAATAGATGTTCCTAATCGCTTTAAACATACCCCTTGCTATTCTTTGTTATTACTCCTTTAGAGATAATAAAAAAACGCTCCATATTTACACATCTCTTATTGTACTAAACACTATAGCTATTTTATTATGTTTATAAAACTAAAACATACATTGTAAATATAATTGATTTCAATTATTCTCTACATTAAATAATCTACCAATCATGATATCACCGTGCCATATGGCACGGGTAAACTTCTAGTTTGTATACATTTTGCAACTAGTTTTTCAAGGATTAGTAATAGGTATGAAAATTTTGACTTTTGGCTAAAAGGCTCCATTTTGAAAAATATTACTAGCACTTAATTTATTTGGACACACTTAGGGATGTGATATACATGAACATGACTTAGCACTCCCCTTTAATGTGCCACCACCATCTTGCTCAAGATTTTAATAATGAAGATTATGAACACCCTTTTTAAGATTTTCATGGAATGCAACCTACACAGGGCATAAGGGCTAGATACTTCAATGTAAATACTTGTTACCGAGATAGCATTGCTTCTTGATATGAAATGATCATCCTCAAGCTTGGCTCCAATTTTGCACATGATAGAATCCACCTCTTCGTGTGAGCCAAAACTCCAATGCCTCTCCAAGTACCTATTAATCATTTAAGCTCCTTTTGGTACCCAAACTCGGTTGGGTCCTTGAATGTTAGTTATAATAGATTTGGGCACCCAAATAGCCCTAGCAATAAACTTTGGTGGACTAACAATCTAGCAAACACATTGCCATTTTTATCCTTCCTAAGCAAATAATGATCATTATAGATGATTGGCTTAGGAGTGATATCTTTGGGACATTGTTTACCAATGTGTCCCTTTTCCCAGCAATTATAGGAAGTTGGGCTTTTGCTTCCCTTACTTGTCTTCTTTTCTTGCTCCTTACCGATTTGCATCTTCTTTGAATGTCTTGTTCGACTTGACATCCATTTGATTTGGGCACACCGAGGCTTTGTGGCCCTTCTCATTGCATCCAAAGCACTTGACATATTTCTTCGTGTGTCTTGCATTGTGCCTTGTCTTGCTATTCTCCCCCTTTTTTTGGAGTGAAGCCAATTCCACTCTTATCTTGCAAGCATTTTTGCTTTCTCAATATTTCATCGAGAGTGGTCTTTCCTTTGTAGCTTCTTTCTAAGTCATTTGTCAATTTCTTGACTTGGGCCTTGAGCTCAATATTTTCTTCTACAAGGTTAGTCTTAACAAGTATAGAAGAAATAGAAGCATCTATTTTTGAGCTACAAGGTATATCAAGCAAATCATCACAAGAGATGGATATGCTAACCTTAGATGAAATGCAAGGGCTAGGAGCTATGCATGGCATATTATCTAATAAATTACATATAATGCCTATATCCACCTTAGGCTTAGTGAATTCCTTGAGAAGAATAGACTCATGTTCTTCTTTTAGCATATCATAACTGTTTTGAAGAGAGACATATTCTTTCTTCAAAATCTTATACTTAGTCTTCTCCTTCCCGAGATATTCATTAAGCTCTTCTAACATATCCATCAACTCATCATATGAAGGTTCATCATTGTTTACCTCTTTATTACCTTTAGTCATAAAGCAATGAGTTGATTGGGATGAGGTTGAGGGATCCTGATTGTCGGAGCTAGAGATTGAGCATTCTTCTCCTGACATCCACTCTTCTATTCAATCATCCTTGGTTGAGGTGGACATTTCATAATGATCTTGAAGGTGGGTGCACATCTCATGAGCGTTCTTGAGATTGCATACTTCATCGAACACATCTACACTCAAAGCTCTAAATAAAGCGTTAATTGCTTGAGCGTCGAGATGTAAGCATTTCGCTTCCTCATTTGTTGGAGCAAGAGGATCCAATGGAGGAGAAAATCTCACATCTACAATCCGCCATATTTTAGGGCTCATGGCCTTAAAATAACAAGACATGCGGATTTTCCAAATATCATAATTTGTGTCATCGAATATAGGTGTATCACTAAGGTGAACTATATCACTAGTCGCCATCCTTTACTCTCTAGACGGTTAAGTCTAATAAAATGCGAGACCAAGCTCTGACACCACTTGAAAGATCGAGGAGGCCGACTAGAGGGGGTGAATAGGCGGTTTTAAAAACTTCTTTGGCTAAAACCAATTTCTAATGTGGAAACTAATATCAAAACGGTTTTGCACAATTAAAACCTAAATCAACTAGTCTCAACTAAGTGCACCAACAAACAAGACTATGTATAACTATTGCAATCATACAAATACAAGTAAGCAATTAAATTCTATGAATGTAAATTGCATAAAGTAAAACACAAGAATGCAAACCACAGTGACACGATGATGTTTTACCGTGGTGATCGGAGACTTGCCGGTCTCCCCTAATCCACGTTGAGGTAAGCCCAAACCAATTGGACCGGCTCTACGAATTAAGCCAACACCTCCGAGGTAAGTCCAGCCAATTGGACCGGCTCCAACACGAACCAACACCTCGATCCACTAGGGTTGCTCTTCCTCCACTCTAGAGATGGCGAGCACCAAACCACTCACAAACGCCGAGCCTTCTCACAAGCTTCTTTGAGAAGATCACTGGGACCACGACGCTTCCACGCCGTCTAGGTGTCGGAAAACACCAAGGGTAGCAAGCCTAGGACTCTCACTTGAACTAATCAAGTGTCTAAGCTCAATGGATACACAATCTACTACCTAAAGCAACACATGCACTTAGGGTTTGCTCTCTAAGCTCATTAAGTGCAACACATGCACAAAAGAGTAGAGAGGGCTTGCTCTTAGCTTAAATGAATGAATAACACTAACAACAACTTCAGCAACTCACCCTCAACCGGCCAAGGTGGGTATATATAGCCCACACACAAAAACTAGCCGTTGGGCGAAAGTCTGCTGAAAAATCAGCACAATCGGTAGTACCGCCATTCATCGGCCGGTACTACTGCACTGGGCTCAACGGTCGGAATCAGTAGCAAAAAGCGCTTTGAACTAGCCATTGAAAACGCAGTACGGTACTACCGCCGTTCAACACGTGGTAGTTCTGCTCTACGGTAGTTCCGGCCAAAACACACCGGTACGACCGCACTTCTAGAAGGGCAAACATGCTCCAAAAACATGCCTTCTGGAAAATATGTGTGGGGACCCCGAGATCGGATCTGTTTCAAGCTAAGTAATTACGCTAAAAGAGCACAATTCTTAACATGAAACGAAAACGATTCCGAGTGCCCGGATAGGTGTCTCATGTTAGCTCCCAAGGATCAGTGGCTAACATGCACATATCCAAACACAACATTGTATTCACATCCATACACAATATACGAGAATAAAGGAAACATAAATACAACATCATTGAATAGAAACATAATGTACAAGTTTGCATAAGAGGGCCAATCGGCCAAAAGTAATTATCAATTGATAAATCGCAGCGGAAGACAAACTTAAAATAAAAAGGGAATAACCAAGTTGGCATGCCCACAATCCCACCAGCAACCAACTGGGATTAAAGTTGTAGCATCTAAAGTACTTTACCCAATTTGAATGACTTCTCACCTGAACAAATGGATAATTTTTAAGTACAAAGTTGTACTCGTGAGACTTTTCAAGAAAAATAAGGATGCATGTAAGTATCAAAGGAAGGCTACTACACTAGTCAATTTTCATCATAAAGCAAGTTTTACAATTAGATAAACAGTATAGATTCAAATTGCCATTTTTAAAACATTGTATAACAGTAACCAATGATCATCAACAGTATAATCTCCAAATATAATCAACACATGAACATCCCATTCGTGACACAATTCATTCCATAACAAAATTAACAAGCGAACATCCCGTTCGAGATAACATTTCAGATCTGGACAACCTAACATAAAGACATAACATTTTTAACCATAACCCAAACTTAATTTCCCATAAGCTAACTGTGCATGCTTTCCCACAAGTGATGTCCATAACCGAGGACACGACTATTCGAATAGATTTAGTTAAACTCTGCAGAGCTGTACAGCTTTACCCACACGATATGAATACCTCACATTGTCGCCATGCACTCTTCTAAAGGAGTGTGACTGAGATATCATAACGAGGCCGTTACAATGTCATGTCCTAACTATCAAACCACCCGAGGATCAGAATCCCATAGCAGACTAAGCGCTTGAACTACAGGTGAACCTCGTTGTGTAAGTAAGTCCCTTGCTAGCTTTCACGGCAAGAAAAAAGACCCTTAAGGGCAAGAAAAGAAAAGTGTAACATGCCCCACCAGATTGACAAGAGAGCCATTAAAACCAAACAACAACAATTGCTAACTGATTGTGTTTTGATAGCTAACACACAACAAATTATTAAGCCAAGCCTTCGTCATTATCCCGGCGTGTGGTTGTACGTAAGACTTGGTTCATCACACCACGCATCGGTCCTCAATACGGGACGGCTACGCTAATCCGGGACCACCCCTTCATCACCCTATCACCCGTCCAAGTTCAACACACAACAACCCATCAACAAATTCATAATAATCAATTATGAAGATCTGGACATTTTCCTCAAATTCAACATAATCAAATCCATATAATCCTCAAATTTCATTAAGATTCAATTCGATCCATCGGCCGATGGACTAGCTCCATCAACCGTTATCGACTACAACTACTAGCACGACTAAGTATCGTTCTACAAATTAGCAAACAAACCCACATAACATATAGCCTTAATCATTCAAGGTAAAAGGGTAATCAACATTCAAAGGAGGGCCAATGCAGCAAGTAGGGAATTAACTACTTCTACCCATGAACATACTTTTCAATATAGCATGCAATTGAGAGATTAAAACCATACAAAACATTTTAAAATCAGTAGGAGCAATATGATCAAGAGGAGGGTGCTCACACCTTTGCTGTACCACTTGTTCAATCTCAGTTTACACTCATGAATACGTTTGTATCGTCGAGATATCTATCGAAAGAACGATAATGCAATTAACACCAAACAAGCCAAAAATTCAAAATACTCAAAAATGCATGAAATTTATACAGTAGGTAGATTATGATTTTAGATGAATTTAGGTGAAAGATTTATTCTATTTGGATTTGGTATGTGAGAGTTATGATGGTTTGAATTTCAGTTTCCAATATGTCTTAATTCATGTAATTTAATTATTTGGCCAAAATTTGTAGAGTAGTGGTGAGGCAAAGTATTACATGGATAGAAAGAGGATAATATTATAAGACCAAAATAACTGAGTTTATCTCATTTGGAGTTTTATGAATTAGTTATGGATTTTTAAAGTTATCGACCTTTTTCCTTTGTAAAAATAATAGAGTTAAGGATCAATTTTACAAAACTATATTCTCTTCTATAGAGACATGTTTGAAACCTATTTTAAAATAAACTTCACTTACAATGAAAATTATCAAAACTGGTTTCATCCATTTTGGAGTTAAGATGAAATAGTTATGAATTTTTAAAGTTAAAAGCATTTTCTAGTGTATAAATAAATTTAGGTTTTGGATCAATCTCCAATAACTATATTTTCTGTTACAGGGACAAGGTTGAAACCTATTTGAAAATATGTTTCATTTAAAATTAAGAAATAACAAAATTGGTTTCACTGTTTTTGAGTTAAAATGAATTAATAATGCAATTTTGAAGTTAATACAATTTTCAGTGTGCAAATTAATCATTTCGGAATTTCTAATGATTAAATACTTTTTCTACCGAGGTGTTACCTAGCCATAGTCTATGACAGGTGGGGTCCAGTGCCCAGTGCTATGTTCCATTTAATTTTTGAATTTAAGCGTCTTGACATGCGGGCCCCAGTTGTCATAGACAAGGTTCACCAAATAGTGTGTGGACCTTCGGTCCACAGCACAGTGAAATGGTTCACCAGGGTTGGACTGTGCACTTAATGTGCGGGACCCACAGGTCATAGAAACAAGCCGCAACTAATCATCAACTAGTGAATGCTTTGCCGACAGAGATCGCCGATTAAATGCTAATCATCGTTTTAACCCTAATTGCCGCGCTACAGTGCGGTCGGAAAATCCAACAATGCAGAGCTCGCTGGACCGCGAGCTTGCACGGCGGCTCGTCGGCGCGGTGATCTCCGACGGCGCCGGCCAAGGCCAGACACGGGTGCACAATAGTCGTGCGAATGTACTCATACCGGTGGCAGCCTTAACGGCGGCGTGCAGTGGCGGCGCACCGGAGTAGGGCGGCAGTGAGTTTCGGCCAAAACATGCATGTGCTAACCCGGTGCCAATTCAAGCCAACCAAAACATGCTTAAGCTATAAGGGTGGTCACTGAAGCTCACCAGAGAGATGGAGTGGCCAGGGAAGCTTGAGGATGAGATGTCCACGGCAATGGTGACGGTGGCGCTAGAGCTCCACGCGGAGAGAAACCCCTGAGCAATCCTAATGACAAAGAAAGGCCGGAATGGGTTAAGGACTAGACAAGGATGTTGTAAGAGCAAAGAATCGAAGAGAGTCTCACCGGATCTAAGAGGGAGATGAAAGAACTGTTCCTAGGCCGAAAAGGCTAAAGCTTCAAATCAACAAGCCTCTGTAGTTCATTGTTGCAACTAGAGGCACGATATGACACGGTAGATTGAGGTCAAGGCTCACTGTAGACGAAAATGGCATGGCGGCTCCTCCGGGTGCGTGCTCTGGAAGACAGTGAGAGCTCGAAGATGGACTGGAAGCTACAAGCAACGAGAGGAGCTCGCATTAGCAAAAATGGACACGGGGATGAACCAAGATCAAGGAGGAACCACCCGATCAGAGCTTACCGGAGAGATGAGCTTGAGAGAACATCTCTTTCCTCGCCACCGAGAGGAAAGATGAGAGAATGAGAGGGGGTGCAGGAGGTGTTATCCTCGGGCGATGACGGCAACCGAGGCGGCGTCAAGCAGAGGAGGCTCCGGAGTGGTCAACAGCCGCAGTGGATTGACGGCGTCGACAACGCGTGTCGGAGCGTCGCGGCCGCGTGGCACTCATCTTCTGTGTGTCACAGTAGGAGGTAGGGTATGGAACTGACCAGTGGGACCCAGTAGGCAACGACACAACACGGCGCGCGTGCGAGGGTGGCTCTGTGCGATGGACTGGTTCTGCCGGGACCGTTCGATGTTGATCGGATGGCTAACGCTGGGTGCGGTTAGTTGGTCCGGCCGAGACGAGTGGTGTAGTCGGTTCAATAGGGTGTGGCTCGGGCCAGATGAACAGTACTGAGCCCGAGGTTAAAATCAGATTTGACTAAGAAAAAGAGGGTTTGACCGAGGCTTTAAATATAGAAATAAAATTCCTAAAATTCTGAAATTAATCAGAGGGCTCTTGGGACATCCTAGTGTTCATAAAAATTGTTAAACATTATTGTTTATGGTTTTTTTTGCTTAGTTTAAATTCAAACTTGGAATAGGTTATTGATTTGAGTTTGAATTTTCTTTGGGTCAAATTAAGTTCCAAAAATTTTGGAAAAATTATATTAAATCATGATAATTATTCTATTATTAGAATAAATTATTTCCAAAAGATGAACATGAGTTTTTGTTCTTGTTTTCTTTTGGAGCTTGTATTTGAGTTGTAGGTTTAAACTTTAATTGAGATTTTCCAAGTGCAATATATGATGCAAATGTTTCCAAAAAGTCATGCATGCTGACAAGATGCATACTAATTATCATTAATTAACTTGGGGATGTTACAATACGTACTGCTAACAAAGATTCGGAACTTCCGATGCACGGTAGTTCCGCCCAAAGACCACCGGTACTACCGCACCTCCAGAAGAGCAAACATGTTCCAAAAACATGCCTTCTGGAAAATACGTACCACTCAAGAATTCAGACTTACCGAGGTGTGGTAGTTCCGTTGAAGGAACTCCGGTGCAACCGCATCACGGTTGTACCGCCAGTACACTCCGGTACCGATTTTCCTGAGAAAAGCACATTCTTTGGAAATCAAGATTTTGCACTTCGCTTCAACTTAATTTGCAAAACATATTTGCCAATTGATGCATCATGCAAACAAAGATTAAAGGTAAGATTATCAACAAGTCGCAAAACATATTTGTCGACATTTAGAATCAATGCCACAAGGAATGAGGTACATGGACTTAAACCATTTGCAAAACACGTTCGCAAACTAAAGCCACATACTACAAGGATTATGCATGAGCCTCACTATTTGCAAAACGCATTCGCAAATATAGGCAACATGCTAACGAGAGCTAGAGCAAGCACAATGAGCTATCAACACATGACTAACTCAAGCTACTGGTCAAGACCCCTCTTAATAGTACGACAACCTATACTAGCAATCCGGTCTCCAACCAAACACCAAGACCGGTAAAAGACTAGAAACACATCCTTAGCCCTAACTAGTCATACCTTTGCCTTGAGCAACCACTTGAAGCTTGATGACGCACATCTTTACTTCAAGTCCGGGTTCTTGACTTTGATAATCATCAACACATGATGATTTCCTTTACTTGGGATCTTTGACTTGATGCTCATCAACACATGATGACATCCTCCATCCCGACTCTTGATATGCATCAACACATGATGCATCCTTCACTTGATCTCCATCAACACATGATGTGTCTTCTCTTTGACTTGATGATCAACTCATGATCATCTCCTCTTCTTGAATATCATCAACGCATGATGATTTCCTTTTCTTCGAGAACTTGATACGCATCAACACATGATGCATCCTTTACTCCAAGCTCTTAACTTCAATATCATCAACACATGATGATCTTCTTCACTTCGGGATCTTGACTTGAATATCATCAATTCCTTCATCCCGAGTCTTGACTTGATGACGATCAACTCATGTTGTCATCCAAAGTCTTCAATCACATGGAACATAACCTGTTAATCCAACTCATGGAAAATGTTAGTCCCACAATATGATTATCATTAATTACCACAACATACCATTAACTCATTAATTACCACAACATACCATTAACTCATAATGGTGGGACAAGATACCACAATCTTTCCCTCTTTGGTAATTTATGATAATCACTTTAATTACAAATAATTGAATAAAGATAAATATGAGTATATATGAACTACGCAAGTTTTATATACTCAATGGATTTGTTTCAACGTAGAGATCCCAAATATATGTGAACAAAGGAATATGGATCAATACTAATGAAACCACAAAACACAGAGTGAACTCCCCCTAAATATGTGTGCATACACGAATGTGTAATAAGAACATATGCACATATTCCAGTTAGACTTTTGATGGAGTTCAACCTATATTTTGGATCCGAGGAATGCAACAAGATATAAGAATATGATGTCGAATGCATACCTCTATGAATTTCACATTTATATCCAAACGAGACTAAACAATAGGTATATCAATAAAAATGTTAGTCTCACAAATATATTTGTCATTAATAACAAAAATACTCCATTAACTCATAATGGCAGGTCTAGATTCTTTACCCGGCAACACTCCGGTGAAGTGATGGTGTCCGGGACGTAGATCAGGTCAAGGCGATCTCAACACTGGCGGCAGAGGAATAGCTCGCCGTCGATGATGGCAGCGCACTACTTCCTCGACAATTTTCGGTCGCTAGGGTTTTCTTCCGGGGCTAAGGCAGCTAGGGTTGGGATGCGGGGAACAAGGGCTACCTCCCCTTTTATAAGCGTCAACCAGGAGGAATCTGGAGCACGCACATCGAAAACGGCCATGCGGCGGAGCAGTTCGAATCACAACCGAAACAGAGACGAAGAACAGTGACTTGGCGGGGGTCCACAAGTCACTGAGTGTGGCTGGAATGCACCCTCGTCACACACGGCATAGCAGGGACTAACAGGTGGTGTCATCTTGGCGCATGTATAGCGAGGGAGAGAGGAAGAGGGTCATGTGAAAATGGATCGAGAAAAAGAATAGTGTTGGGCTGGTGATTTGAGTTTCAACCCAACGGAATTTCCTGAGATTTAAATAGATTTTATATTTTAGAAATACCAGTAAATCCAAATAGCAAACTAAAAATAGCAAATGAACTCGAAAAAATTCCAAAAAAATCTGGAAAATTTTCCAAACACAAAGAACCCAAATAAAATAGTTTTGAAATTGATTGATGTTCATATTAGTCATATTAAATTGTTTTGCTATTGAAAGTCCATATTAAGCTTAATTAAAATTCAAATAAATCTTGGGTGAATTTTCCAAAGGATAAACTACTCAAGAGGATTTTTAGAACTTCAGAAAATTGGGATGTTACAGGATAGCACTACAACACCACACCCAACATTACACCAAAGCTTGCTTCACATAACCGAGAGGAAGAAGATAGAGGATTCGGCGAGCTTCTACAAGAGGATACTGCAGAAGCGCAAGTGGCTTGCCGAGAGGGCTAAACCCTACCCAGATGAGTCTATGAAAGATGCATCGGTACCATCGGAGTTCCCACACCCCAATGTGTGTGCGAAGAACCGGCACATATCATCCAGTCCACACACCCGGCGACATCCGCTCGGGCGTACTACACGTGAGGCCACTACCTCGCAAGCATATCTTGCACACAAAAAGATTTTTCACATCATACGTTCCATTCCACAAATCCCTGATTACACACGCGCATAATGACAGCCGGAGATGCAATGCAACTTCTTCCAATGGATCGACGGTCCGGAGATGTACGATAGAACATTCATCCAGCAGGAGTACATGTTCAACTTTCCATTTCCACCCGAGGTCTTTGAGCACTGGACACCTTATGTACCCGACCCCGACCCAACTAAAAAGGCATTGAACAAGCCCAAGAAAGCAGATGGGTACGACAAGGCCAAGCAGGTGGCGGACAAGGGGAAGGCTCCTCCAAGTGAGACCGTGGGTTGTACTACCACTCTCCGTCGCCCAGGCACACTCTGGATCCAAGAGGTAAGTTATGATTAGTATGCATCATAATTATTGATTTGGCTTGACGTTGCGTTATCCTAACATCATTCAACCGTCCAGCGCATCTCGCAGGACATGGATGACTTCGAGACTGGCCACCGCCACATGCAACAAGGGGACAAGGGAAAGGCTCCTGCAAGTGAGACCGTGGGTCATACTACCGTTCCCTGTCGCCCGGGTGCACTCCGGATCGAAGAGGTAAGTTATGTTCAGTACGCATCATAATTATTAATTTAGCCCAACGTTGTGTTATCCTAACATCATTCAACCGTCCGACCTATCCCACAGGACATGGATGACTTCGAGACTGGCCGCCACCACGGGTAGCAAGGAGACAAGGGGAAGGGAGCGATGGGCCACCGAAACTAACGATCTTTCTTCCAATCGACTTTATTTCAATTCCAAAAATGTGCATATGTATCGTAGGTGTATTTCGGTTTGTTGCATAGTGCATGTGGCCGTTCCTTATGCATGTAACCAAACCCTGCACGTCGTGTAATTCACAACTTTATTATAAAGTCTATTTCAATTCGCAATTGCGTTGTAAAGCCGCCGACTTCAATTACATCTCTTTTCCCTCAAATATTGGGACAACATAAAAATAAAGGTCCAAAAGATGTGTTGTCAAAGTGAGCACTAAAAATAATGGTCCACATATCTGATGCAATAAATTACATCTCTTTTCCCCAAATATCGGGACAACATCACGCATGGCAACCCTAAACCCAATTATTTTGTCTATTCTCTACTTCACATTACATTGTCTTCTCCGATTTTGCATTCCGAACTACGTGGACACTTCAACGTATTACCAAAATTTAAAAACAACCTTACAAAAATTTAAAAATTCTACTACACATAAATTAAAAAAATATATACAGAGCCCTCCTATCGCCAGCTCAATTCAATTCAGAGCCTCCCCACTTTCCGCTTTGGACGACAAAGTGACCTAGTTTTATAATTGTTTTGGGTGACCATTTAGTATTGTAATTATCTTTTAAAATAAGATTTTTTTTAAAAAAAAAATTCTCTGTTCTAGCGGTAAGTTAACCATTAACACGTTCTCTCTGTGCTTCTTATATTTTTGCAGTCTGATAATATATGACTAAGCATGTAGGAATTCTTTGTTAGTTGAAAAATGATTAGAAAAATCAACCAATGAAGAAACTAAAAAAATTGATTGCACAGAGCAATTGGTTTTGGTCTGATCATAGATGACTGACTAAAGAAAACCTGGTTAGTATTGGCTGCCTAACACAAAAAAACAGAAGTGTTCCGTTTTATAAATTTGATGTACAGTGGTTTTATAAATAAAAAAACAAGGAACTATATCTGCTATAATTGTGACTTGAAAATATATGCATTATGGGATCTTGCAGCTCTGATTACTATGAGGATTTATATATTGTCTATGTTTTTGTTGAGAGTGAATTGCACTAGACGTCCACGTAACATGTTTCAATAAAAATCTGAAACAGCATTCCATAATATTCTCGAACCATTTCTCTTGCACTTTTGGCTCATGTGTATTTTTGAAACTACCGATTCCATGTGTATTTTGCTTCAGCGTCAAATTGTAAGATGGCTTCAGCCTCCACTCGACTTATTTCTTTGCTGAAACCAATTCTTCCATCTTTCATCAATGTTTCAGCAGCAGCCCAACTCATCTATCTAATGGTATATGTTTGATGTATTGCTGATCATAGCTTGCAAAATTCAGCTATCCCAAGCATCATAGTGAAATTCCTCTTATATAATTCCTTGGAAACTTCTATAGAATGAGCTATTTTGTTATGGGGTCCTAGGTCGTTGCCGATAGGAACATTGTCACTATGAGCTCCTAACATCTCAAAATCTCTAGTGTCACTACATCAGTTGGTGGTTATAACATTAGCTTTACATGACTGTTTGATGGAAAGTTCATTTCCTTAGCGCTTGTCTGGGAAGCCTATTTCTGATCAAGATCCATGTGGATGAACCGGGAATTAAAACTAAAATCCCAGTCCATCCATGTGGATGAGCATGGATTTTGGCCTAACCAAACAAGGCATTAGTGATTTTGGCCACCAGTTAAAAGTCAAAGCCTTAATGAAGTAACTAATGAGCAATTGAAATAGCAGTTGAGATGATACTGGTAATCGCCACAACGAAGTAAATACTCCTAAAAAGCAAACATCAATTGAAAGTTGGAAAAAAAAACATACTTACGAAACACAGGAGGACACAAAAGAGGCAGCTAATACAGTCAAACCCCTGTTTGCTCAAAGTACCAGAACAAAAAATAGTTGAAGAAGCAATGAGGCATCACATGAGCAGCAGGGAAGTGAAATCAAGACAATCCAGTTGCTTCATAGATATCCACAATTGAAACTTGGATCACATCATGAGTAAGATCGCTAGTAGTTCTACAGCTGAAATAAAAGATTTGATGAAGACATTTTCATGAAAGAACATTAACTAATGAGCATAAGAGCACGATGTGTTGCATTAGCTATAAGCCTGAAAGAACCTCCAATATCTCTGTCCGAAGGTGTCAAAGTTGGACTTTGGCAGGCACTTTCCCAGCACGAACTGCGGCGTAAGCATCTGCGAGCCCAGGAACAGTGTCCTTGTGACTGTCAATGTATTTCGCTATGAAATCCTTGTCGACATAACAAACTATTGGGTAAAAGCTAGCACCATTCTTCATTAATCCCTTCGCCTGCAGGATCTTTACGACATAATGCCGTGCCACCAGCCGCTTCTCCAGGCTGTAGTTGAGCAGCTGGAGCCTCTCCACGATGTACTCTGGCTCCAAGCCAACCTCAGTGACCATGAACTCTATCTTGCAGCGAAGTCTCTCCACGGATAGTCCTAGAATTTGTGGCTGCATGCAGACCGCAACGCCGAGCTTGTCCTTGGGGCAACCAAGAGTGCTCCTCAAGAACTCTATCTTGCGGCGAAGTGTCTCCTCGGATACTCCTAGAATAAGTGGCTTCTTGCAAACAGCAGTGCGCACCTTCTCCATGGAGCAACCAAGAGTGCTCCTCAAGAACTCCATCCTCGCGGCAACCTTGTCTTCGGTGAGCGAACAGGCGACACCCACCGCGTACTTGAATATATATGAGGTGCGGGGCACACCGAGCTTCTCAGCACGCAGCACGAACGCCTTCACTCGCTCTGGGTTGCACCCGAGCAGCCTCGAGCCGCGCATCAACAGCTTGACAATATCACAAACACTTAGCCCGCACTGCTCAAGCAGCGCGATGTTTGGCTTGGTAACCTTCTCGAGGTCGCCCTTCAAGATGGATCTGTTCCTCTTCACGGTCTGGAGGAGCTTGTCAAAGGAGCCGAAGAAGGGGATCCAGAACTCGAGCCTCGGGGCGACGTCGCAGGAGCGGACCGCAAAGGCGCCGCCGACCAGGAGGAAGCGGGCGATCTGGGGATCGGACAGGCCGACGCGATCGCGGAGGGAGGCGAGGCGGTGGGCGATGTTGTCCACCCTGGCGCGGAGGAGCGGCGGGTCGGCGGCAACGACGGCGGCGATATCGGGACGGGAGAGGCCGACGCCGGAGAGGAGGGCGAGCACGGCGTCGGGGTTGGAGGCTGATTTGAGGTTGGAGAGCTTCTTGGACGCTTTGAACGCTTGGGCACCGGTGAGGCCGCAGGTGGCGACGAGGTAGTCCTCGACGGAGAAAGGGGTTGCGGTGGCGGAGGTGGAGAGGAGAGTGTGGAGGTGGAGGGAGGAGGAAAGTGAGAAGGTGGTGGGGTAGGAAGCGCCGCGGAGCAGACGGAGAAGGCGCTTGTGGAGGTGGATCATGGCGCCGGCGGCGGAAGGGCGCCGGCGGTGAGCAGAGTCGGCGTGTTTTAGGGGCAGGTTGGCATTGTGGCGATGCACCGTTGGATTTGGGTTAGGGAAAATCGCAAAACAACCCCAAGCTGTCACACGAATTTAATTATTCTTTTTTTCGGAAATTTTCTGGTTTGAATTTTGTCGAGTTCAAACTTTCCGGTTTGAAATTTTCAGAGTTGATTTTTACTGATTTTAAAATTTTGTGTTAGAGGGGAAAGAAAGGGGTGGGTAGAACTAGTCATATGGGTCAGTGTCGGTCGGACTGACCCCAGAGGCACTCAAGACAACCCCGTAATGTTCATGGGTCGTATCGTGCTTGGGCCGCTACCCTAGTACGGCGGGCCGGCGCCGACGCGGAGGGAGGACAAGGTCTGGAGGAGCCGGGAGGAGGAGGAGAGGAAGAGGAGGGGGGGCGACGCGGCTGGGAGAAGAGGGAGAGGGAGGGCGGTGCCATGGAAGAAGGAGAAGCGGGGAGGAGGCGGTGCACAGGAAGGAGAAGGCCCGAGGTCGGAGGGCGGTGCCGGCGAGGAGGGGCGCGGTGTGGAGGTAGGCGAGCGGCGACCATGCGGCTGTAAGCAGCCTCGCAGAGTGGCAAAGCACTGTCGGGACCCAAAATACACTCGACCATCTGTGCATACTACACTAGTCCAAGATCACACTAGTGTACACAGTGGCAACATCGATGAAATATCATTTCCATATACAAAGATAACTAATAAATAGGCAAATAAAAATAAACATCGAGTAAAGACCTTAAGGTCAAGCTTACAATTAATGCTTCAGAGGCAGATAGCTCAATGAAGGCTGCAATGAACGAAACATAATAACTTCAGTGAAGCTCATCCATATGCCCACAGGCAATCGGCTGGGGTGCGCGACCTCGTTCTCCACGATCCTTGAAGTAGACCTTGTTGACTGACGATTTATACACTTCTATTGCATGTTTTACAACAAGCATGAGTACACAACTGTACTCGCAAGTCATACCACAGAATGCAATTTATAGATGCAGGCTTATTCCAAAGGAATGGTTTCTGTGGTTATTTTGCAGAAATGCAACATTTGCAATTGAATACGAATAATAGAGTGAAAACATAATTCAAAACAAATAGATAATATTAATTTATCAGTTTATTTTTACAAAAACACATGGCCTAAACAGTTTCTTTCACACAGCTATCCCTTCCCAAGTTTTTATAAAAATCTACCCCTCGTGTGAAATCCCCGAGCATGTCCATGACCGCGGACTCGGCTATTCGAATAGATTGTTTAACACTCTGCAGAGGTTGTACACTTTACCCACAAGATACAACTAGTGTAGCTAGCACTAGCCGTAACAAAACAGTTCAAAAACTTCATCTCGACATTAACACTCCCGGTATGCTTAGCCGCCACAGACGCACACCGGTGGACAGGGAGACGGTGAACCGCCCCGCGATGCGACTACTTGGTAGTACACACCTCCACCCAATCTGGCACAGCTAACCTACAACCTGAGTAATCAATGTCAAGAATCCATAACTTACTAAGTTAGGCCCGTCCCATATCAGGCATGTGGTTGTACGAGAGGCCCAGTTCAATGGCGCACAAGGTTAAGTCCGTAATTGACTGGGGCAAGACTTTCAAATTCTAACATATCATTCCCGCCAACATAGATCCATCATAAAAGTATACCAAACCACTTGCCCCCGTCCAAAACCTTTTCCCACCCTGTTGGTTAAGTACAACACATGCCATCAACGAGTAATGACACATAGTACACATAATTTTATCAAATGGTTCCATAGTCACTTAGTCAAGTTCATAATTGCGACTTACATGAAATGATGACTCGTGGCATGGCTAAGCAAACTAATCATATCTAACCAACCCACGTTGGTAATACAATAGCACCAACTAAATGAACCAAACTAGGGTGACAAAAGATTATAGCATACAATTAGACAAGGAGGTCATAACAAATTGGATATTAACTAATCCCAAAAACATTGAAATAAATAATTAAAGTAAATGCAATACTTTGAATCAAAGTATTTTTGAAAAATGGGTTCAATATGATCAAAGGTATAACTTGCCTTAAAATAGGTCTAAGTACTGATCTTACTCTTGAGGTGTTCCTTCTTCTTCAAATCTTCCCGAAGTATCGACGTCTACTCGCAAACGAAAGAAAATAAACAAAACAAATAAATAATAGAGGCAAAAAACTCCAAAAATTAAATAAAAATCTCAGATAGATAGATCTCGAATTTAGATGAATTTAGAAATTTGAATGGGCTCAAACGAAGTTCGGATGCAAAAGATATGAGTTTAGGAAGTTTGAAATCTAAAGAAAACCCTAAAAAAGAATTATTGAATTTCCCGAATTATTTTCCAATTGAAAATTCCGGGTTTATGACGTCACCAAGGGATTTCGGCAGAAAAGAATTAAAAAGAAATTGAATTGGGTGTGGGACCTAGTATCATAGGTTCGGCTCATGTGGACTAGGTTCACCAGTTTCTGTGTTTGGGTTCAATGTGGATCTACCACATGGCGATGACTTGGCGGCTGACGGGGACACCACATGGCAAAGATTCCGAGGTGGCGCAGAGGTGGATGCTGACTCATCTGCCACATCAACAATGAGAAAACCGAGAGGAAGGAGGAGCTCCAGAAGAAACGGCCATGGCTGACGGTGGAAGACAACGGCGGCGAAGGTGAACGGAGGCAAGCTAGCTCCGGGGAAGTGGCAAAACGGAGACCCACAAGCAAGGCGACACTCCTGGTGATGGTATCTCAGCAAATCCGGTAAAGAGACGGCAGTGGCGGCAATATTGGCGGCGGCGGTGCTCACGGGTGCGGCCACAATAGCACACGAGTGATGTCCATTGCACCGTGAGGAATTTCTTGAGAAAAATGTCATGCATGAAAATCTCTAGAAATTTTATGTAAGGTTAATCCTGGAGTGAGGAACCTCCAGTCAAAATTTCAAAATTTTTGGAGTTGGTTTGCTATCTCTAAAAATTCTCCCAAACTCAGCTTCAAAATTCAAATCCAAATCTGGTGTAGTGTTCCTTGGGTCCGAGCCAACCTCCGACTTGACTCGACCCAAACAACTAACTGCACCGACTCGGTCGGTTTGGCACGAGCGTTGTGGGCCGTCCGATCTCCATTGCAGCGTCCTCGTTCGCGCAGAGCTGTGCAACCCCGATCGCGTCCGAGCCGTTGGATCGCCATCCAACCGTCTCCGTTGGGGGTCGCAACTGTGGGCTCGACTCAACCCACTCGCGCACTGTTGGACTCGCACCAGCCTCTGTTAGCCGTTGGATTTTGATCCGACTGTCGCCATCGCGCCGCGTCTGTTCTTCGTCTTCCTCGGTCGCACCCTCGTCATGCTGGTCGCCATGGACAGAAGCAGAAGCGTAAGGCGTGGCGCCTTTGTCCCTTCAGCGTCCTCGCCAACGGGTCGGAGCATTGAATGCACGTCAATGCTTCTCCCTCAAAGTCTCCATTCTCACCTGCTCCCGTCGCTCAGCTCGCCCAAGGTAGAGCGTGGACCGAAGCTCCCTCTTGAGCATGTGCCCGCTCCCTCCTTGGCTCTCCTGCTATAAGAACCACCCAGGCTCCTCCTCTGCCTCCCTTTAGCACCCTTGCACCCTCACCTAGCTTCCTCTCGGCTTGTGTGAGCTTAAACACCAAAACCCCCAAATCGCCATTGTCGGTCGTGGAGCTCTTTCTTCATCGCCGGCGCTCTAGTGGTTCATTTGCAATTCCACTCGCGTCACTTTGCGCCCCTCTCCATCTTGAACCTTTCACCTAACTTAATTTTGGTTTGTATTATCAGGAATCAACTAATTTGGGATTTGTTCAAATTCGGCCGAAGTTCACCCTTTTCATCCTCGCCGCCGATAAGCTCCTCCTCTCTTCAATTCTTTGCTCATGGACCATCCTTGAGCCCTATTGAAGCTAACCCGATGACCCGGTCTTGCTCATTTTGCTCAGGCCGTCGTCTCCTCGTTAATCGCCCTCCTCGGCAGGCGGTTCAACGCTCAACGTCGTCGAGTCGCCCGACCTTCCGGTTCCTCCGCATCCTCGAGTAGCCGCCAGTAGTCCCTAGATGCTCAGCACCGCTTACTTGAACTCGCCGCGAGCTCCTTTCTTTGTTGTCATCATGACCGTGCATGGCACCGCCGCTCCTTCACGGCTCGCCGTTCTAGGTCGCTCGACCACGATGAGTGGTACCGCGTGGTGCGCAAGGCTATTCTTGCACTTCGAGACCACTCTTGGTTTGCGCCATGCCGCTCGAAGTCGCGGCGATTCGCCGTGGAATGCACTTGGCTACGTTGCCGGTCCGACAAACACTGTAGCGACATCATTAGGAGTAAAGCACGTCATTAAATGCTAATGGCTGTCCTAAGCGAACTAGTGAGTCACTGACTGGTGGGCCCACGCGCTTAAGTCAGCGTTGTGCAAGTGCACAGCGTGGCATCGTTTTGGGCCGTCCATTTCTTGATATGTGGTCGAGATTTCGCGGGAACTATGCGCACGCTGGGTGTTGCATCGATTGTGAGCCGTCCATCTCGCGATCTACAGTCCACCTTCGCTGAACCCTTCGCGCGCGCGAGTTCAAACGCACCCGCCTCAGATTCAATCCAGGCCGTTGGATTCAATCTCAACGGCCCACGTTCAATCGAGTTCGCGCGCGCGTCATCGCGCCGTCCCATTCATCTTGGGCCGTGCGATGCAAGATCAGCGGCCCACAAATTTCCACGTCGTTTCGGTTTTAGAAATTTCCCAAGAGATTTATTTGTAAACTGAAAAAGGTAATAAACTTCAAAATTACATAACTAATTCATTTTAGCTCCGTTTGAGTTGATTCAAATTTTGCTAGCTCTAGTTTGAACTAAGCTTTAATCTAAAAATAGTTGGAAGCTTGGTTCGGCTCCAGAAAATGGATTGGTAAATTGGTTTAGAAATATGCTTTAATTGTTGCTTTAAAATTGCATTTAACTTGTAAATTGCATAAGTATTTCTCTGTAGATCCTTTTTGAGTGAATCCAATTTTGTTGGCTTCCTCTGTTAGTGTACTAAATGATAGAATAGGATTTAGGCATGCCACTATTGTTAAAATATTTGTGGGTGCATTTTATTTTGTGCTCTTGTGCATGTCTTTGAAAAATCATAGAAAATGCATCCTAGCTCCAAATGAGGTGAATCCAATTGTGTTATTCATCTCATGAGGTGCTGTAATTACCATAAGAATCTCAGGTGCAACACCTCTTTGGAAAATTGTGCTAAAGAATTTAATCGGATAAACAAGAACCGGTTTGAATTTTTCAAATTTTTTCGGTGAGCAGATTTGTTTTGGCCATAACTTTTGCATTGAGAATCCAAATCCATTGGTTCTTATTGCTAAATTCCTTAAAAATCATGCTCTTTCTGCTGTAAAAATTTCAGAGCATTTGGTTAAAGTTGGCTGTTGAGTCCTTTCGGTATTCTTCGTTCTTATCGGTTCTTTTTCGCTTTTCGTTAGCTGCCGACGAGTGCGTTGATCTCGAGAGTGACCCTCTACAGCATAGTGAGCATCTTCAGCAAGGCAAGCAGTTTGATCATATTATAATCCCATTACTTTTAAAGTCTAATACTTTGTTTACAAATTATATGTATGCATGCTTTTGTGTCAAAGTAATTTTATCGATTAGAGGTACTTATTCCTATTGCATGGTTGCACTTAAATTGTTATCCCCTGCCACAAACCATGAGTTATTAATCTCGCTGATGAATTAGAGCCCGGTGATTAAATTGTGCTCTTTTATTGTCTTTTCGGTGTCATGCTTAGAAATGCTTAGCTACCAGTAGAATTGGGCGGTTGTCGACTTATGTCGATGACCTTGATCACACAAAAACTATTATTCCATTATGTCCAGCACTTGTGCTTTGTTACTTTGTAAGGAAATAAAATTAAAAACAAATTGTTATTGACTTGGGCACAATGGATGTTGGTGTGATCTCATAGTGTGTTGGAATGGTGCCTAAGTCCCCAAGGACTGAGTTACTTGTGTCACTAAACTGAGCAATCTTTGCGTGCTAACCACACGAGGGGGATATGGGACCTCTCTTGACTAAGTACTTTGGGGGGTGTTAATTAGGAGTCGCAGGTGGTTAAAATGTTTTTTTATAAGGATGGGAGCACCCGCAGTTGTTTAGGCTGGGCCGGTGCATCCTACTCCGCTGGTTGTCGTGACTTTTAATTAGCATCATCCATTGGAAATGTCTCGTAGGACTTAGCTGTACCGGCATACCAAAGGAAGTGTGCTAATAGCTTGGCGAAAAGGCAGTCTAACGCGTGGGTACATTGGTACACCCCTGTAGGGTTAAATCTATTCGAATAGCCTCATCCTAGGTTATGGACAATGCTTGGTAAGGTCGTGCAAGAACTAGACTATAACATTTAATTAAAACTTGTTGGGTTGGTATGAATGGATATTCATGCTATTGTTGTGGTGACTATTGGGTTAGTCACTTCCAGGTTGTCTTTACTGTTGTTATTATTGTTGTATCGTTGTTATTTCAACAATCAAAAATAGTTTGTCAAATTGCTTTAAATCTATTGCATTTTTGCAAATGAAAACTTGCTTTATGCTAAAAGTAAGTCTAGAGCTTTCTCCACTTAAATAAGCTTGCATGTAGCTAATTATAGGCTGTTACACTACACGTCAGTCTTGCGAGTACATTTTTGCACTTATTTGCTTTGCTTAAATCTAATTGTTGCAAAGGAAAAAGCTGAACCCCAAGGGTTCCACTTTTGTGAGATGTGCGGTGGGTTTGACGACTAAGTTGGTGGCTTGGTCGGTTGCCTTGTGGGCTAAAGGCAAACCGTATGGTTTTTGTTATTGTCATCTTATGGCTTTTGCTTCCGCTGTTTATTTAGCTCTTTAGTTGTTATTTGGCCGGTCGGCCCCTTTTGTAATAACTCTATTATGTATGTCTTTTATTTAATCTAGTTCGTGCTTTGGTTCTATGTTTGTATGGAATTGATGCATGATTTTGTAAAAGGGTGTATGTACAGTACTTCTGGGATGTACATATTTTCCCGGGGCACGGGATATTTTGTTTGTGATGCTAGGGTCAATTGGAAGACTAAGCATTACAAGCTCAATACCCCGGGGTCTCACAGAAAACAACTCGTAGGACTTAGCCTTGCCGTCACACCTTCGGAAGTGTGCTTTATCTAGTGGTAAAAGAGGCGGTCTGGCGTGTGAGTACATTGGTACACCCCTGCAAGGTATAAACTATTCGAATAGCCTCGTCCTAGGTTATAGACATGCTTGGTTAGGTCGTGCAAGAATTAGACTACAACATTTTCGATAAAACTTGAATTTGGGTGGTACGAATGGGTAGTTCGTGCTATGTTGTGGTGGCTGTTGGGAAGACACCTCTAGGATGTTATTTATGCTTATGTTTGTTGTCTCGCTGTTATTTAATCAAATAAAAACAGATTTATCAAATTGCCTTCAATCTATTATGTTATTGCAAATGATATATTGCTTTGTGCTGAAAATAAACCCTATGGCTTCCTCCTTTGTTTCAGCTTGCATGTAACTATATATAGGCTTGTTATACGTAAGTCTTGCGAGTTCATTTTTGTACTCAAATGCATTGCTTAATTGTTGCAGAGGAGGTTGACCCCCAACGGGTTAACTATTATGAGGCCGACTTCGCGCAGGACGACTAGCTTGGCTTTTGTTTATTGCCATCATATGGCTTTTGTTTCCACTGCTACTTTGTTTAATTACCTTATCATTTTGGCCGGTAGGCCCTACTATTGGATTCTGAACTTGTATGTCTTTGTGTTGTAATGTTAAAGACTCGGTAATGTAATGACTTGTGTATAGAGTTGATGCATAATTTTTGTATGGGGTATGTGTACTGCATATTCTGGGAAGTACATGTACGCCGAGGCGTGGGATATTTGGTTTGTAATGCTAGGACCAATTGGATGGTTAAGTATTACGAGCTAAACACCCCGGTGGCTCTCACAAAAGTTGGTATCAGAGTCATACTGACTGTAGAAACCCGTAGCTTGGTCGTCCTTAGGATGTTTTGAAAAACTTATCTTCAAAATATCAAAAAGGTTTATGAAAACTTAAGTAAGCTCTTAGATTTTACCCCTTATCTATCTTAGATGGCTCATCTTCCCTTGATCTTGTTGAATTTTAAAAAGTTGTTTCCTCTCATCTTCTTTCAAAAGATAGTTGTTACCGTTTAAATTTGGTTTTGGGGAACCAATGAGAGTTGTAAATATGAAGTGTTGGCTATTCTTTGGTGAAGATTAGAAGCATTTGGAGTTGGAAAATTCAGCTTGGAGCTTGGATACAAGTTCTGGACAGCAAGCGCAAGTTTTGGACAGCAAGCGCTTAGTTCGTCGTTAGGGATGAAAATGAGAGGGTATTTCGACTAAAACTTGTGGGGTTTAATAGGGTAAGATATGATATTAGTTGGCTAGTGCCTAATGCACCCTTAGATGGTTTTCACCATGATCTTTAGATGCAATAGAACTTGAGTTGCGTTCTGAAATTTTTCTTCTCAACCGATTGCTCGTTCATTCAATACGAGTTAGTCGTGCCGAGAAGTTGATATTATGACTTATGAGCCTTGCATTGGATCTTATGCATTTTTACAAATATTTGGAGTTCATTTCTTGCTGTTATTTACATATTTGTGTTCGGGTTAGGGTAATACCTCATTTCCTTAGTCAATAGCTTCTCTACTGCTACCCTTCGCATCTAGTTTTTGGGTTTTGTTGCTAACCCAAATTTAGTGGAACAGGATGGCTGGAAGAACTCGTAGCAGCCAAGGTCAGCCAGCTGGTCATGATGAGGAGCTCCCACCTCCTCCAACCATGGCCGAGGTTCTCGCTCAGATCGAGCGAAACCGAATGGACCAGACGCGCATCCTAGAAGCTATTGCGTGGAACACCTCCGCTCTCTCCGGTGCTTCCGGATCCGGAGAAGGAGGAGGAGGAGGTGGTCATCATCCAAGGGAAGGACTCTCGGAGTTCCTTCGCACGCAGCTACCCACCTTCTCGCGATCCGAAGATCCCTCGGCGAGAGCGATTGGTTGCGTCTAGTCGAGCGGAAGCTCAATGTCGCTCAGTGCCAAGATCAAGAGAAGGCACTCTTCGTCTCCCATCAACTGCAGGGGGTAGCACTTTCATGGTGGGAAAACTTCCTTGCCATGTAGCCCGCGGGCCAAGCCATCACTTGGGAGAAGTTTTGTACTGCCTTCCGTCGGGCTCATGTTCCTACCGGTTTGATGAAGCTCAATAAGGAGTTCATGGCGCTCAAGCAAGGGCACAAGTCGGTGACTGAATATCTTCATGAGTTCAACCACCTTTCTCGGTACGCCCCTGAGGACGTGCCTACCGATGAAGCCAAGCAGGAGAAGTTCATGGATGGCTTGTCCGAGGAGCTTCAGGACAAGCTATCTATCGTTGACTTCCCCGACTTTCAGACATTGGTCGACAAGGCCATTGTCGTTGAGCACAAGGGAAGAGCGCTAGGCGAGTCTTGCAAGCACAAGTGAAAGGCCCAAAAATCAGCAAGGGCCAACCTTTCCCGTCCTCGTGTCGGGAAAGCACCGGTGCCCCATCCTCAGGCTCCACCACCACCGAGGCCACCGGCGTTTGCACCACGTCCACCGCAGGCCATGTCTCAACCACATGCACCTGCGGGACAGCAAGCTAACCTCCGCAATTCGGCTACCGAGGTCACTTGTTTCTTCTGCCATAACAAAGGGCATTATGCGAATCATTGCCCTAAGAGGACCGGAGCGGCCCCTTGTCCTAATGGAGGACGCGGGCAAGGGAATGGTCATGGTCTAGATCAGAAGGCTACCCAGAAGACCCAGAGTTTGGGAAACGGCCGAGTCAACCATATATCGGCCGAGGAAGCGCAGGAGGCACCCGACATCATGTTAGGTACGCTTCTTGTCAACTCTCAACCTGCTACTATCTTGTTCGATTCGAGCTTCTCATTCCTTATATCAAAGTCTTTTCTGCACTTAGTGATCTTCAAATTCTTCCCATGCATGTTCCTATGAGTATTCACTCTCGGGGTTGGAAATAAGAGTGAAAAAAGAATGTCGGGATGTTTCTATTGAGATTGGAGGAGTCAGATTTTTGGCAAATCTTGTCCTCCTCAATTCAGCGAGTTTGGATGTGATACTTGGCATGGATTGGTTGTCCCAACACTTGGGACAAATCGATTGTGTCAATAAATTCATCTCCCTCACAAGTCCATCCAGCGAGCAAGTTGGAATTTCACCGAAGCTGCAAGGACCGCATCTTTGTGCACTTGAAGCGAAGCCGGCTCTAGAAATTCATGAAGTCCTAGTAGCGTGTGACTTTATGGATGTATTTCCTGAAGAATTTCCTGGAATTCCTCCAGTCCAGGACATCGAGTTAAATCATCGAAGTTCTTGCCCGCATCGCCCCAATTTCAAAGAGGCCGTATCGGATGCCTCCGAATGAATTGAAGAAGTTGAAGAAGCAACTTGGTGAGCTTCAAGAGAAGGGTTTTATCTGCCCAAGCTCATCTCCGTGAGGCTGTCCGGCGATCTTTGTAAAGAAGAAGGACAAGACTCTGCGGATGTGCGTTGATAACCGTCTGTTGAATGAAGTGACGGTGAAGAATAAGTACCCGTTGCCTCGGATTAACGACCTTTTTGATCAATTGACCGGAGCTCGAGTATTCTCCAAGATTGATCTGTGATTGGGCTATCACCAAGTCCGAATTAGATCAGAAGATATTCTGAAGACAACTTTCTCTACTCGTTACAGACTATACGAGTATACCGTCATGTCTTTCGGCTTGTCGAATGCTCCTACCCTGTTCATGAATCTTATAAATATGGTATTCATGGAGTATTTGGACAAGTTTGTGGTGGTATTCATTGATGATATCCTCATCTACTCGAAGAATGACGAAGAGCAAGCTGAACACCTGAAGCTTGTGTTGGGAAAGCTGTGTGAGCATCGGTTTTATGCGAAGTTCAGCAAGTGCGAGTTCTGGTTGAAAGAAGTGACATTCTTGGGCCATGTTCTTTCAGTGGAGGGCATAGCCGTGGACCCTAGCAAGGTCAGCGATGTGCTCTCATGGGGTCAGCCCAAGTCGGTAACCGACGTGAGGAGTTTTCTCGGTTTAGCGAGCTACTATAAATCGCCTTTATCGAGAATTCTCCAAGATCATGGGCCGATGACAGAGTTGCTCAAGAAGGACAAGAAGTTTGTGTGGTCCGCTGATTGTGAGAAGAGTTTTCAAGAACTCAAGAAGAGATTGACCACAGCTCCAGCTCTCGTTCTTCCCGATGTCCACCGAAGCTTCAATATCTATTGCGATGCTTCTCGTCAAGGACTCGGTTGTGTTCTGAGGCAAGAAGGCAAAGTAGTGGCCTATGCATCAAGACAATTGAGACCTCATGAGCTCAATTATCAACACATGACTTGGAATTAGCTGCGATGGTCCATGCATTGAAAATCAAGCGACATTACCTTATCGGTAATCGTTGCGAGGTGTATTCGGACCATAAAAGTTTGAAGTATTTGTTCACCTAACGGATCTAAACCTTAGGCAAAGGAGGTGGTTGGAATTGATCAAATATTATGACATGGGTCTCCAATATCATCCAGGCAAGGCAAATGTTGTTGCCGGCGCTTTTCGATCATAAAGTTTATTGCAATACTTTCTCTGATTAGAACAACGACACTGCCCTTCACGAAGAGTTTCAGCGGTTCAACTTGGAAGTGGTTGAGCATGGTTTCCTCACTTCCATGGTTGTGCAACCAACCTTGGAAGATCAGATCAAGGCTGCACAACAAACAGACGTTGGAGTGAACCAAATTAAGCAAAATATCAAGAATGGGACAGCAAAGTGCTTCTCAGAAGATGACCATGGTGTTGTGTGGTTCGGACCACGCCTTGTGGTTCCGAAGGACATGGAATTACGGAATTTAATCCTCCATGAAGCCCATGACTCACCCTTGTCCATTCATCCCGGGGCCACAAAGATGTATCAAGACCTCCGTCAGAGATTTGGGTGGACCCGAATGAAGCGAAAGATCGTAAAGTTTGTTGCCGAGTGCGACGTATGTGTTGGAAATATGCCCTAAAGGCAATCATAGAGATGATTATATTTCATTATGTTCATTGTATTGGATAATATGTTATCTTGTTCCTAGAATAATATTGTTAATATTGATTATCAAGTATGTGACTTGATTGTGAAACTCTATATTTCTGCGATAATTATTCTTATCGTTCCTGATCGGAAACATATGAGGACACATATGAATAGACTAGCATATGTATTGGTCGATGACTATGTTTCACAGGTCATGGATATAGAGATATCAAACCAATAATATGGACACATGTTAGAGAACATGATGTTGGATTAGACCCACCTTGAGACACTATTGAGATTGTTATGATTCTATGTGTTGTTAGTTGGTCTCAAGCAATGATGATGTATAATCCTTATACTTGAGATCAGCATGGTTTCCTATATGTGTAATAGCACTCTTAGGGGTTGCCAAACACTACACCGTAACTGGGTAGTTCTAAAAGGTAACTTTTGGGTATGCTATGAAACATGCAGAGAGGAATGTGGTGGGATATGGGATTTGCCCTCTAACATAACAGGAGAGATGTCTCGGGCCCTCGTTGTGATCGGATAAAGAAAGTGCATGGCCATGCCACTAGTAGTCGAAGTGTTCGACCACGTGAAGTTATCAGACACTCAATCGAGAAAGTATTGAGCAGTCCATGGATGACACAACATCTCACGGAGTTCAACCAAATATCGTGAGGCAAAGGGAGAATACGAGTAGGTCGCTTAGTTGACGATTCTGGATTAGTCGTATGGAGATATGAGCGGTCGTAGGCTGGTCGACGAAATCCTGAGTGGTGAAACACAGTCGTGAAGGACTTACAAAGTAGTGCGTGACCAAATCTGAGCTGATGCGTATAGAGATAGGACCTGGTGCGTAAGTGATGAGGACTGGTCGTAGATCATATTGCATCAAGGTTCATCGATATAATTTGTGTGTATTCGGAATCGCTATGTTACGCTAGGGCACTTCGACTTCGTGATCGGAAAGAGTTTAGAGTCTGTGATTACATATGAACCTCTGGTCACACACTTAACAAGTTGGAACAAACCCGGCCACGAATACGATTAAGTCAAGCGTGTTCGGATAGGATCAAATCACGAGCAATATATAAGGAGATGCATGAGGCTATTTGGGATACAAGTTTTTACACCGCCGAAACCCTAGCGCCATCTTCACGAGAGCTCTATTTGTGCAACTTGGTGCTAGTACACGATGTCTGATTGTTCCTTCTTTGGGCGTGTGGATACTAGTAGGCGCTCTGCGGTATTGCGCTTGAGGGCGATCCGCGATCTTCTGAAGGCTACGGAACATTCTTTGGAGGAGACAATCGACTCGCGAGGGCGTTAGGCGATCGACTCGACCACTACATTTGGCGCTCTCGTTGGACGGTGCTCCAACCATTCTTCCGCTACTCTCTGGCGTCACGGTGGTAACGATCTGTGATCATCTACTTGCTTGGCTTCTGGTTTGCGTGGTAGAAATTTTTGTTTGTAGCTATCGTAGCCTACCCGCGACCCTACAGTGGTATCAGAGCCATCCTGCGTAGTTTTTGATCTGGATCAATCGCATATGCTTGATATGTGGAAGTAGTAAATTGGATCTATTCTTGGTGGATGCGATAACCTAGATCGGTTCATATAGATGGAGCGATCTAGGCCTGTCGATTTGATCGTCGGTTTCTCGATGTGATAGATGGGTTTACAAGGAGGTATGAGCTATAAGGACCAGATGATTTATTGCGCTTGTTCACGACCATACTGCATAACACTCCTACCGGTTGGAATTCCGCCATCGGAGTTTGTCGCAGTGTGTAGTCATATCAAGGCAATGATCAGAGTGGTTCGGAATAGGGTTAATATGATTAATCCGATGATTTCCAAGGCTTCGAGACCGCCGTCTTTGGGTATTCGTACCCTGCAGCGCTATAGGTAGTGTGTGCTCATGTCGTCCGATAGAATTGGATTACGTGCATAACTTGTCTTTGTAGGGATTGATGTGAATAGTATGACCCATAATGGTTCATGTATGAGATGCATGTATATCTGTAATATCCAAGACCTGTGTGTCATACTTATTATGACCCAAAGTGTCTATATTCTTATATAACTGACTGCGTGTGGACTTGTGTTGCTTCTTTCTTGTAACATCCCAAAGTGTTGTTACCAAAATAAAAATAAATAAAGTTATTATTTTATTGGTTTTTCTTAAATTTGAAAGAGTTTGATTGCTTTAATTGAATTTTTGAAGTTTTAAAAGTAAAAAAAAAATTTATTAAAGTTTTGGAAGTTTTATTTAAGTTAAAGTTGAAAATTAAAAATTAAATTAATTTACGGAATTTTACGAAATTTTAAAAGCTTTTCCTTAAATTGTTTAAAGCCAAAATAAATTTAATTGCAAAATCTGTTACCAACCTTAAGATGGAATTATTTTATTTAAGTCCAAAATAATTCTAGAGACTTACGTGAATTTTTCTAGAATTTTGGAATTTAATTGCTATTTTCTAAAGCTTAAGCGAATTAATCGATTATTTAAATTAGTAAATCAATTTAAAATCCTAAATCACCTTTGGGCGAATCTTCAATTGTGCAACCCATTCCTCCTTTATTTTTTCGGCCCAACCCCGCGCCCACTCTCTCTCCCTTCATCCCGCCTTTCTCGTGTGAAGTCGATTTACATCGGACGGCCTACCTCTACCATGCCACACACGCCCATCCAGCCGCCCGATCCGCATCCAACCGCCCGCGACCTTCTTCCACCTTCGGCTTTCTTCTCCGCGTGAGCGCCGCGTATGCCGCCATTGCCACGCGCACCAAGCTCCGCAACGGCCACCTTATCTTTCCCCGTTTTCCGCGCACACGTGCGCATTATCTCTGCGCTCGCTGCCGCCTTATCCCGCCACCTTATCCCTTCTTCTTCGTGCCGGATCACCCGAAGCCGCAACCACCGCCGCCAAAATCTCTAGCACCCGATCTCCTCCTTCCGTGCCCCTCCGCCCCTATAAAAGGGAGCCTCGGGTGCACCCTTCTCCCCTCATCCCAACGCCGCCATCCACTTAGCCCCTCTCGCCCCGTAGCGCTCGGATTTTGGAGTTCATCATCGCTGGCCAAGGGAGTTTGAAGCTTCGATTGCGCCGCCACCGTCGATGCCACGTCCTCTTTGCCACCAACGTTGGATTCGCCGTGACGCCGCGAAGCCGGTGCGCACCTTCGCCTCGCCGGAGCTCCGCCGTATCACCATCAAGCCGAACCTCGTCGCCGCTTCTTCCTCATTCTGCCGCCTCCTCGTCCTCATCTCGTCGAGTGGGTGAGAACATCATGATCACCGTCCCTCCTCTCTCTTTTGCGCGCGTCGCCGCTTTCTTTATGGCGGCGACCATCGGTCCCCAGCGGCGGGCCAGCTCTGCCGCGTGGCCTTGCCACGCCGCAGCGCCGCCGTGGATGCCACCTCATGCCGCGTGGGTGCCACCTCGTCGAATCCAACGTGGATCGAGCGTGGCACCAAACCAGCGCCGTCGACCACCCGCCAGGCCAAAATTCGTGGGCACGGTCCATGTGAGGCCGTGTCTATGACACGTGGGGCCCACCGGTCGGTTAATTTAAATTCCAAAAATCTCGGGGCTGATGTCAACATTGCGCGATAAATAGATTTTCTCTCAGAAAAATAAATCGGGAAATGCTTTTAAATTGCAAATTTAGATTAAAACTTGTAAAATTCATATCTTCTTCATCCAAACTCCAAATTGGGTGATTCAAATTGCTAAATTCATAGAACTTTATTATCTAGCTAAATAAAATATAATTATTTAATTTGGAGTTCATTTGAATCTTTATTTGAATTTTGTTTGAATTTGGCTTATTTTCACGTATAGAATTCGACGACTTCGGAGAGTCAGATTTCGACGCCGTTTGAGAACATCGTTTAATCAAGCAAGGGAAGTTACATTATTGATCATATTGACCCCATTATTTCAAATTAATTATTCTGTTTTAAATTATTATTGCATGCTTATTTTTATCCAGTTATTTAAATTCCTGTTTTAAATTATATTTATACCTAAATCCTTTGTACTGCCAATTTTGACATTGAAATAAATGTACCTTGACACCTTAGATAAAAATCTAGTTTATGCAATAGCATGAACTAGAAAGTTTTGGAAAAAATTATGCTTAGCCATGCTTAGACAAGAAATACTTGATTTGGGGAATTTCAGCCAAAAATCAAATGTTGATTAAAATTATATCCATAGCATTGGTGTGCCATGGATGTTTGAAAAACAAAAGTAAAATTGGTTTGGACCTGGGCGAAATGGACGCTTGGTGGGTGCAGGTGTATGCACGGGATCAATCCGGGTAGGATTGAGGCCAGGGGTTTTATTGGAAGTTGCCCAAGTTAGTTAAGGGCCAGGTCTTGGCGCATTTTACTCATGTATCGTACCACCACAAGTCTGGTATGGGACAAACTTGGCTAATTAATTAGCAATGTTCACTGTGGTTTTCCTTCGATCACGGTGGGTAGTCATGTTACGACCTATGTTAGTCCCACCTGGCGCAAGAGGGGGCCACAAACCCGGCGGATTGGAGCCCAAAGGGGGCGAAACCTTAGCGAGGGGAAACTACAGTGGAATGGCGCTTTGTAAAGGCCTTGTCACGTGCTCTAGACTGCTTACCTAAGGTAGTGAGCAGTGGTATGGACGGATGCCAAACAAACTAGAGAACTCGTGTCTTGTGGGTAAAGCTGTACAACCTCTGCAGAGTGTTAAGAACTATTCGAATAGCCGTGTCCACGGTCAAGGACATGCTTAGCAAAGCCACTGAAAGTTAGACTTTGGTTTTTGATTTCAAAATGATTTTGTAAAACAGTTTTGACATGGATGGGTGTCTATGAGAAAAGTTATGGGTTGAAGCTCCGGGTTGGTGTCCGTGTTTATGTTGGTGTTAGGTTGGTGCCTACACTAGCTTTATCAATTCATTTAAAACTGAATTTTAATTATTGTAAAACTTGAGCCTTTGAACTTAGTATTGTATTTAATTTGTCAAAAATTGCTTTTGCGCAAATAACCCTATAAGCCATCCTTTGTTACATCCATGTATGCATGTCATTATGTTATTTGACGGGTGTAACTTGCGTGCACGGTAGTTGTGCTCATACTTGCTTTATGCAAACAAATTTCAGAGGAGAAGGACTTGGCTTTCGGTGTGGATCTCGACGACTAGGCCGCTACCCCAATCGATTGCCTGTGGCAGATTAACTGGACTCTACTACGTCTTCCGCTGTGTTATTCATTGTTGGCTTGTAAGCCTTTCTGGTAATAAACTTATTTATTATTTATTTATGCGATTTATGGATGTTACCATTTATGTTTACTGTGTGGACTAGCTACTGATCACGGGACTAGTTCAGAAATGCACAGAGGATTTGGGACTGTTAATCCCGGGTCCGATAGAAGTGGTATCAGAGCCATATCGACTGTATGTCGTGACCTAGTTAGAATGGCCGTTAGTTGAAAAGCTTCAAAACTTATTTTATGACAAGAAAAAGAATAATTTGTTCTCTCCTCATCTTGGTCATCTATCTATAGCTTCTCTATAGCAATTCTTTCTTACCTAATTCTCTCTTCACCACTTTATAATATTAAATGGATCCTCTTTCCTTTATAAGTTTCTATAGGTGGTCACCACGACTATTAACCCTTACGTTTAAGACTACAAGGCATGAAGCTGTCAAGAGAGCATCGTCATACAAGAATCATCAAAGATCACAAGCAGAAGCTACGATGTCAGCCAAGCCATCTAGTTTAAGTCTGCCAAGACTCATGCTGTGTATTGAGTCTTTCACCAGATTACGATAGAACGTCATATAAAACTATTCTCTGGAACGTTTTTGAGTTGGTTCTTCCGTTTGGGAGTGTTGTTTCGCTCTATCCCCTTAGTTCTTCTTATTGGTCTCTTCCCTATCCTTTGTCTCCTTTCCTAAATCTTTGGAATAACCCTCAGATGGTGAACACTCGTCACTCTGGAAGTGGAACCAACACCAACAATGACGGAAGTGCCCCAATCAATGGACCAGAATGGCAGCAGATGATGGCAAATCAAAACCGTCTTATTGAACTGCTCGCTCAGTCCATCAACAATAATCAAACCCGACAAGCTGCAACTTTCCAAGCTCCACCTCCACCACCTCAGAGGACCAGCATGTCAGAATTTATGAGGATGCATCCACCAACTTTTTCAAGCAGCACAGAGCCCATGGATGCAGATGATTGGCTCCGGGCAATTGGTAAGAAGTTGGATATTGCTCAATGCACCGACCGTGAAAGGGTGTTGTTAAGCCGCACCAACTCATGGGACCCGGCTTGAATGGTGGGACAACTTGACATCTCACATGCTAATCTTTGAAGCCATCACAGAGCAATTTGTGCGAGCTTTCCGTCATGCACATATTCCTTCCCAGACGATGACCCTCAAGAAGAAGGAGTTTAGCTCACTCGCCAAGGCAACCTCTCGTTGAGCGAGTACCTCCACAAGCTCAACCGGTACGCTATGCAGGAAGATGTTGCAAAAGATGAAGACAAGCAAGAAAGATTCCTTGAAGGACTCAATGATGATCATGCATGCGGTGATTTCCCGAGATTATCACGATTTCAATTTGGTCAACAAGGCGATTCATCAAGAAGGCAAGCACCAAGAGATGGAGAACGCAAGAGAAGAATGGCTACACAGAAGTTCAACCCTGGAGGTTTTCCTAAAGCTAGAGGGACTTCATCACAACAAGTCAGATTCCAGCCAGCAACATCAACAGCAACACCTGCAATGAATGACCTGGACAATTTAGAATCTTCCAAAACACCTGAGGATGGCCACCCACAGAAGAACCCATCCTACGTTGTAGGCGTCACATGCTTCAACTGCCATGAGGTTGGGCATTTTGCGATAAATGTCAAAAGCGTGACGACAAATCCGACCAACTTTGAATTTCCAAGGTCAACAACATGCAAGCAAACAAAAGCCGAAATTGCGGAAAAGGGCGTTTGTACAACATCTCGGCTCGAGGCCTGTCAGAAGAAGAAGCGAAGGCAAACAACGACAATTCCAGTTGAAAACCTAGTATCCCTAGCTTTCTTTCCAGCCTCTCCGAATCTCGAGGATGAGATTCCTTTTAAGGGGGGTAGTTTGTAACATCCCAAAGTGTTGTTACCAAAATAAAAATAAATAAAGTTATTATTTTATTGGTTTTCTTATTGATTGCTTTAATTGAATTTCTGAAGTTTTAAAAGTCAAAAGAAAATTTATTAAAGTTTTGGAAGTTTTATTTAAGTTAAAGTTGAAAATTAAAAATTAAATTAATTTATGGAATTTTCTAAAATTTTAAAAGCTTTTCCTTAAATAGTTTAAAGCCAAAATAAATTTAATTGCAAAATCTGTTACCAACCTTAAGATGGAATTATTTTATTTAAGTCCAAAATAATTCTAGAGACTTCTGTGAATTTTTCTAGAATTTTTGGAATTTAATTGCTATTTTCTAAAGCTTAAACGAATTAATCTGATTATTTAAATTAGTAAATCAATTTAAAATCACTAAATCACCTTTGGGCCGAATCTTCAACTGTGCGGCCCATTCCTCCTTTATTTCCGGCCCAACCAGCCCGCCCCGCACCCACTCTCCCCTTCATCCCGCCTCACCCTCTCGTGACCGTCCGATTTACATCGGATGGCCACCATGCCACCAGGCCACACACGCCCATCCAGCCGCCCGATCCGCATCCAACCGCCCGCGACCTTCTTCCACCTCCGACTTTCTTCTCCGCGTGAGTGCCGCGTATGCCACCATTGCCGCGCGGACCAAGCTCCGCAACGGCCACCTTATCTTTCCCCGTTTTCCGCGCACACGTGCGCATTATCTCTACGCCCGCTGCCGCCTTATCCCGCCACCTTATCCCTTCATCTTCGCGCCAGATCACCCGAAGCCGCAACCGCCGCCGCCAAAATCTCTAGCGCCCAATCTCCTCCTTTCGTGCCCCTCCGCCCCTATAAAAGGGAGCCTCGGGTGCGCCCTTCTCCCCTCATCCCAACGCCGCCATCCACTTAGACCCTGTCGCCCCGTAGCGCTCGGATTTTGGAGTTCATCACCGCCGGCCAAGGGAGTTTGAAGCTTTGATTGCGCCGCCACCGTCAACGCCACATCCTCTCCGCCACCACCGTTGGATTCGCCGTGACGCCGCGAAGTCGGTGCGCACCTTTGCCTCGCCGGAGCTCCGCCGAATCGCCGTATCGCCATCAAGCGAAACCTTG
Source organism: Phyllostachys edulis (assembly GCA_036346405.1). Classification (NCBI taxonomy): domain Eukaryota; kingdom Viridiplantae; phylum Streptophyta; class Magnoliopsida; order Poales; family Poaceae; genus Phyllostachys; species Phyllostachys edulis. The sequence goes on from JAYEVD010000293.1 coordinate 174,760, forward strand.
TCGCCGCTTCTTCCTCGCCGCTGGCCGCCTCCATCCTCGTCTCGTCTCGTGGGTGAGAGCATCATGATTGCCATCCCCTCCTCTCTCTTTTGCGCACGTCGCCCACGCTGTATTTATTGGCCAGCGACCATTGGTCCCCGCGCCAGCGCCGGCTCTGCCACCGTGGCCTTGCCACCACGCGCCGCCGTGGACACCACCTCACGCCACGTGGGTGCCACCTCAGCGTCCGTCGGCGTGGATCGGCGTGGCACCAAACGCGCCAAATCGATTACCACCTGAGCCAAAATTCCGTGGGCCTGGTCCATGTAGACCGTGTCTATGACACGTGGGACCCACCAGTCAGATTTAATTTAAATTCCAAAAATCACAGGGCTGATGTCAGCATTGCGCAGTAAATAGATTTTCTTTCAGAAAAATAAATCGGGAAATGCTTTTAAATTGCAGTTTTAGATTAAAACTTGTAAAATTCATATCTTCTTCATCCAAACTCCAAATTGGGTGATTCAAATTGCTAAATTCATAGAAAATTATTATCTAGCTAAATAAAATATAATTATTTAATTTGGAGTTCATTTGAATCTTTATTTGAATTTTGTTTGAATTTGGCTTATTTTCGCGTATAGAATTCGACGACTTCGGAGAGTTAGATTTCGACGCCGTTTGAGAACATCGTTTAATCAAGCAAGGCAAGTTACATTCTTGATCATATTGACCCTATTATTTCAAATTAATTATTCTATTTTAAATTATTATTGCATGCTTATTTTTATCCAGTTATTTAAATTCTATTTTAAATTATATTTATACCTAAATCCTTTGTCTTGCCAATTTTGACATTGAAATAAATGTGCCTTGACACCTTAGATAAAATTCTAGTTTATGCAATAGTATGAACTAGAAAGTTTTGGGAAAAATTATGCTTAGCCATGCTTAGACCCAAAATACTTGATTTGGGGAATTTCAGCCAAAAATCAAATGTTGTTTAAAATTATATCCATAGCATTGGTGTGCCATGGATGTTTGAAAAACAAAAGTAAAATTGGTTTGGACCTGGGCGAAATGGACGCTTGGTGGGTGCAGGTGTATGCACAGGATCAATCCGGGTAGGATTGAGGCCTAGGGTTTTTATTGGAAGTCACCCAAGTCAGTTGAGGACCGGTCTTCGAGCGCATTTTGCTACGCCTTATCGTACCACCACAAGTCTGGTATGGGACAGACTTGGCTAATTAATTAGCAATGTTCCACCGTGGTTCTTCCCTTCCGATGCGGTGGGTAGTCATGTTACGACCTATGTTAGTCCCACCTAGCGCAAGAAGGGGCCACAAACTCGGCGGGTTGGAACCCAAAAGGGGCAAAACCTTAGCGAGGGGAAACTGCGGTGGAATGGCGCTTTGTAAAGGCCTCGTCACGTGCTCTAGACTACTTACCTAAAGTAGTGAGCAGTGGTATGGACGGATGCCAAACAAACTAGAGAACTCGTGTCTTGTGGGTAAAGCTGTACAACCTCTGCAAAGTGTTAAGAACTATTCGAATAGCCGTGTCCATGGTCAAGGACATGCTTAGCAAAGCCACTCAAAGTTAGACTTTGGTTTTTGATTTCAAAATGATTTTGTAAAACAGTTTTGACATGGATGGGTGTTCATGAGAAAAGTTATGGGTGGAAGCTCTGGGTTGGTGCCCGTGTTTGTGTTGGTGCCTACACTAGCTTTATCAATTCATTTAAAACTCAATTTTAATTATTGTAAAACTTGATCCTTTGAACTTAGTATTGTATTTAATTTGTCAAAAATTGCTTTTGAGCAAATAACCCTGTAAGCCATCCTTTGTTACATCTATGTATGCATGTCATTCTGTTATTTGACGGGTGTAACTTGCGTGCACGGTAGTTGTGCTCATACTTGCTTTATGCAAACAAATTTCAGAGGAGAAGGACTTGGCTTTCGGTGTGGATCTCGACGACTAGGTCGTTACCCCAGTCGATTGCCTGTGGCAGATTAACTGGACTCTACTACGTCTTCTTCGTCTTCCGCTGTGTTATTCATTGTTGGCTTGTAAGCCTTTCTGGTAATAAACTTATTTATTATTTATTTATGCGATTTATGGATGTTACCATTTCTGTTTACTGTGTAGACTAGTTACTGATCATGGGACTAGTTCAGAAATGCACAGAGGATTTGGGACTGTTAATCCCGGGTCCGACATTTACTCCTTGTGATTCATTACTAGTGCTATTAGGAGTAATGGCTTAGTGGGAGTACTTGGAGGAGTCGACCACTTGGAGACATGGTGAACAGGATGCGTGGCGATGGAGATCACCATGTGGAAGGGTCATACTATATCACAATGCAATTTGATTGTCTGTGAATGCCTTTATAGTCCTGTTCATTTATTTCTATACATGTTTTTACTTTAAATGCTTTTAACATGGTAGAAGTAAAATTCCCTCACATAATATTAAGTTAAATTGATGCCCTCCCAAATATGCTGCACCATCCAAAGTCATGTATTTTAATGGTAGGTCTTGCCAAAGAAGAGTGCTATTAACTCTACTTGACTAGATGGGTTTGTGTCAGACACTTACACGCTGAGCATTGGTTTAACTTAATAAGGTTATCATAACAGTTGTGGATAGGGATGGCAACGGGGCCATTCCCCGCTGGGGATTGGTAGACCATCCCCATCCCCGTGACAAGAAAAAAATCCCCGTCCCCGTCTCCATCCCCGTCATCGGGTACTATTTTTCCCCGTTCCCCATCCCCATCGGATTTTCGGGGCCCCGTGGGGACCCAAACCCGAAATACACATACAACTGAAGCATGAATTCATCATTCATGGATACACTCATACACATAAATTTCTCAAGCCTCCCAAACAAGGATATGTTAAGATATTAAGCATTAGTGAAGATCGTATACACAAATCTGGATATAAATCTAACACAAGTACCACAAGCTCATATACACAATCTGGATATGAATATATGAGATGCTCATATACACAAGCTCATAGTCATATACACAAATCTAGATATGAATCTAACAAAGCTCATATTAATACACAAGTACCAATAGAACCTCATATACCAGAGATCGGCGTCAGGCTATTGGGGAGGAAGACCGCGTGTGCATCAGCGTCGGTGTCGGAGGAGATCGGTGTCGGAGGAGGCATCGGCGTTGGAGGAGGCGTTGGAGGAGGAGGCGTCGGTGTCGGGCTGTTGGGGAGGAGGAGCGGGAGTGCGGGAGGAGGCGTCGGCGTCGGTGGAGGAGGCGCCGGTGTCGGCGGAGGTGTCGGCGGAGGAGGAGAAGGTGTCGGTGGAGCCGGAGGCGGAGGCGGAGGCGAGGCGGAGGGAGGAGGAGGCGTCGGGGAGTTGGGGGCGGATGGGAGCGAAGGAAATGGGGACTTAGGGTCTTGAGGAGTTAGGGGCGGCTACTAGGGTTCTGTGCAGTAGCGCTTGATGCACTCGGTTGGGCCTTAAGGGACGGTGGGCTGTGCCTGTAGTTGTGTTATCGGGGCCCCATCGGATGCTTGGGGATGGGGAGGCGAGGGAATAGCCCCATCCGCCTCACCAGATGGGGAATGCTTTTTCATATTAATATCCCGTGGGAATGAAATAGTCTCAAACCCGCCCCCTAATAGATGAATTCCTCATCGGAGAATGGGGAATGGGGCCCCATTGCCATCCCTAGTTGTGGACCTTGGAGCATAAGGGTTGGGTGCCGGAGCATATAGATGCCGCCCAACAATAAGAGTCATATAGAGATATGATTAGCAAAGGGTTGCTTACCAAATTCACTAGTCTTCTAGCAGTGATGCCAAAGCTCACTAGTAGATTAATTGATTTTGGATCTTGAATCATTAAATGTCATATAGAGGGATATGGTATTTAGTGGGAGTATCTTTGTTAAATTGTTTAATAGAAATTACTTTGTTTGAACATATGTCTTAGTTTTGCATATTTATGTTGTAGATTATGGCACCAACTGCTGTACCTACATCTAGTTTTGCTTTACGTTCGATACTTGAAAGGGAAAAACTGAATGGAACAAATTTTACGGATTGGTCTCACAACCTAAGAATTGTTCTTAGACAAGATAAAAAGGAACATATTCTAGAGGAACCAATTCGGATGTGCCTCTGAGAGAATGCTGCTACTACTCTTAAAATCGCCTATAAAAAGGCATGTGATGAATCCCTTGATGTTAGCTGTCTCATGCTTGCTGCAATGAACTCAGACCTTCAGAAGCAGTTTGAGAACATTGAGGCCTACAATATGATCGTGGCGCTCAAAGGCATGTTTGAGACACAAACAAGAACTGAGAGATATGAGATCTCAAAGAACTTGTTTGGATGTAGGCTAGGTGAGGGTGGTCGGTGAGCCCTCATGTGATCAAAATGGTTGGTTACACACTGAGCTTGGAAAAACTTGGTTTCCACTTAGCCAAGTTGGCTCTGATTTGATTCTTGCTTCGCTTCACGAAAGCTATGGGCAGTTCATTTTGAACTTCCATATGAGCAGCTTAGACAAGAATCTCACGAGCGCATATGATGCTTAAGACAACAGAGAATGACATTAAGAAAAAGCAGGTCATGTGATGATGGTGCAAAAGAGTACAAGCTTCAAGAAGAAGGCTAAGACTTGGGTTAAGAAAAGGGCAAGGCTAAAGTTTGAGATGAGATCAAAACTAACAAGCCTAAGCCCAAGACTAAGTCGGCCCAACTCAAGAGAATAAATTCTTTTCTTGCAAAGAGCTAGGCCATTGGAAGAGGCGCAAGAAATACGGGTGATCGAGAAAAGGAATGGTGGGACTAAAACTTCCACTACAGGTATTAATGTTATAGATGTTTTCTTGCGACTCTTGTTAACTCATGGGTATTTGATCTGGGATCGGTTGCTCATATCTGCAATTCAATGCAGAGTCTAACAAGGAGTAGGAGAATTACAAAGGGCGAGATGGATCTTCGCGTTGGGAATAAAGCAAGAGTTGCTACATTAGCCGTCGGGACTTTGCCATTACTTTTGCCTTCAGGATTTATTATGGAATTAAATAATTGTTATTACATTCCAGCCATTAGTAGAAACATTATCTTTGCCTCATGTTTGATGGCAGAGGGTTATAAATTCATTATTGAGAACAATGGTTGTTCTATATTTTTGAATGAAGTGTTTTATGGCTATGCACCTGTTTTGAGTGGGTTGTTTATTTTAAATCTTGTTGATGCATCCGTCTATAATATTAATGCGAAAAGGCTTCAGCCTAATGAAATGAATTCCACTTTCATTTGGCATTGTTGTTTGGGTCACATAAGTGAGAAACGCATGAAAAAGCTCCATAATGATGGAACTCTAAACTCATTTGATTTGGAATCATTTGATACATGTGAATCTTGCCTGATCGGAAAGATGACCAAGACACCTTTCACTAGTCGGAGTGAAAGGGCATCCAACCAGTTGGCACTCATACATACTGATGTATGTGGACCAATGAGTACGACAGCTAGAGGTGGTTTTCAGTACTTCATTACTTTCACCGATGACTATACTAGATATGGTTATATCTACTTAATGAGGCACAAGTCGGAATCCTTTGAAAAGTTCAAGGAGTTCCAGAATGAGGTACAAAATCAACTTGGCAAGACAATCAAATCTTTACGATCTGATCGTGGAGGTGAGTTTTTGAGCCATGAGTTTGGTAGTCATTTGAAACAATGTGGAATTGTTCCACAGCTTACACCACCGAGCACTCCACAATGGAATGGTGTGTCCAAGCAGCGTAATAGGATCTTGTTGGACATGGTTCGATCAATGATGAGCCAATCAGATCTGCCATTGTATTTTTTGGGTTATGCTCTAGAAACTGCCACTTTCATTTTAAATAAGATACCATCTAAATCAGTAGATAAGACACCATATGAGATGTGGACTGGGAAGAGTCCTAGTTTGTCTTTTCTAAGGATTTGGGGATGTGATGTTTATGTTAAACGTTTGACATCTGATAAACTCATACCCAAGTCAGATAAATGCTTCTTTATAGGATATCCTAGGGAAACCAAAGGATATTATTTCTACAACCAAGAAGAAGGCAAAGTTTTTGTTGCCTGAAATGGTTTCTTTCAAAAGGAATCAGTGGGAGAAAGGTGCAACTCGAAGAAATTCGGGAAACATCAGAAAGTGTTTCAACTCCTACTAAACATCTACTGGATGAACAAAATGTTGTTGAACCTGTAGATGAGGCACCAGCCCCACGTAGGTCTAAAAGGCCACGTCAATTGCCTACAAGGTATGGGCATGACTTATTATTATTGAATAATGATGAGCCTAAGACTTATGAAGAAACGATGATGGACCCAGACTCTGAGAAATGTCTTGGAGCCATGAAATCTGAGATAGACTCCATGAGAGAAAATCAGGTTTGGAACCTGGTCGATCCACTTGATGGTGTTAAAACCATTGAGTGCAAATAGATCTATAAGAAAAAGATTGATATGGATAGAAATGTTCACATTCATAAGGCTCGACTAGTCACAAAAGGGTTTCGATAAGTTCAAGGAGTTGACTACGATGAGACTTTCTCACTAGTAGCGATGCTTAAATCTGTTCGGATCATTCTAGCTATTGCTGCATATTTCGACTATGAGATATGGCAAATGGATGTCAAAACGGCTTTCCTTAATGGAAACCTAGATGAGGATGTGTACATGACACAACTTGAAGGTTTTGTCGATCCAAAAAATGCTAGTAAAGTATGCAAACTTCAAAAGTCCATTTATGGGTTGAAGCAAGCATCTCGGAGTTGGAATATACGTTTTAATGAGATCAAAAGGTTTGGTTTCGTCAAGAACAAAGAAGAAACTTGTGTTTACATGAAGGTTAGTGGGAGCGCGCTTGTTATTCGATCTTGTATCTAGATGACATACTCTTGGTGGAAATGACATTCCAATGCTTGAATCTATTAAAACTTCATTAAGAAATAGTTTCTCAATGAAAGATTTAGGAGATCAGCATATATCTTGGGAATAAGGATCTATAGAGATAGATCTAAGAGGCTAATTGGATTAAGCGGGATATGTGCATAGACAAAGTGTTGAATCGGTCCAACATGCAAAATTCCAAGAGAGAATCTTGCCCATGGCACATGGCATTAATCTTAGCAGAATGAGTGTCCTCGACCGCGATGATCGAGACAAAATGAGTAATATTCCATATGCTTGGCCATTGGATCTATCATATGCGCCATGATATGTACACGACCGGATGTATCATATGCTCTAAGTGTTCTGAGCGGATACCAAGTGATCGGTGAAGGTCACTAGGCAATTTGTGAAAAACATTCTTAAGTATTTAAGAAGGACTAAGGATATGTTCCTAGTTTGTGGCGGTGATGAAGAGCTCGTTGTAAATGGTTACACGATGCAAGCTTTCAAACCGACAAAGATGATTATCGTTAGCAATCTGGTTTTGTATTCATTTTGAATGGAGGAAGCGATGAGCTAGAAAAGTTCAAGCAAGAGGCGGTTCTTGATTCCACGATGAGGCCGAGTACATTCTTTATACGAAGGCTGCGAAAGAAGGTGTTTGGATAAGAAATTTCATTCTTTGAGTTGGGTGTGGTTCGAGTGCCTCGAGCCCAATTGATCTCTATTGTGACAACAATGGAGCCATTCTTGTGAGCTAAGGAGCCTAGATCCCATCAAGTCTAAGCATATACTCGGCGTTATCATCTTATTCGCGAATTGGTGGATAGAAGATGTTAAGATATGCAAAGTTCATAAGGATTTGAATGTTCTTGATCCATTGACAAAGCCTCTCATCTGACCAAAGCATGAGGCACACACAAGAGCTATCGGTATTAGATACCTAAATGATTGACTCTAGTGCAAGTGGGAGCTGTTGGAAATATGCCTAGAGGCAATCATAGAGATGATTATATTTCATTATGTTCATTATATTGGATAATATGTTATCTTGTTCCTAGAATAATATTGTTAATATTGATTATCAAGTATGTGACTTGAATGTGAAACTCTATATTTCTCGATAATTATTCTTATCGTTCCTGATGGGAAACATATGAGGACACATATGAATAGACTAGCATATGTATTGGTTGATGACTATGTTTCACGGGTCATGAATATAGAGATATCAAACCAATAATATGGACACATGTTGGAGAACATGATGTTGGATTAGACCCACCTTGAGACACTATTGAGATTGTTATGATTCTATGTGTCGTTAGTTGGTCTCAAGCAACGATGATGTATAATCCTTAGACACGAGATCGGCATGGTTTCCTACATGTATAATAGCACTCTTAGGGGTTGCCAAAGCTACACCGTGAATGGGTAGTTATAAAGGTAACTTTCGGGTATGCTATGAAACATGCGAGAGAAAGTGGTAGTCGGATATGGGATTTGCCTCTCCTAACATAACAAGAGAGATGTCTCTGGGCCCCTCGTTGTGATCAGATAAAGAAAGTGCATGGCCATGCCACTAGTAGTCGAAGTGTTCAACCACGTGAAGTTATCCAACACTCGATCGAGAAAGTATTGAACAATCCATGGATGACACAACATCTCACCTCGAGTTCAACCAGACATCGTGAGGCAAAGGAAAATACACGAGTAGGTTGCTTAGTTCGAGCGATTCTGATTTGGTCATTATGGAGATCTGAGCTGGTAGTAGGCCGGTCGACGAAATCCTGAGTGGTGAAACACGGTCGTAAGGACTTCTGTGGTGCGTGACCAAATCTGAGCTGGTCGTATAGACATAGAACACTGGTCATAAGTGATGAGGACCTGGTCGTAGATCATATTGCATCAAGGTTCGTCCGATATAATTTGTGTGTATTCAGGAATCACTATGTTCTGCTAGGAGCCTCTACGACTCATGATCGGAAAGGGTTTCCTAGTCACAACCGACACGCATGAACCTATAGGGTCACACACTTAGCAGGTTGGAACAAACCGGTGCGAATATGATTAAGTCAAGCGTGTTGGATAGGATCCGTCCACGAGCACTATATAAGGAGATGCATGAAATTGTTTGGGATACAAGTTTTTACACCACGAAACCCTAGCGCCATCTTCACGAGCTCTGGCGTGCAGCGTGGTGCTAGTACACGATGTCGATTGTTCCTTCCTAGACTTGTGGATACCGTAGGCGCTCGCAACTATTGCACTTTGAGGGCGATCGCGATCTTCACAAGGCTGCGAGCGTTCTTTGGAGGAGCGATCGACTCACGAGGGCGTTAGGCGATTGACTCGACCACTACATTGGCGCTCTCGTTGGACGGAGTTGCTCCAACCATTCTTCCTTTGCTGCGCGACGGTGGTAACGATCTGTGATCATCTACTTGCTTGGCTTCTGGTTTGCGTGGTAGAAATTTTTGTTTGTAGCTATCGTAGCCTACCCGCGACCCAGCAAAAAGTATGTCATCATGTGAAGGCGAACATCAACGTCCGGTAGGTTCGCTACAACCTTTGCAAGTACTGAGTGGAAGTGGGACTTGATCGGTATGGATTTTATCACCGGTCTGCCCGAACCTCCAAAGGAATGATGCTATCTAGGTTATCATCGATCGACTGACTAAAGTGGCTCATTTCCTACCTGTCAAAACTTATCTTCGTGTAGGTCTTTTGGCAGACCTCTACATTTTTCGCATTGTGAGTTTGCATAGAGTACCCAAGTTGATTATTTCTGATCGAGGTTCACTCTTCACCTCTCGATTTTGGAATAGCTTGCAAGAAGCTATGGGAACTCGTCTTTCTTTCAGCACTGCTTACCACCCTTAAACTGATGGTCAGACTGAAAGAGTGAATCAAGTATCGGAAAACATGCTCCGTGCATGTGTTCTCTCCTACGGGAAGAATTGGGAGAAATACTTGTCATTTGCGGAGTTCTCTTACAACAATAGCTTTCAAGCTAGTCTTGGCATGGCACCATTTGAGGCCTTATACGGGAGAAAATGTAGAACCCCGTTGAATTGGTTAGAAACCAGAGAAAGACCATTCTTTGGTCCGGACTCGATCAATGAGGCCGAAAGTCAAGCTCGGTTGATTCGAGATCGACTACACACGGCTTAATCAAGGAAAAAAGAGCTATGTAGATCATCGTCATCGTGAGTTGAGTTGTGAGGCAAATGACTTTGTCTATCTCAAAGTCTCTCCTTTGAAGGGCCATCAACGATTCGGCGTTAAAGGCAAACTAGCTCCTCGATATGTTGGGCCTTACCGCATCATCGAGAAGAAAGGAGCCGTTGCCTACAAGTTGCAATTGCTTGCTGCACTTGAAGGAGTACATGATGTTTTCCACGTGTCCCAATTGAAGAAATGCCTTCGTGTTCCAACTCAGGAAGCTCCATTGGAAAGTCACGATATACAAGAAGACTTGACTTACCGTGAGCGTCCTTTTCTCATCCTTGAAGAAGCTAAACGAAGAACAAGGAATCGTGACATCAAATTCCTTAAAGTTTAGTGGACAAATCATACCGAGGATGAAGCAACTTGGGAACGGGAGGATCGCCTGTGTGCGGACTACCCATCTTTCTTTTCCGAGTGAACGGAATCTCAGGAAGAGATTCTTGTAGGGGGGAGGGTTTGTAACATCCCAAACAATGGTTTGTGTTTCAAATGTATAAAAATGAGGAGAATTTAAAACTTTTGATGCCTCATGATGTCATTTGAAATTTTCTGTAAATTTTCCCCAAAGGTTTTCTAATTTCAAAGACCAACGTTTCAATTGATGGAAGCATAGTCCTTGAAAAGTCCTTAAACAAACCTTGTGATCATCCTCTGAAAATATTTTTCCTAGCTCCTAGATCACTCTGGTCACCCCTCTAAAAAATCTCACAATTTTTAGAAATTATTTGCTATTTCTAAAGGGCTAGTCAAACCAGTTTGACCCTTGGTCAAAACCCTCACGCATCAACTCGTGATTTTTCTAGAGAGATGCATTGAATAAAAACTTCTAGAAAACTTACACAAGGTTGTTTCCAGATCCAGTAACCTTCCATAAAAATTTTAGAATTTTTGGAGCTATGAAATTCCCTCTAAAAATTCGCTAACCATTTCAGCCTCAAAAATTAGATTTTACTGTTCCTTGAGCTTAGACCCAAGCCTCGGCTCGAGCCACTTGATTTGGTTGAACCACCTAATTGCACCAGCGCTCCTAGCTCAAGCCAACCCTCATGTTGACCGTTCGATTGGAAATCGACATTCAGGATTAAGTGGTACGTTCGGACCGTCCGAACGTGCGCGCAATCTAGGCCGTCCAATTTCGATCGAACCATCCACATCGATTGTGTCGTTCGGATAGTCCGAACGTTCATCTCAATCGGGGCCGTCCAGTTTCAATCCAATGGTTGAAAATCAACCCACTTGTTTAAACTGACCCGAGCCACTCAGTGATGTTGCACCCATTCGCGCCTTGTGTCGCTGAGCAGTAGGGCCCACTTGTCAGACCTATCTTCTCCAAAGTGCTGGCTCACGAGCAGAGCTCAAGCGCCACGCGCCCATTGCATGTTGCACCACTCCATCACCGCCATGAGCCACCGCCCGTTGCGGTCTATCCGGGAGCTCTGTTGCTTAATGCTGCCTCCATTGCCGTCATCTTCCTTGGTTAAAACCCCTCCAAACCCTAGTTCTTTTCACTTCTCCTCTTTTCGGCTAAGGAGAAGGAGGCTCCCATTGACTCATCTCCGCAGTAAAATCCTCACCACCAAGTCCTTTAGTTTCCTTCTTGCATGCCATTTCCATTTTGTTCCTTTAGTTTCCTTCTTGCATGCCATTTCCATTTTAGCTAATGCGAGATCTCGATTTCTTTTGTAGCTCTTGGACCATCTTTGTGCTCCTTGAAGTTCTAGAGCACGCACCCGAGTGACATCATCATGCCAAATTTGTGCTCGGTGAGTTTTATCCTCAATTTTGCGTGTCACCTTGTGTCTTAGGGCATCATTAAGTAAACCCCTAAATCTATTTCGACAATGCATGACAGGATTTTGGGAATTTGAAAGGATTGTATTTTCGGCCGAAGAACAGTCCTTTCACCTCCCACTTCAATCCAGTAAGGCATTTGTCGATTCCCTGCTCCTTTAGCATCCACATATAATCTTTGACCTATTCTGAGCATTCACTGGTCTTGGTTTTGCTCAGGATCTTCTCTCCACGTTGAGTCGCATCACCATCATCGCCATTAACGACGTCAAGCCACCTCAGAGCTTCTTTGGACCTCCCCATCCTTTTGTAAGGACCCTAGTAACCTCTAGATACGCATGCATGCGATTTTAGGCTCAAAACACACTCAGGTTGTATTATGCAAGTTTGCCCAAACCTTAACACCACCCCTCTCTAGCTAGCCGCCGGTATAGGGCGTCTCAGCCGCCGCCACCACCTCCTGTACGTGCGCAACTCTATTAGGAACTTGTTCATGCCCTTAGCTCACGCCGACGTGGACCACATCGCCAGCAGTGAGCTCAACTTTGAACTCAAGTTATTGTCATACCCCGACAATCGCTGTAGCAATCATTAGCCCTTAATCCCTGTCCTAAGCACGCTTATCTGTGTAGATCCAGTAGTTTGAGTTAGTGTATCGCTTACATGTGGGACCCGGGTATAGAAAACGTTAGTTTAAGCATAGATTAGAGCTGGAGTCTTTGACATGTAGGACCCCCTTGTCAGCTCGATTGAAGTCAGGGTCCGAACATCTCTTTCTTTTGGACCGTCCGATCTAGATTCAACGGTCCAGATCTATTGGGCCGTTCGGACCGTCCGAACATCTCTTTCTTTTGGATCTTCCAATTTGGATTTAACGGCCTGGTTCAATTGGGCCGTTCGGACCGTCCGAACTCCCACTCGTTTGGACCATTCGATCTTGATCTAACGGTTAAAATCTGTCCCGCTCGTTAAAACAATCCAGCGCCCTTTCCTATTTCACTAACGCGTGGGCCCGAGGCCTAGATGACCGAGTCAAGTTAGCTGGGTAGCCCTCATGCGTAGGACCCACCAGTCAGTCGCCGTGGCTAGAATGGGTATCGGTATAAAGGGTTTTTTGTGCTTATGAAATTCCGAAATGCTTTATTTGCGAACTGTTAATTGTTTTAAACTTCAAAATTGCATAAGTATTTCATTGTAACTCCTTTTTGGGTGATTCAAATTTTGTTGTGTTCCTCTGGTAGTGTATTTTATTGTAGAATAGGTTTTGAAGTTTGTTTCTGTTTCTAAAAATCTTGTTTTACATATGTTTTGTGCACTACTTTCATAACTTTGAAAAATCATAAGAAATTCTTTTTAGCTCCAAATGAGGTGAATCAATATCCATTGTTCATCTCATAAGGTGCTCTGCCTACCATAAAATTTTCATGTTCACCACCTCTCTGGAAATTTTCACCAAAAATTTAATTTTGGAATAACACTACCCGAGAGGGATTTTTCAGCATTTTATCAAAAAGCTGATTTTGTTTTGGCTATAACTTTTGCATACAAACTCTAAATTAGTAGATTTTTGTTTCTAAATTCATTTAAAATCATGCTCTACCTTCTGTAAAATTTTCATGATTTTTGGAGGATTTGGAATTTTTTGAGTATTCTCGGTGTTATTCGTTCTTATTGGTCTTCTCGGATTTTTCGATAGGTTCCGACGAATTCGTTGAGTACGAGAGTGATCCTCTGCAGAAATAAAGTTAACTCCAGCAAGGCAAGTAGGTTTCCATTGATGCACGTTGATCCTATTATTTGCGCATGTTATTAATTCAAAAGTTTCAACTATATGTATGCATGCTATGTGACAAGTTATTTCTCAGTCGTGATAGTTTACCTAATTAGTTAAATGAACTGTAGATAAACATCCATCCTCTACTACTGAGCCTAGGTTTATATCCGTTGTGATTTAGAGCTCGATGGATGGGCTCTAGTCACCTTACTTATAGTATACGAGTTGTGTTGCTTAGCAATGCTTAGAACGGTAGAATGGGAATCATCGCTCCGGTGAAGGTTATTATATCATCACTTTAATTACTTGGGTCAGGGTACCCATGTTTATACATTGTATTTGAGTAACTAAAGCTGAAAATAAAATGTTTTAGACTTGGGCACATTGGTTGGATGGTATGCTTTTGGGTGTGTGCTTAGTGCCCGAGTCAACAAGGACCGAGTTACTTGTGTCACTGATCCAAGCTTTATTGCGTGCTAACCACATGAGAGGGATATGTGACCTCTCTTGACTTAGTACTTTGACGTGTGTTAGCTCCGAGTCGTAGGAGGTTGTGTGTGTTGTGTTGAAAAAGGAATTAATTAGTGTGTCTGTTGGGCGTGACGGGATGGGTTCTGGGTTTAAGTTCCCTACCCGTAGGAGCATCGGTAAGTTCTCGCTCTGCCGATGACTCGACACAACGTATGGTTTCCATCATACTGGTGACTCGTAGTTAATACGAGATGGAAAGCGTCTCGTAGGACTTAGACTTGCGGCATACCTTGGAAGTGTGCTTTATCTAGTGGCAAAAGGCGATCGGTGTGTGGGTACATTGGTACACCCCTACAGGGTATAAACTATTCGAATAGCTTCATCCTAGGTTATGGACATGCTTGGTTAGGTCGTGCAAGAACTAGACTACAACATTTTCGATAAAACTTAAATTTGGGTGGTATGAATGGGTAATTCATGCTATGTTGTGGTGGCTGTTGGGAAGACACCTCCAGGATGTTATTTATGCTTATATTTATTGTCTCACTATTATTTAATCAAATAAAAACAGATTTGTCAAATTGCCTTCAATCTATTATGTTATTGCAAATGAAATATTGCTTTGTGCTGAAAATAAACCCTATGGCTTCCTCCTTTGTTTCAGCTTGCATGTAGCTATGTATAGGCTTGTTATACGTAAGTCTTGCGAGTACATTCTTGTACTCAAATGCATTGCTTAATTGTTGCAGAGGAGGTTGACCCCCAAGGGGTTAACTATTATGAGACTGACTTCGCACAGGACGACTAGCTTGGTGGCCCGGTCGGTTGCCTTGTGGGTAATGGCAAACCAGTTGGCTTTTGTTTCTCGCCATTATATGGTTTTTGTTTCTGCTGCTACTTTGTTTAAGTACCTTGTCATTTTGGCCGATCGGCCCTACTGTTGGATTCTGAATTTGTATGTCTTTGTGTTGTAATGTTAAAGACTCGGTAATGTTATGACTTGTGTGTGGAGTTGATGCATAATTTTTGTATGGGGTATGTGTACTGCATATTCTGGGAAGTACATGTACACCGAGGCGCGGGATATTTGGTTTGTAATGCTAGGACCAATTGGATGGTTAAGTATTACAAGCTAAATACCCCGGCGGCTCTCACAGTTAATCATATCTAATGATCATGTAGAATTGGTTAGACATAAAGAAGTTTTAACTAGAATTTATCCTGCTGATTCTTTATGTTACATTATGTTGGATTCACCTATGAAATTGTCACATGCTATGGAGAAAGTTCTGAAATTGCATGTTTCAAATCCTTGTCTAGTGCCTACACCCCTGAGTATAAGTTTAATTTGATTGGAGATTATGGTATAGACAAGCAATTTATTGTATATCAAATATGCATATCTTGTGATCACATGGATGAATTGAAGCTTACTATTTTAAACAACAATTCTTGTGTGCTAAATCTTGTTCATTATGAGAGAAAAATAAAATTTAGTGATCATCCAATGCTTATGTGTTCATCTCTTATTGCATCATCTAGTATTGACAATCTGCATCATGATGTTGAAGTATAGAAGAACATACAAATCTTTTCACCATTGCTAGATGAATTTGCTATTGCTCGTTTGAAATCTGATTATATGGATGAACTTTGTTTGATTCCAAAAGTTGTAGATTTGCCCATATGTGTTATCACTACAAGTTTACAACTTCAGAGATTTGAATTACCTAAACGCTTCACTTACATTTGCAAAACTAGTTGCAATAATTGTTGTGTGAGAAATTTTGTTTTGATCATTAACATATATGATTATTCTTGGGTTAATAATACAATGAGCTTTTATGATCATTGCTGTCTTATAACATTAATTGTGCAACAACAAAGAAGCTATAAAAGCAGATGACATATACATATACCATGAATACACCTTGGCTTCTTTGTTACCCTATTTTCAGCTTATGAAAAGCCGAGGACAACTTTGTTTTCAAGAAGGGGAGGATGATGAGGACATGACCCTATGGATACAACCATATTTGCTATGCTTGTTGTTCCAATTACAAGAGCTCGTCGCTTCACTTAAATTGTCAGGTGAGCTCGTTTTTAGGAGTGCCTTTATATTACATGAACTATATAATATTTCCTAATAAATGTGTTTTTATTTTCAGGAATAAAAGACAGAGAGTGGTTGACTTGTAAGAGTTTGAGCTAGCCCTATTTTGGAATCCAATTCGGCCTTCGGAGACAGCACCGACTTCAAACGTGCATAACTTTCACATACGGAGTCTGCTGGAGGTCCACGAGTACTTGATGGAAAGCTTATCTCGTCATCTTTCCAACGGATCCAGCCCCACCTCCAAATTCCTTCTGTGCGCATTGGAATCGCGAAAATAATCTGGCATTGGGACAGCCCAACAGGCCCGTAGTAAAAAGACCATAACTTTTGCAAACGGAGTCCGATTCGAGTTTTCTTGGTCTTGTTGGAAATATTATTCTGAGACCTTTCCAATGGATCTAGCCTCACCCTCAAATGCATTATGAGCGCACTGTAATCATCAAAAGAAGGTGCTATATCACCTGTTTGGGCCAAATTAGGCATTATAATGCTTGGGCCCAAGGGGAGGCACCACCCTAAGCGGCCTGTACTATTCATGAGTGCTGTGAATAGTACCACCCCCTATTTTCTTAGCTATATGTGGCTTCTGCTCCCCTACTTAAGGAGGCCGCACCCCTCTAGTTTTTCTTAGATTTTGTTTAGTTAAAAGTTAGCTTCGTTGCAACTTCGTGTATTGGCTTGTGTCGACTAGACCAACCATAATACCGCTTCAAAATCCCAACTTAAATCAAATATTTCAATCCTATTTGCAATTTCAGATTGCTATTTATCTCGTTCTTGTGTGCTTCTTGATTGTATCACGAGAATTGATCTTCGTGATCGAGTCATCGAATATTAGGTATACGATTGATAATGACTTGTCGGCGGTTCAGCGATTGCGTGGTTTCAGACCTTGCGAGTTTGTAGCGAGGATCGTGGCAGTTGGCGACTACTACGAATTTATCTTCTCATCGAAAGATCGGGCCAAATCGGGACTTCCTTAGTTCATCATCGGGACTTTGAAGTGCATTTGTGAGGCATCGCACCAAGGTCTTGGTTGCGTACTCATGCAAGGAGGAAAAGTTATAGCTTATGCATCCAGACAACTCCGCCCTCACAAAGACAACTATCCAACCCATGATTTGGAGTTAGCAGCAGTAGTGCATGCCCTCAAGATTTGACGGCGTTACTTGATTGGAAATCATTGTGATATCTACACAGACCATAAGAGTCTCAAGTACATTTTTACTCAATCAGATCTTAACCTCTCACAAAGAAGATGGTTAGAGCTAATAAAGGATTACAATTTGGATGTCTATTACCATCCCGAAAAGGCTAATGTAGTTGCAGATGCATTCAGCCGTAAGTCTTACTGTAGTAATGTTATGATTCAAGAGCATCAACCTGAGCTCTACAAATAATTCAAAGCACTCAACCTTTATTTGATAGAACAAGGCACTATAAATGCTATGGAAGCACATCCAATCTAGAAGAGAAGATCAAGACCGCTCAAGAAGGTCATCCTAGAGTCCAGAGATTCAAGCATCTCATGCCAAAAAGAAAAGCCCCCAAGATGGTAGAAGATCAGCAAGGAATCCTATGGTATGGGAAACGTCTCTTTATTCCTCACCAGAAGGAAGTCAAAGATTTGATACTGAAAGAAGCCCACAGCTCAGCATATACCCTGCACCTAGGTAGTACCAAGATGTATCAAGACATGAAGATTTTGTATTGGTGGCCACGAATGAAAAGAGACATCACCGAGTATGTAGCTTGTTGTGATGTATGCCAACAAATCAAAGACGAGCATCAGAGACCAGCAGGTTTGCTTCAACTGCTACAGATCCCTCAGTGGAAATGGGAAGAGATTGGAATGGATTTCATTATCGGTCTACCTTGAACCAAGTCCGGATGTGACTCAGTATGGGTTATAGTTGATAGATTGACTCATCCCAGTGAAGACAACCTATAAGGGAGACAAGTTAGCCAAGTTTTATATGGCTCGTATTGTATGTTTACATGGAGTACCCAAGAGGATAGTCTTGGATCGAGGTTCTCAATTCACCTCACATTTCTGGGCTAGTTTGCATGATGCCCTTGGAACGCACCTTGCCTTCAGCACAGCATATCATCCGCAGACTGATGGTCAGACAGAAAGAACAAATCATATTCTAGAAGATATGCTTCGAGATTGTGCTTTAGAATTTATAGTAGTCTGGGAAAAATGTCTACCGTATGCTGAGTTTGCATACAACAATACTTTTCAGTCAAGTCTAGAAATGTCCCCGTTTGAAGCGCTCTATGGAAGAAAATGCAGAACCCCTCTACATTGGTCAGAATCAGGTGAAGGATATATCTTCGGACCGGATACTCTGAAGCAAACTGAAGAGAAAGTTCAACTGATCAGAGATCGCCTTCAAGTAGCTCAGTCAAGACAAAAGAGTTATGCCGACAACCGTTGAAGAAAATTAACTTTTGAAGTTGGAGATGTTGTATATCTCAAGGTATTGCCGTTTCGTGGAACTCGAAGATTCAAAGTTAAAGGCAAGCTCGCCCCAAGATACATAGGCCCGTTTCTGATCACCGCTAAGCGTGGAGAAGTCGCCTATCAACTAGAGCTACCGGAAAGTTTGTCAGACATCCACAACGTGTTTCACATCTCGCAGCACAAGAAATGTCTCAGAGTACCTGAAGAGCAGACGCCCGTCGAAGCCATCGCCCTTCAGCAAGATCTGACTTATCCAGAGCATCCGATCAAGATCCTCGACATCATTGAGAAGCGAACAAGACGTCAAGTCATCCGCCTTTGCAAAGTTCAGTGGAGCCACCACTCAGCAAAAGAAGCCACTTGGGAGCGCGAAGATCAACTGAAGCAAGACTACTCGTCCTTGTTCTCGGAGCAGCTCGAATCTCGGGGTCGAGATTCCGTTTAAGGTGAGTAGGTTTGTAACGTCTCGTTTTCGAACGAGTAATAGTAATTACTATTTCGGTTTTCGGTTTCCCACCATATTTCAAATTACCAAGTATTTTTCGAAAACCTTCTAGCTTTTAAAGCACGGGTTTGTGTTTCAAATATCCTTGAACTCTAAAATGCAAATTCAGGTTTGAATTTCCTCTTTTTCGGATTTCGGGCTTTTTCCTCAAGTGGGCCTTTCTCTCCTTGGGCTCAGCCCGTTTCCATTTCTTGGGCTCAGCCCACTTTTCTTTTAGGCTAGCCCGTTTTTCTTTCTTGGCTCCTGGCCAGTTTCTCTAGCCTTGGCCAACCCGGCCTTTCTCCTTTTTCTTTGGCCTGCTTGGCCCAGCCACCCCGGCCTTCTTTCGTTTCTTTAGCCATTTGGCCTAGCTCCCATCGCTCGTCTTCTACTCCGGTCAAACGCCACAACCGAGCCTCTTCCTTCTCCCTTCTCTCTCTTGCTCGTGCTTCTCTGCCACCGCCTGCGCTCTACAGCCCACGAGCTCCCACCCACTCCGCTGCCAACCGAAGACTCCGGAACCTCGCCTTCGCCATGTCTTCTTAGTGTGCCCTTGCCACCTGACACCACCATCCTCGTGCGGTCCGAGCCTCACGTTCTGCTGCAAGCAGCTACTTGCCGTGTCAGCTTGGCCCCAAAGTCGCTGCCCCTAGTCATCTTCCACCCCTCCGCGCCCGTCTTCTCGCGCCTGAGGCAGTCCCCACGCCGCCTTGGGACCTGCCTTGACGCTAGCTCCTCCAACGGCTCTGAGCCCTCCATGGCCTATAAATGGAGCCCTGTGCCCCGCTTATCCCCCTCAGCCCTTGAAGCTCCCGGTAAGCTCCACCCGAAATCGCCACCTTTTCCCCTTTTCAGCCGAAGCTCCTCACCGGTGTCTAGCCGCCTCCAATGCCGCCGTCGTGCCGCCACCCTGTCACCGTGAGCGCCCGAAGCCCAGGACCACTTCCCCTCAAGCTCCTTCGGTGATTGACCACTCCAGCCGCCGCATTTGCCCGTCTTCCCCGCCTCCGGCCACCACCATCACCGCCGCCGATCTCCCTCCGTCAGTCACCTCCCTCCCCATTTCTTGGCTTGGTGAGTTCCTGGAGCTCCCCTCTAGCCCATGCTCTCACCCATTCGGGTCTTGAGCCACCAGGGCACCGTTTTGGCTTTTGCCGCCACGCCACCGCCGCTTCTCTGCCACCGCGTCGCCGCTCCGGCCACTCTCCGGCGGCCGCACCAACATCACCAGCTCTGCCTCCCCGCGAGCTTCCCATTTTGGTGCCTAGCCGCCACTGCCGCGCCCTCTCCCGTCGGCGGTGAGCCTAGCCACGCGCGCGCCCGCGCTTGTGCTGGCACTTTCGGACAAGAGCACTGTTCCTCCATCATTAAGCCTTAATTGATGTCTTAAAAACCCTCAAGAATGATTAGCATTTAACCGGCCGGCTTAAAGCCGTTAATCTCACTGCCTTGTGGGCCCGCATGAATATGGTCATTTAATTAACCACCTGGGAATCCCCCTCCATTTCACTAACAGTGGGCCCCCCTTACTGTTCCCGTGGGCCAGCACCTCATGCTCATGGACCCGGTCCACGCACTGTTCCCGTGCGCCGTGACACTATGCTGAAGGCCCCACATGTCAGCAGGACACTCTCTCTCCCTCTCTCTTTTCCAATTTAATTTCCAATTAAACTTCGGAAGCTCTGTTCTCCTCTGTTATAGCTCCAAAAATTATGAAATTTGTTTCTAAAATTTTCTAAATTCAAGATCTTGCTAATGGCATAGGTCTTGTTCAATTTGGAGTTTATTTGTTTATTCTTGTGTATTTATTTGCTCTCTTTGCCTGTTGTGCCTTTTGCTTAGAGTGCGTCGTCAGAATAGGATTTGGAGGCGAGGAGATCTCCAAGTTAATCATGCCCAAGAATATGAAGACCCTCCTGCATATAGCCAAGGTGAGTCAATGCTTTGATCATTTTGATCCTACATTTTATGTAAATTAGATTCTTTTAAATTACCAAAATTACGGACCTTAATTCTTTAATCAAATGTATGTTAAATTTTAAGGTAGTTAAATACTCATTTGATGATTAATTAATTAATATGCCATCCATTGATATTTGAATCCATTATTCCATACCACTCTAGTAATTATGTGGTAATTACTAGTTATAGGTTGTACTTAAGTGACATGCTAGTCTTGCTTAAATGCAGGGAATGATAAAATACCCCAATCATCATTCTTCAAACATGAAATAGTTTTGGGCAGTCATTGGTGGTCCATGACTGAAATGAATGAGATAATTTGGATTTACTCCTCAAAACCCTAATAATTGCTAATACCATATCTCAGGCGGATGGCAGGCGATGGGTGCTCACGAACACGAGAATGGTTGGTATGTGGTACAAACCGCTTTGGATGGATTGTAACATCCCAATTTTACGAGCTTTAAAAATCTTTTAAATAGTTAGTAGGAGAAAATTCACCATTTGGATTTTATTTGAATTTAATTTAAAAGCTTAAACATGGACTTTGTACACCAAAACAATTTAATATGGTTAAAGTCAACATCAACAATGGTCAAAACTATTTTATTTGGGTTCTTTGGGCTTGGATATATTTTCTAGATTTTTCTAGAATTTGTCCAGGTCCATTTGCTATTTTCTATTGCTTATTTGAATTTCTGGTATTTTATTAAAAAGAAAAAGTATTAAAATCTCGAATTAATCCGATTGGGCCGAATTCCTTCAACCCAATCTCCATTTCCCGTGCAAGGCCTGACAAGCAGGGCCCACTTGCCAGCGATAGCGAGGAAGCAGTGCGGTGGAGCGGCCAAGTTGGACTCGGGTCCGAGCAAAATGGTGCAACCAAGCCCAATCAAGTCGGACGGCCCGAACGTCTTCGAGTCAAATCGGACGGTCCGAATGGCTTGAGATCAAATCGGGCGGCCCGAGCGGCAGTCGGTCGGATGGTCTAAACGACACTAGATCAGATTGGACGGTCGAATGGCATTGGATCCGTCGGACGGTCCGTCGGTAGAGCTTGGGTTAGGGTTTGGTTCAATTTCGACCGAAATAAAACTAGTTTGACTAGGCTACTAAAAATAGCAATAAAATTCTGAAAATTCTAAAAAATTTTGGGGTTGTTCTCAGGTTCAACTATGACTTAGAAAATTTTATTTTGCCCACTGTTCATAATCCATTTGTCGGAAATAAATTCCTTTTCAAATCAGCCTTAGTGACTTGGCTAGAATTTTAGTGAGGTCAAATTAACTTCTAAAAATTTGAGAAAATTATATTAATTCATGATAAATAATCTAGTATTTTACAAATTTATTTTTAGATGTTTTTATACACACATTTTCCTGGAATCATTTAGAATCTTGATTTCAAGTTAAAATTCGAAATTCAAAGCAACTTTAGAAAACTAAGTGCATACTCAAGAGTTTCATCAAAAGTTTTTGAAATTCTCATACTTTTATACATTTGAAACACAAACCCAAGTTTAGGATGTTACACTGTGTCTAGGAAATCACCATTCGAAAAATACTTCATCTTCAAAACCTGGGCATAGAGGCTGTCCGGAAATGCTAAAATCCGCCAAGCTTGACGGGCGAGAAGAGCTTGATTAAACAAATGAAAATCCTAAAAGCCAATCCCTCCACATGACTTGGATTTAGTGAGCTAATCCCAGGCCATCCAATGAACTTTTCGATTGCCCTCCTCCGAACCCCACCAAAAATTATGAACACTCCTTGTCATCTCATCACAGGTTCCAGTAGATAGATGGAAAACACTCATAATATAAGTAGGAATTGCCTGGGTGATAGATTTTATCAAGGTTGCTTTACCCCCCCAAAGACAAGTACTTCTCACTCCAACTAGTTAAGCGCTTTCCCAACTATTCTTTGATGGGTTGGAATCTACTAGCTTTCATTTGCCCATCTAGAGTTGGCAGGCCCAAATACTTAGCCTCAAAAGACACTCTTTCAACTCCCAAAATACTCCTGATTTGCTCACCTATAAAAACATCGGCTTTCTTCCCCATCAACAAAGAGCATTTTGCTGGATTTATTAATTGACTCGTTGCCTCCTCAAAAATATTCAGCACTTCCTTGACCTTCACTACTTGCTCAGGGTAGGCCTTAAAGAAAAGGAAGCTATCATCTGCAAAAAGAAGGTGAGAAACACCTTGAGCTCTTCTGCAAACTTGAAGGGGTTGTAGATTTCCAATCGGCAATTCTTTGTTAAACAAAAACGACAAACCTTCTGCTATGAAGAGGAACAAATAAGGTGAAAGAGGGTCACCTTGATGGAGTCCACGAGAAGGCCTAAAAGGTGTAACGAAACCCCATTGAAACAAACAGCATAACGTACAGAGGTTACACATTCCATTATTCACTTTACCCAAATCCTGTGAAAACCCAACATGACTTCCTTAAGAAAAAGTCCAATCCACCCTGTCATAAGCCTTGGAGAGATCCAATTTATAAGCACAATAATTCATACTTTCAGCACCTCCATTCTGAATCCCATGAATACATTCAAAGGCAATAAGGCCACTGTCAGTGATCATTCTGCTAGGAATAAAGGCACTTTGGTTTGGTGAAATGATGTCCGACAAAAGAGGCCTCAGTCGATTCACAATACATTTTGAGATCATCTTGTATTTAACATTGCACAAACTAATTGGTCGAAAATCAGCTAGGGATTCAGGGTGGCTTTTTTTGGGATGAGGATAATAGTCGTATCATTTACTCCAGCTGGCATGCATACCTCTCCAAAGAACTGTTGAACCCCCCTGATAACATCATTCTTAATAATACCCCAATTACGTTGGAAGAATCTTGCAGGAAAACCATTCGTACCGGGTGCTTTCAAAGGCCCAATTTGAAATAAAGCATCACTTATCTCTTCATCTGTGAATGTCTGACATAACTCTTCATTAAGATCATCAGTGATTACTGAATTATACAGCCCTACAAGACCCTCTGGTCGAGTATCAGCATCCCATTTAAACAGATTCTGGAAAAAAAAAATCAGAAGCCAAACTTTCCATCTCCTTTCCGTTTTCACACCAAGAACCATTAGAACATCTCAGTTTTTGAATTTTATTCCTTCGAGCCCGCTAGGTAGCTTTCTAATGGAAAAATCTTGTATTTTTATCTCCTTCCCTAAGCCAATAAATCCTCGGTCTCTGCATCCACAACATTTCTTCCCTATACAAAAATTCGTTCATATGACCAGAGGTTGCTTTTATCTCCTCTTGCTTATCTGCTCCCCCATCCTTGCTTAGCGCAGCTAGATGGCATCTGAGTTTCTCTAGTTCTTTTCGCACTGAACCAAACTTCTCATGACTCCAATTTTTCAAAGAAATCACCACGTCCTGTAGTTTGAGGGAAATATCACCAAGAGATTGCTTTATTTCTCCTCTCGACCAAGCATCTGACACAACCTGATCTATAGAGCTCTCTCTTTCCCACATTAATTCATATCTCCCCCTTTTCACTACTCTTCTATTGATCTCATCTTTTGTCAAGGTTATTAGTAGTGGGCAATGATCCGAACAAGGGCACACCAAATGTTCAACCCTCACCTCTGGGAACAAGGCCGGCCAGTCTGTAGAAGCCATCACTCTATCCAGGCGCACTATCACGTTCCGATGACCATATTGTTTATTATTATAAGTCCATAGGAGAACCATAAAGCCAATATCATGTAGATTGCAACCCGCCATCGTTTCCCTGAAATCCTCCATCTGGCGTTCTGATCGAAGAGTGGCCGAGAAATGCTCGAAGTGCCAAAGTGCTTCATTGAAGTCCCCTGCTACAAACCAGGGCACAACCGATCGCTTCCTCATCCTTTTCAGCAACTCCCACATGAGATGACGATTTTCCACCTGAGGTTCTCCATAAACGAAGGTTGCCCTCCAGCATGCGGCATGTGGATTTTCTCTCACCAGAACATCAATAAACCTTGATGACATTGCCAAAAGAGTGACCTCAATTGACTCGTCCCACAACAAAGCAATTCCACCACTCAAACAAGAACTAGCCTTTGTAAACAACCCTTCAAACCAAGTCTCCATCTCAAGCTTTCCAATCTTACTATAGGTTGTCTTGTCTCAGAAAGGAAGACAAGCTTGGGGTGATGCGTCCGCACAAGGCCGACAAGATCTTGAACTGTCCAGGAGTGCCCCACCCCCCGGCAGTTCCAAACTAGCACATTCATTGCTCCTGATGGGGCTCGCCATGAGCTCCCGTTAGGTTTGTTGAGAGAACCACCGCACTGGCATTGAGTCGGCCACGCTTTGAAGCTCCCTCCAGCTCCCCTCCAGAATAAAGCACCAACGCGTTCTCTCCAATCGATAACTGAGTCCCTCCCAGGAGATCAACCCTTCGCTTCCCCAACACATACCTAGGACCAACTTCAGACTACTGAGCATTAACCAAGATGTTCAAAGAAAACTTTGGTCGATCGACCCCAAACTGCACACACGCTTCCTTCCCAGACTTGTCAGCCGGCGCCAGATCCAACTCCTTCTCCCCTCGCATAGGGGTTGTAGCCAGAGCCTTCCAGTTTTTCGATAAATGTGGTTCTGAACTCACCTTTCAGAACTGACAATTGTCGAACAATGAACAGTACGCATAACCCGAAACCTGACAGAAAGAACCAGCTTGGTCCCTTCGTGCTTCCCAATTTGACGCTAGCTTTTTGACCCAGTGAGACATAGATGCTGCCTTCCCCTGATCATCCTCTTTCCTACTTTCCCCAATAATCTTCTCCATATCCCCATCACTAGAACTCTGGACATTCAGTTTCTCCACTTCACTCGCAAGCACATGCGCATCGGTCGCCTGAGCATTATCCTCCAAAAAGTGATCATCCTCAACAAAGTTGTCAGCTGAGACATGAGACTGAGATGGAGATTGATACAATCCAGCAGCCTTCCTTGACATCTTTGAAGTTGTATTATCTCTACTAAAATTGCTGAAATCTGAATTGCTGCCGGTAGAGTAAGAACTATCTGCTGAAAAAGTCCAGCGCCTATGCTCAAACTTCTTGTAAGGCGAAGCTCGTAGGTCTAACCCAAAGTGAATCACTTGTGTACCTTTAACCCCTGACGAACAATCACGTTCAGTATGCCCCATGACTCCACAGTAAAAGTAGAAGTGTGGAACCCTTTTGTATTTGAGATCAAACCTCTTAGCATTCTCTCTCCCTTTAGGCTTTATCATAAGATATCGTCGAAGGGGTTTACTATATAGAACAGCAAATCTAATGCGCAAAAACTTTCCACTATTCCTTCCATTATCATCTACATCTACCTCCAGAACATTACATGTTGTAAAATGTGTAGTTCTAGCAAATAATAAAAAATAAACCTAGCATACATTATCAGCAATAAAGCATAATACCAACATGTAATAAATGACAATAGTAACATGTGTCCATGAAATTCTTTCAAGTCATTTAAAGACAATATTATGCTCAACATTAACAGTAGGAAATCATCAATAAGCAGCATAAAGCACATAAGATTGATGATAGAATGTGCTCTCAGAAGGAGAGTTGCAAAAGAACAATTCTTTGCCATCTCAACCCTAATGTCAATATTATGCATAAATTAAACTTGACAATACAAATTCACAATATGAGCTATAAATAATGCTTAACCACTCTTTCTAAAGATCTCAAAGCCAATAGACCACTTATAACTTGCGCATAACCAGGAGATCAAATGTAATCACAAGCGGTACTCAATTATCCAACAAGAACTTGATAACTCTCGATGTATGATGAATACAAAGTCACTGAGGTTCAAGAACACCGCCAATTGGATAAGCGAAGAGTAGTATAAGCGAATTGCTTACAGAGCAACAGAACCAAAGGTTCAATACATTTGAACACAACCGAAATACCACAGGATGACTCTCAGCAGATCAATTAGACATTAGTTAGCAGTCTACTTAGAGCTCAAGAATGAATTGATTATCAGTTTAATTTAAGTATTTGACCATTATCATCATTAAGCAGCCACAGTACCCACAGATTAATTTGCAATATCTCCAGAACTAGTCTCATAAATCAAAATATCACAGATAAAGGATCTCAACTAGAACTGCAAGTATATATGCAAAGATCAACCTAACTGCCACAGAGGTGTAACACTCACTGAAGTGGTGGTACTCAAAACCACCAAGATGCAACCGGCAAGGCATGTCAATTGACACTGACCCAGAAAAACTATCGCCCTGCAATCAGAGCAGAAGACAAAGCAATCGGAGATACAATGCCACACTCCCTTCTTTAGAATCGACCAAAGAAAGAAATCAAGGAATCAGGTGGATGCCACACAAGAATCCCACGGTGTACTGGCCAAGTACACCCAACACTGAGCACCAAAATCAAACCCACGGTACCTTCTTCCAAAGATTGTAACATCCCAAATGTATAAATGGGTGTGTGTTTCAAATGTAAGAAATGGGTAGAAATTAAAACTTTTTCTCACATCTTGAAACTCTTGAACATTGCCATAATTCTTGTAAAGAGTTGTGGAGTTCAAAAACCTAAACCTCCTGTTGACTAAAGTCAAACCCTTATTTCATCTTGTCACAAATCTTGTGACAATCTTAGGGAAATATTTTTCCTGGGTTCTAGGGAAGATGTGTGACCCCTCTGAAAAATGTCATAAGTTTTAAAACTTGTTTGATAATTTTTGGAGGTAAATCAAACCCTAGAACAGCCTTGATGAATTTCTGGAGAAAACTGCAGTGCACAAAAATCTCTGGAAATTTTATGTAAGGTTAATCCTAGAGTGAGGAAGCTCCAGTTAAAATTTTGGAATTTTTGGAGTTAGTTTGCTACCTCTAAAAATTCTTCCAACCTCAGCCTTCAAACTTAAATTCAAATATGGTACTATTCCTTGGGCCCGAGCCACTTACCAAAGTGGGTCGAACCCAACCGCTTCCCCGGCTCAGCCCACTCTCCTACCCACAGGTGAGGTCGTAGCCGTTGGATCAAAATCCAATAGCCACGACCTCCACCACAGCCAAACGCGGCCCTGTCCTCCCCTGTGCGAGGTCGTGCTCCGTTGGATCCCAGATCAACGGCCACGACCTCCCCTCTCTGTCGTGCGCATCAGACCTCCCACCTCATCGAGGTTGTGTGCCGTTGGATCAAATCCAACCACCACGACCTCCCCTCGTTATCAAGCACACCAGACCTCCCACCCGCGTGGGGTCGTGCTCCGTTGGATTAACATCAATGGCCACGACCTCCCCCTCTCATCTCGTCGCCGTCGGATCCAGATCCCGCGGCCACGACCTCCCCTTCCCTTTTCAGTGTCTTGCCTAAGGGCCAAGACCTCCCGCGCCTCAGTTCATCGCCATTGGATCGAGATCCAATAGCCACGACCTCCCCTATCCTCTCGTCGCCATTGGATCAAGATCCACTCGCCACGACCTCCCTTAGCATCGTCGGCGCACTACCCAGACCTCCCATCATTACAGCGCCGTTGGATCAAGATCCAACGACCACGACCTCATACCTCTGTTCGTAGCCGTTGGATTGAAATCCAACAGCCACGACCTCCCTTGCGCCATTCGCAATGGCCATGATCTCCCTCCTCTATCCAGCACCTTTGGATGTAAATCCAACGGTCCTGACCTCCTTCTCTATTGTGCGCCTTTGGATTAGAATCCAGCGGCCATGACCTCTTTTGTGTCGTGCGCAAAGCCTACGACCTCCCCTCAGTGTTGTGCGCCCTTGGATGTAAATCCAATGGCCACGACCTCCCATCTATGTTGTGTGCCATTGGATTAAAATCCAACAGCCACGACCTCCCCTCCCTTGTCTGTGTCGCGCGCATTAGTTAAGTCCTCCCCATCGGTTCCGCGCCTTTGGATTCAGATCCAACGGCCGCGACCTCCTATCCCCTTATCGCGCGCGACCTCCCCCTTTCCTTTCGCAACCGTGAGATGGAGATCCCACGGCTGCGACCTCCCCTTTTCCTTGTGCCACCGCGCGATGCAGATCTGGTGGTCAAGACCTCCCCCGTGCCTTTCCAGATCGCACCGTTGCGGATCTAAAGGTCACGACCTCCCCCTGTTCTGATCCAGCGGTTGATATGAGGTCCTGTTCTTCTCCTAGCTCGGGCGCGCGCGTGCACCATGGCAAAGGAGGAGGGAAGTGACCTGTCACGTCCCCCAACAGCTCTTTACTGCGTGCATTTAATGCGTGTCAGCCTTCCGCCCCCTCAGTCCTGCTCCGACCTGCTCCCCCATCACCTCCACGTCCTGGTGGAGCCATGGACCGAGCCATGGGCTAAGCTCACCATGGAGCTTAGCCCTAGCTCATGACCTCTGCTCCCCGAGCTATAAGACCTCCCCTGGTTCCCCCCTTGGCTTCCTTTACACACCATTGAGCTCAGGCTTGCACCCATTGTACTTGGATGAGCTCTTTCTCCACAGACCTCCTTGGCTGCCATTAATGCACCTTGGAGCTCTCGGTGAAGGCAGTGCCCCAGTGGCTATTCTCTCCCTCTCTTTGCTTCAATTTGAGCATCTCCCCTCTGTGGTCAAAACCCCTAACCTAGCTGGTTTGGACATTTGCAGAGGCGGCTTAATTTGGAGCTCTCCCCTTTTCGGCCGTGGAGCACTTCTTCTTCACCATCGCTGGTCCTCCTCTCCTCCGACCTCCTCGGCACCTCCAAGACCTCCAGGTAACCTCCTGGTAGTCCTCTAGATGCTGGGCACCCGCTTGTATGATTGTTGCGGAGCTTTTCTTCATATTATGCTTTTGGCCGTTTTGGTCATCGCCGTGCTCCTCCGGCTCACCGCCGTTCTGGGCCGTCGCTGTCGGTGTGAGTGGCACCCTCTGGAGCGCACGGCTATTGTGGACTCGTCGGTGCCCTCGGTGTGCGCCACCGTGTCCTATCTCGCCGGCGGTGGCCAGGTCCATGCCCTCAGGATTTTGTCGGACGGCAGCGGCAAATGTGCCGTTGTCGTTAGGACAAAGATCTCCCCCTTTATGGCTAATCATCTCCAATCATTGCAGTCATTAATGTGTCCTTAGCGCTGGGTGCGTGGTCGCGGGCCGTCCATCTCGCGATCAGCGGCCGCGACCTTCACCCCGTTCGCGCGCGCGAGGTCCAAACGCGCGTTGGATCCAGGATCCACGGCCCACGTTCTCCGAAGCTCAGGCGTGGTATAGGCGATACCGCAAGCAGTCGTGAGCCGTTGGATCCAGGATCCACGGCCCACGGCCCACGTTCGTCGATCTGCATGCGCGTCGCGTTTTTCACCGGGAGGTCTTGGGCCGTCCGATTGAGAATCAACGGCCCATGTCCTCCCGCGTCGTATTGGTTTTTAGAATTCCCGGGTGGATTTATTTGTGAACTGAAAAAGGTAATGAACTTTGAAAATGCATAACTATTTCATTTTAAATCCAAATGAGGTGTTTCCAATTTTGTTAGCTCTGGTTTGATCTGGGCTCTAATCTAAAAATGGTTGTGAGCTCAGTTCGGCTCTAGAAAATGGATTTGCAACTTGGTTTAGAAATAGACTTTAAATGTTACATTAAAAATTCATTTAACTTGTAAAATGCATAAGTAATTCTCTATAGATCCTTTTTGAATGAATCCAACTTTGTTGGCTTCCTCTGTTAGTGTACTAAATATTAGAATATGATTTAGATATGTCACTATTTTCAAAAGATTTGTGGGTGCATTTTATTTGTGCTCATTTGCACGTCTTTGAAAAATCATAAAACATGCATCATAGCTCCAAATGAGGTGAACTCAATTGTGTTATTCATCTCATGAGGTGCTGGTATTACCATAAAAATCCCAGGTGCAGCACCAGCGAGGACCCCGGTTTATTAGGCTTGTAATACTTAGTCATCCATTGACCCTAGCATCACAAACATAATAATCTGTGTCTTCGAGATATGTATA
The DNA here is from genome assembly GCA_036346405.1 of Phyllostachys edulis. Classification (NCBI taxonomy): domain Eukaryota; kingdom Viridiplantae; phylum Streptophyta; class Magnoliopsida; order Poales; family Poaceae; genus Phyllostachys; species Phyllostachys edulis. The sequence continues at coordinate 205,938 of JAYEVD010000293.1, forward strand.
CTTCCCAGAATGCAGTATACACACCCCTTTACCAAAATCATGCATCAATTCCATTCAAGACATAGAACCAAGCACGAACTAGAATAAAAGACATACATAATATAGAGTTATTACAAAAGAGGCCGACCGGCCAAATACAACTAATAAAAGTAACACAGCGGAAGCAACATGCCATAAAATGGCGATAAACAAAAGAGAGCCACAAGGTTTGCCTTTAACCCACAAGGCAACCAACCAAGACGCCTAGCTCGATTCCCAACATGACATCTCACAAAAGTAAAGCCCTTTGGGCTCTACCTCCTCTGCAACAAAGTTATTAAGCAAAGCAAATGAGTACAAAATTGTACTACATAAGGTCGACGTGTAGTATAACGAACTATAAATAGCTACATGCAAGCTTTATTTAAGTGGATGAGGTGTGGACTCATTTTAGCATAAAGCAAGCTTTCATTTGCAATAAGTTAATAGATTGAAAGCAATTTGACAAAGCATTTTTAATTATTGAAGTAACAACGAGATAATAACATAATAACAACAACAAGAACAACACGAAGCGACTAACCCAAGTCACCACAACAATAGCATGAATTACCCATTCATACCACCCATGTCAAGTTTTAATTAAAGGTTGTAGTCTAATTCTCACAGGCGTATCCGGCGTGTCCATAACCTAGGGCGAGGCTATTGAATAGTTTTAACCTGCGAGGGTGTACCAATGTACCCACACGCCAGACCGCCTTTTAGCCACATGATTTAGCACACTTCCTTTGGTATGCCGCACGGCTAAGTCCTCTGAGACATTTCCAATGGGCGATGCTAATTAAGAGTCCGCAACCCACGAGGATAAGGACACATTAGGCAGCCTAGCCGATTGCTAATGCTCCCTTCCCACACCACACACACATATTTTATTTTTAATACACCCACCGACCAGCTCATAATTAACACCTCCCAAAGTACTTAGTCAAGAGAGGTTCCATATCCCCTCGTGTGGTTAGCACATAAATTGCTCGATGCAGGCGCAAGTAATTCGGTCCTTGTTGACTTAGGCACACCACCACATTCCAAAAACCACACCATCCATCCAATATGCCCAAGTCCAATTCAATCCTTTTATTTTCAGATTTTGACTTTACAAATTAACAAAGCACAAGTGCTGGACATAAAGGAGTAATAATTAGATTTGTGTGATCAAGATCATCGACTAAATCGATGATCGCCCATTACTACCGATAACTAAGCATGTCTAAGCAATAGAAATCGAAAACTACTAAGTGATAAGAGCTCATCCAACGAACTCAAACCACAGCAATTAACCTAGGCTCATGGTAGTAGAGGATAATCAATTCCTACAGATTATGCAACTATAGGATCGCTAGCGATATCTTAACACAAAGTAGCATGCATACATACAAGTAAAACAATATATTAGCTTTAAAGTAATGGGACAATAATGGGATATGATCAAACTGCTTGCCTTGCTGTTGCTGTTCAAAATGTTGCTGAGGAGTGCTTTGGTTATCAATATGTTCTTCGGAACCTAACGAGAAAGCGAAAAAGAACCGATAAGAACAAAGAAAACAAAAAGACTCAACAGCAAACCTTCTCCGAATGCTCTGAAAATTTTACAGCAGCAAGAGCAAGATTTAAAAGGAATTTAGCAATAAGAACCAATTGATTTGGATTCTCAATGCAAAAGATATGATCAAATCAATTCTGCTCAGCTAGAAAATAGCAAAACTGCTACAAGTCACTAATTTAATTGTTTGGCAACATTTTCTGGAAAGGTGGTGCAACTGAGATTTTTACAGTAAAACAAGCACCTCATGAGATGAATAACCCAATTGAGTTCACCTCATTTGGATCTATTATGCATTTTCTATAATTTTTCAAAAACAAGAACTTGAACAAAATTAAAATACATAAGTAATCTTTTTGGAAACAATAACTTGATCAAAACTAATTTCACAGTAAAGCTCATTAGTAGAGGAAACCAACAAAGTTGGATTCACTCAAAAATAGTTTACAGATATTTAGTTATGCATTTTACAAGTTAATTGAATTTTTAGTATAGCAATTAAAGCCTACACATGATTATAGCCATTTCTAGATTTTTCTGCAGCTATATCAAGATTAAAATCATTTTTAGATTGGAGTTTGGCTACAACCAGAATTAACAAAATTTATTTCAACTAAAAAGGAGTTAACATGATTTTGTTATGCATTTTTCGATTTACCTGGAATTTTAATATATTTAATAAAGCTGAAAGGGCTTTAAATGCATTTACAGATTTTTCTGGAGTTAAACCAGGCTTGAAACTATTTTTAGATTAAACTTTAGTTCATAACAGATTTAACAAAACTGGAATCACCCGAAAATGAAATAATATGAATTAGTTATACCTTTTCAAAGTTTATTGCATTTTCTAGTTGTGAAATAATTCTCTCGGGAGTTAAATAAACCTTTACCGCAAAGGATATGGCGTGGCGCAACCTGTGCCGTTGATCTCACATCCTACGCCCACCTTGCCCCGCGACTGACACATAGCTCAAGGTCCGTCGGCCAACGACTAGAGCCGAGATCTTGATCCCATGACCAGCGAGGCCGGATTGAAGGGCATCCGGGCGGTCCGAGCGTTCCACTCGCTCCGGCCGTTGATCTAAGATCAAGGGCCCGTAACGAACCAAGTTCAATCGCTCATTGGAGAGAGAGAAAGGGCGAGGCCCTTTGAAGCGATGAAGGATTGGGCGCGTGTGTGTTAAAACGCTGGGTTTTAATGCCGGGGCCCACCCGATAGTGAGAGAAGGACCCGGGGAGGTTTTTAAAACGCGCTTAACGCACAGGAGCCGGGCCCACTAGTAAGTGAGACAGAGAGGCGGGTTAAGGCACATTAATTACTGTAATTAATGTTTAATCATTATTAACTCATGATTAGTATTAATTATGTCCGAATTGATAAATAACGATTGCGGGTAGGGTTTAAATACCCAGGCCCACATGCCGATGGCGGTTAAGCCCGTTTTAGGACATAATTAATGCTAAGCACTTAATTAACCCATGATTAATGATGATTAGCAATTAATAGTGCATTAATCCTGTCTTAATGATTTCGGAACAGCGCTCGGGAAGGGTTTTAAGGCGCTGGGGGTTTTAAGGGCCACGGGCCCACATGTAAGTGACACAGGGGCCGGTTTTAAGACATGCATTAAACACTAACTAACTAATCATTTACAGTTAATACCCAATGATTAGCGCAATTAATACCGTATCTTTGCCCTAATGGTGTCGGCACAGGACCTCCCATCCGACAAAATGCCGAGAGGCTTCACGGCTTGTCGCCGGTGGCTCGGCCACGGCAGCGAGCCAAGCGCGTGAATGGGTCATAATAACCTCGCGGACCCCATGGAGGTGACCTCATGGGTGGTGGCGGGCTAATCGCCGTGGCCGAGATGATGATGATGACCGGTTGACAAAAAAAATGAAAACAGCAAAAGAGCTCCGCATTGTTCTGAGAAGCGGGTGCCATGGCTCCTAGGGGCTATTAGCAAAGTACCTTAGCCTAGTGGAGGCAAGGAGGAAGCCGGAGGAGCTCCGGCGACTTTGAACTTTGCTAGGCTCAGGAAGAAAACGAGGAAATGGTGCCCTGAGCAAAACGAACACACATGGATGGTGAGGTTAGCTCCAAGACAGCTCACAGAGGGTCTATGAGCAAGTAATTAGGAGATGGAGCACTCACCGGACCTGGAGAAGGAAAGGGGTGCTCACTGTTGACTAGACCCAAACTTTGAATTCCAGTTGCCTCTGTAGAAGCAAACTAAAATTTAGTTAGAGTTCTTGTCCAGGGAGGTGAGAGCATCATGAGAAGCCTGAGAGAGAGAGGAAAGCCCTTTGGAACACAAGCTTCACCGAGGTGCTCAAGCTCCAACAATGGCGGCCGATTGATTTTGGGGGTGGTTTGAGCTCCACAAACACAGTGAGTGCTAGCCAAGCTCAAGGGGTGTTTAAAGAGTGCTACAGAAGTGCTAGAAGGTTTATATAGACAAGGGGGGCTCGGGTGAAGCAATGGCCACGTCCATGGTGGGCATAGCTCACGGCCAGGTCTAGGGCAACCCGAGTGGGTGGCTTGCAGAGGAAGGGTGGCATTGGGGGAGGCTCTCTGGCTTGCATTAAATGCCTACTACAAAGAGTCGTTGTGAGGTGACAATGCATTGGCCTCCCCCCACGCATGCTCTGGTCATGGCGGCCTGGTTTGCACGGCAAAGGTGGGAGATGACCCATGTAGCTTGTGGCCCCACTTGCAAGTGACTCAATAAAGTGGTTCAAGCCAGGTGCAGCCGAATTGGTTCAGCCCAACCATAAGTCAGGGTCGGTTGGACCAAACCCTAAACAGGAATTAGACTTTAGGGTTTTGGATTTGACCTGGGATTTTGAAGAATTTTTAGAGAGAGCAATTCAACTCCAAAAATTCTAAAATTTTAACTGGAGGTTTCTGACATGAGGATTAACCTCCCATAAAATTTCTAGAGGTTTTTGTGCATTGCAGTTTTCTCCAGAAATTCCAGAAGGTTAACAGCTAGGGTTTGACCAGCATTGACTTGGTTTGACCTGCCTCCACAATTATTCAATAATTTCTAAAAATTATGAAATAATTCAGAGGTGTCACATGTCAACCCTAGAACCCAGGAAAAATATTTACAAGAGTTGGACACCAGATTTTTACTCAGGAGGTTTTTGGGTTGAGTCAATTGAGGATTTTGATTTTGATTTCCATAATTCTTTTACAAGAATTACAGAATTGTTGAATTACTTCAAGATGCAAGAAAAATTTTAATTTCTACTCATTTTCTTACATTTGAAATACAGACTTAGAATTGGGATGTTCTGACACCTCTTTGGAAAATTGTGCTAGAGAATTTAATTCGGATGAGCGATAACCGATTTGAATTTTCCGGTATTTTCAGTGAGCAGAATTGTTTTGGCCATATCTTTTGCATTGAGAATACAAATCAATTGGTTCTTGTTGATAAATTCTTTAAAAATCATGCTCTTGCTGCTGTAAAAATTTGAGCATTTGGAGGAAGTTTCTTTGTGGCGTCTTTTCGATTTTAAATCGTTCTTATCGGTTCTTTTTAGCCTTTTCGATTAGGTGTCGACAAGTGTGTTGAACCCGTGGCGATACTCTGCAGACAAAGCTGAGCAGCCCGACAAGGCAAGCAGTTTGATCATATCCCTTATGTCCCATTACTTTAAAAGTCTAATATGTTGTTTAACTTGTATGTATGCATTGCTATTTTGTTGTTAAATGATATCGTTTAGCGATCCTATAGATGTATATTCTGTAGGTAAATGTTCTTTCTCTACTACTAAGCCTAGGATTATCTTGCTGTGATGTAGAGTTCGATGGATGGACTCTTATCACTTAGTAGTTTGCGTTGTTAATGCTTAGAAATGCTTAGATAACGGTAGAAATGGGCGGTTGTCGACATTATGTCGATGGCCTTGATCACACAAAAATTAATATTCCATTATGTCCATCTTGTGCTTTGTTACTTTGTAAACAAATAAAATAAAAATGAAAACAAAATTGTTTCATGACTTGGGCACAATGGATGTTGGTGTGATTGTTGGGTGTGAATGGAATAGTGCCTAGGTCCCCAAGGACCGAGTTACTTGTGTCACTAAGCCAAGCGCTTATGCGTGCTAACCACATGAGGTATTGGGAACCCCTCTTGGCTAAGTACTTTGGGAGGTGTTAATTGTGGGTCATGGTGGTTAAAACTGTTTTTATAAGGGAAGAGCACCCATGATTGCTTAGGTTGGGCGGTGTCTCCTATCCTTCAAAGGTTGTCGCGACTCATAATTAGCGTCATTCATTGGAAATGCCTCGTAGGACTTAGCAGTGCTTAGGCATACCTTAGGAAGTGTGCTAAATAGCTTGGCTTAAAAGGCGGTCGGCGTGTGGGTATATTGGTACACCTGCGCAGGTTAAAACTATTCGAATAGCCTCGTCCTAGGTTATGGACATGCTTGGTAAGGTCGTGCAAGAACTAGACTAAACATTTAATTAAAACTTGACATGGGTGGTATGAATGGGTAATTCATGCTATTGTTGTGGTGACTATTGGGTTAGTCACTTCCAGGATTATGGTTGTCATCTATCTATTGTTATTATATTTCTTGTCTCGTTGTTACTTGCAAATTAAAAATGAATTGCAAAAACTGCTTTGAATCTATTTAAATATTGCAAATGAAAACTTGCTTTATGCTAAAATGAGCCTAAAGCCTTCCACTTAAATAAAGCTTGCATGTAGCATATGTATAGGTCTCATTACCTTTACGTCGATCTTGCGAGTACATTTTTGTACTCATTTGCTTTGCTTATTAACTTTGTTGCAGAGGAGGTAGAGCCCAAAGGGCTTTACTTTTGTGAGATGTCTTTGCGGTTGGGAAGACTAGCTAGGCGGCCGGTCGATTGCCTTGTGGGCTAAGGCACACCTCTTGGCCTTCTTTTGTTTATAGCCATCTTATGGCTTTTGCTTCGCTTATGTTTATCTTTCTTAGTTGTTATTTGGCGGTCGGCTTTTTTGTAATAACTCTCTATATTATGTATGTCGTTGTTTTATTCTAGTTAGTGCTTTGGTTCTATGTCTTGTATGATATTGATGCACGATTTTGTAAAGGGTGTGTATCTTGCATTTTCGAAGTATACATATCTCAAGACACAGGTTATTTTATTTGTGATGTTAGGGTCAATGGATGACTAAACATTACAAGCCAAATAAACCGGGGTCCTCACAAAGATCAAGCTCACAGTCGGTCAAGAACCAATTACTCAAAGCACACCAAATTTGATTCCCCGAGGTATCTCACTGAAGAGAAGGACCTAGGAAGGGGACCAGCAGGATGTGCCAAGAGGGGATAGAGAGCTCACCAACCACAGCCAAAAGATTCACCACGGTGGCCTCCAAGCTCAAGATCCTCTCCCAACCAAGAGCTCAAAACCGGAGAAGAAAACCACACAAAAAGGAACTATTGGATCTGTTTTTCTCTCCCGAGTAATCAAGAACTGAAAGAGGTACCACCTGAAAAGGGGGAGGAGGATTCTCCACTACTACCAGCCCATGCCGCCAGATCCGAAGAAGCCGGAGGTACTAGCTCCCCCCGGAGATCCCGTGCCTCCGCCAACCGCCGAGACCAGAAGAGGCCGAAGCCCCTTGCTCCCTCTCTGCGTCGGTTGGAGTTGGACTTCACAGACCTTATCCTCCCCTCATACCATATGACAGGTGGGCCCCTCCTGAAATTCTTTTCTTTTCTATTTAATCTTTTCTCAAATAGAGAAATTACCAAATAGCCCCTCAAAAACAACATTGCCCAGTTTGCTTCCGATCACCTTCCCAGAGTTTGTCGTCATCATGGCTCTCGGGAGGTCCCAAACCTGCACCCAGATCGAGATTGTCGTAGCAGGGCACCAAGGGGTGCCCCGCACCCTAGGATCATCAGGATTACCGGTGTGCTGTCGGGGATGCCTTACATGTGTAAATCTCGTTTTTGTAGTGGATTTTAGGGCAAGTGTGCCCAAAATGCCCTCTCTCTCTCTCGCCTATGGGGGCAAGAAGGTAAATGTCCCTTCTTGCCCCCTATAAATAAAGCTTCATGGGCATGCAATAAGGGGATCTCTCTCATTCACACATGAGCAATACATTCATACACACATGTCTTTGGCTTCTCTCCCTTTGGTCCTTCTCCCAAGACAAAGGGTACGGAGTATCCTCCGTACCCACTATCTAGTTTTTTAGCTAAGACAGTTGGCATCGTCCGTGCGGACCGAACAAGAAGTCACACATGAGAGGATCAGCTGAAGACACCACATCACATCAACCGAAGGCTACCCAAATCACCTTCGGTCACTACACCACCCTCAGCCTAAAGGCCCACAATTCCCTCGGTACATCTTCGGTCATCACCCGAAGCACCAGCCGAAGGCCAGCATTGCCTCCGCCGCACCTTCGGCCAACTCCAGAGCAACACGCGGGCGTCACCTCCGCCGCACCCTCCACCTCCAGTACGAAGGCCCCCTGATACCCCTTCCCACCCTCGGCACTTCGAAGCTCCAACCGAAGCCCTCGCCTGCGAAGCCTCCGCCATCAAGGCCCTTTGGCCACTCATCACCAGCAGCTCCGCCCCTTCGCCTCCCGCCCGGAGGCCACTTGAAGTCACCTGGAGCCTTCGCTCGTAACCTACAGCACCACGTGGAATGCTTCGGTGTCATCCCGAAGTCTCGAGACCCCCCCGGGGGAGCTTCGGGTTCTCATTCGCGCCATTAGCGAAGACCACCTCGCCTAGAGCAGCCCAGAGCACCATTCGGCCTCGTTCTCCAGCGTCCTTCGCGCGGCCCACCATCCCGAAGCATCCTCCTCAGGTCCTTCGTGCACTTGCCCTTCGCCTCCGAAGGATCGCCTCCACCTTGGATCGCCTTGAAGCCCCAGTAGGAGGAGCCACCTCTGTCTCAACGATGGCAGCGAAGCACCCACCCTCGGGTCCCCCCCACCGAGGCCCCACCCCCTCGGGTCCCCCTCCGGTGGCGGCAATGAGGCCCCATCCCCTCGGGTCCCCCCCGGCGGTGGTGTGAGGCCCCACCCCTCGGGTCCCCCCCCCGCGGCCGTGGCTCTACCCCTCGAGTCCCTCCCAAGAACGACAACAGGCCCCACCCCTGGGTCCCCCTCCGGCCCAGTGGCGAGGCTCCACCCTGCAGGTCCTCCTCCGGAGGCGGCAGCGAGGCTCCACCCCCTCGGGTCCCCCTCCGGCGGCGATAGCGAGGCTCCACCCCACGGGTCCCCCTCCAAAGGCGGTAGTGAGGCTCCACCCCCTCAGGTCCCTCTCCGGCAACTCCACACCCACGGGTCCCCCTCCGGAGGCGGCAACGAGGCTCCACCCCCTCAGGTCCCCCTCCGGCAGCGGCAGCGAGGCTCCACCCCCTCGGGTCCCCCTCCAACGGAGGCAGCGAGGCCCCACCCCCTCAGGTCCCCCCCGTGGCAAGGGAGGCTCACCCGGAGCATGCCCGAGGCACCCAGAGCCTTCAGTGCGCCCTCGACCCAAGTCTGCATCGGTAGCCTCCGGAGCACCCGGAGCAGCCCCGCATCGACGACGCGCCCCACCATCACCTCCAGGCGGTGAATCGACACTGCACCTTCGACCAAGCATCCGTCTGCGGAGCCCCTCGGCTTTTCGCCCCAGTGAAGCGATCCGAGGTCATGGGCGAGCTCTTGGCAAGCATCGCCTCTGGAGACCCCCTGCCTCCGACATCTTCGGCCCCTTCAGGAGCGACGCATCCCTGGCCACCACCTCGCCAGCCACGCCGTGCCCGCGGAGACCTCCACCACCGCATGAAGGGGAGTGAAGCCCCCGGCTCTGACCCTTCCTCGGCATGAGCACACCAATAGCCAGTGGCCTCAAGCCCAACCCAAGATGAAGCAGCACTACCCGGAGCCAACCGGGACGCCACCTTTGCCGCCAAAGGTTCCGCCGCAAGCGCCTGCTCTGGCCGAAGCCCACCCGTGTCAGGAAAGAGCAACCGAGGAGGTGACTCCTCCTTCGGGCAGCTTCCGAGGGCCCCGCCAACAACCAAACCAGGCGCCCACCTCACTGGCCTCCCTTCATAAAACCACCTCGGGTCGCCCCCTTCGCCTGCGCCGCTTCCACCTTCGGGCCGCTTCCGAAGGCTCTGTGCGGCCACGCTCCAGCCTCGGCACCCCCTCAGAGACACCCGGTGCAGGCACCTCCAGGCCTCGAGGTCCCCTTCACTACCTCGGCTTTCGCCTCGGGTCGCCCCCTTCGCCGCTGTGGCGTCCTCCGGAGCCCCTTCCCTCTACGGAGCACCACCGGAGCACAGCGGACGCCTCGAGCTCCGTCACGCGACACGCGCCGCCGCCTCCTGGCGGGTGAGACCCCACGTGTTTCTTTGTGTTACTGAGGTTCCCTCTATTTTACGCCTCCTCGGCGGTGTATTGTCTGGATAATGCGCGATTCAAACTCAAAAATCGTTACAACTTCATTTGGGTGGTCGGCAATACTCAAAGCATGGGCATTTCATCATTTATACCTCGTGATTATTTTAACATAGCCATCAATAGAAGTAGTGATATGGTTTTCCATGTGGACAGCTTATACTTTCATGTATATCAATAAATGATACTCCATTCAGAGAAGAGGTTTGGTCCTTAAAACAACCTAGTATGCCATGCATCATTTCACATCTTGTTTACATGAGAAACTAGCTGGTCCTGTATAGTATATTTGAACCAAGGCAGCAAGAACGGAAGAAAGATCATTGCGCATGGCGGAGAGCCCGGCAAGACACCTCGTGAGCTACTGACCTCGGTGTATAAGCCCACAAGGATGGCATCATCAATAAGCCCATCACCATGGCAACAAAGACGCCGCACATGGCCGGAGAGCCTCGGCGCACACCTCACAGGCAACGACCTCAGTGTATAAGCCACAAGGATGGCATCGTCAATAAGCCCATCACCGTGGCAACAAAGACGCCGCGCATGGCCGGAGAGCCCCGGCGCACACCTCGTAGGCTACAGCCTCGGTGTATAAGCCCACAAGGATGGCATCATCAATAAGCCCATCACCGTGGCAACAAAGACGCTGCGCATGGCCGGAGAGCCCCGACGCACACCTCGCAGGCTACGGCCTCGGTGTATAAACCCAAAAGGATGGCAACATCAATAAGCCCATCACCATGGCAGCAAGACGCCGCGCATGGCCTTTAGCCCCAGTGCACACCGATGCCCCCCATGGGCATGAGTGTATAAATTAAGACACCGTGCATGGCCTCGAGCCCGGTGCACATTGGTCTAGCTTACTAGGGAGTCTCCCACCACGAGGGGCTCGCCCTGGCGGGGAGACGTCTCATATCGCGCTCAAACGCGCACCCCTAGTCACTCCGAGGCCCCGCCTCGGCGACTAGGGAGTCTCTCACCGCGAGGGCCTCGCCCCGGCGGAGATGTCTCATATCACGCTCAAACGCGCACCCCTAGTCGCTCCGAGGCCCCGCCTCGGAGACTAGAGAGTCTCCCGCCGCGAGGGTCGCGCCCCGTCGGGGAGACATCTCAAATCGTGCTCAAACGCACACCCCTAGTCACTCCGAGGCCCCGCCTCAGCGACCAGGGAGTCTCCCGCCACGAGGGCCTCGCCCCGCCGTGAAAGTTGGGGGGACGGCGATCGGCTTCGCCTCCCTATCGCTAGCTTCTGGGCTGTCAAACGAGCCCAAGAAAAGAAAGTTGGGGGACCGCGATCTGTTTCGCCTCCCCTTCGCTAGCCTCGGAACCTCAAAAGAGCCCAGTAGTAACTCAGCCAAGCAGACAAAGTCCCTTAGTGCCCCTCCAAGTCACGGGGACACTTGACGAGGAGCAGCCAAAGGGGGGACGGTACCAAGTCCCCAACAGAAGCATCACAAACGGTCACTCCAAAGAAGTTGTCGAATACGAAGGTAGCAACGGATGCCATGACGCCCACCCGCCCACAGGCTCCCGAGCCGACTCGCGCCCGATTGAGGCCCATGCCTCGGCGGGCGATTCCCGACGCCTTTGCCTCGAGGCTCATGCCTCGGTGGGGCGGCTCTGCGCCGTCTTCGTCGCCGCCCGTCTCGAGGCTATGGTTTTGCTGGGCGGTCCCGACGCCCGCCCACCTCGAGACCATGCCTTGGTGGGCGGCTCTGAGCCGACCAGCGCCGCCTCGAGGCCCATGCCTCGGGGCGGTTCCGACACACCGCCTCGAGGCATATGCCTCGGTGGGCGGCTTCTGCACGACTTCATCCGTCACCCGCCTCGAGGCTATGGCCCGGCATGGGCAGCCGACACGCCGCCCGCCTTGAGGCCCATGCCTCAGCGGGGCGGTTCCAACGCGCCGCCCGCTCGAGCCGACTTCTTGTTGCCCGCCTTGAGGCCCATGCCTCAACGGGTGGTTCCGACAGCCGCCGCCTCGAGGCTCATGCCTCGGTGGGAGGCTCGAGCCGACCATGCGCCGCCCGCTTTGAGGCCCATGCCTTGGCGGGCGGTTTCGACGCGCCACCGCCTCGAGGCTCATGCCTCGGTGGGGCGGCTCTGCGCCGACTTCGTCCGTCGCCCACCTCGAGGCTATGGCCCGGTAGGCGGCCCGACACGCCGCCCACCTCGAGGTCCATGCCTCGGCGGGGCGGCTCCGCGCCAACTTCTCCGGGGGTATCCAGACTCCTAAGGGGCCGGGCGATACGGTTACATCCGCTCGCCCCTCTGGACCGCGAGATCTATCCTCGCGACCTCGGACCACGCAGACGAGGGATTTGTCGTAGCAGGGCACCAAGGGGTGTCCCGCACCCTAGGATCGTCGGGATTACCAGTGTGTCGTCGGGGATGCCTTACATGTGTCAATCTCGTCTGTGTAGTGGATTTAGGGCAAGTGTGCCCAAAATGCCCTCTCTCTCTCTCTCTCTCTCTCTCTCTCTCTCTCGCCTATGGGGGCAAGATGGTAAATGTCCCTTCTTGCCCCCTATAAATAAAGCCCCATGGGCATGTAATAAGGGGATCTCTCTCATTCACACATGAGCAATACATTCATACACACATGTCTTTGGCTTCTCTCCCTTTGGTCCTTCTCCCAAGACAAAGGGTACGGAGTACCCTCCGTACCCACTGTCTAGCTTTTTAGCTACGACAGGGATTGAATCCAAATTAACCTCAGAAGGCTGGGTGATACCATCATATGGGGCTACGATGAGGGCATAGCCCTTATGCAACCAAGGTCCTTCCCGCATCATGAACTTAAAATCGCCTTCTGATTCAAAATCCAGGAAGAACATGTTTCCCTTGAGGGCTTTCACTCCCAATTTTTACCGAATTCCCCAAGCCCTTTTCATATCATCGAAGAGTCCTTTCACATTGAAAGGTCTAATAGAGTTGAATCGAGCCACGCCCGTCCATTGCATCTTTGCATCTTTAACTGCTTCATCAATATTAATCTCAATTACTTCGTCATATTCCTCCTCTCCAGGATCTAGGTTATCACCGTCACCCTCTAGGGTGCCCTTCATCTTCTTGTTGATTGGCCCTCCAACCTCACGACGAAAGGATCAAACCGGATCTGGAGAAACAAACGTCGGCTATCACCCAGCACGTACGGAAGGAGAGGTTTCTTGTGGAAGCCCGCTTATCTCCTCGACCGCATCACCCCACCTTGCACACACGGACACAGCGATCGAAAGAGATGCAGTAGGATCAAGGCTGTTGTCGGATACGAACTTCAGACAGAAATTAGCGAGACACGGAGACGCTCCCGTCCAACCCTAGCGCCGCCAGAGGAAGACGTAGCGAGACTTTTCTTCTGCAGCGTTGCGACTCTAATTTCTTCTCTCTCGGGCTACTTCACTCTGTCATATTCATAGGCCTTGGGCGGGCCCGATCGCCTGCGCTCCTCCCTAGCTTCGATTTCTCCTCACATAGGCCGTCAGTTCGTCACGCTATGATCCTGGATGATTTAAAGAGAAATCATCGCAGCGGTGTCTGAATAGCATGGCCAGTTCCAACATGCCCTAGTGGCTGAAGCAACTGCTTGCCGAGATGGTTTGGCCTTAGCATTACAAAGAGGATGGTGTCTTCCCTCGTGTCAAATGAATGTAAGTTACGTAATCATGTTTCCATCGATCAATAAAGCCTGGTGCTTAGTTATGAGACAAATGCTTACCTGTAACATTATTGGTTCAGGTCCATGCTCTGCTTGGTTTGTACTTTGTAATCTTCTGTCATATATGTTCCACTGAATTTCATTTCGCTTACTCTGGTAATTCGCAAGATCGTGCGGGGCCTTCCGCTAGTAACCAAGAAAGTACACGTTAGACGTTACACAGCAACCGAACCGCTGATTGGCTGAATCCGCACAAAATTAAATCAATAAATCCTTCCTCTTCGGCATGCAGAAACAAAAGCATCAATTATATCGGACCATCCAATAGCTAGAAAAACCATACATGCGTACATAGATTTCCAATTAGGATACTTGCACGGCTAGTGTATTAGCCACACGTACCTACATCTCCAATTAGGGTGTTTTGAACGATGTGAAACCCCTTTTACATAATGCCTTCGAAACTTCTGTAAAACGAGCTCTTTTGTTGGATCCTTGCAGAAAAATAAACATAAAAAAAATCCTGGTACCTACCTACGGTACGATTGTACTTAGCAGGCAATTGTTACAACATGAGACAGTTCCTCAGGGTGACATTACAAGAAACAACAGGGGTGTATCTGGGCCATCTTCTCGTAGTATTACATGTTTCATTTTATACATGTAAACAGGCATTTGTTATGGTCTGGGACTTCGTCATTCTGAACTCCTAACCTCTGAAAAACCTCCAGTATCACTGCATCAGTTTGTTAACAAGCGTGAATTTTTAGCTGGTGCTTACAGCACTAGCTTTACAAGTGTGTTTGGAAGAAAAGTCGTTCTATGTAGCGAAATTGGCCACTAGTTGAGAGTCAAAGCTTTAATGAAGTAACTAATGAGCAATTAAAACAGCTGAAAAATAACCAGCCAAGCCACAGCAAAGTAAATACTCATAATAAGCAAAGTAAACATCAGCTGAAATAAAAAACATACTTAGGAAATACAGTCGGAACCCTGATTGCTCGAAGTACCAGAACAAGAAAACAGTTGCAGAATGAGACATCACAAGAGCAGTACGGCAGCATAGTTGAGATAGTCCAATTGCTTCATAGATATCCACAATTACAGCTAGGATCACATTATGAGTGTAACATCCTAAAGTTATGTTACCAAAATAAAAATTAATAAAGTTATTATTTTGGATTTTCTGAAATTTGAAAGAGTTTATTTGCTTTATTTGAATTTCTGAAGTTTTAAAAGTCAAAAATAAAATTTATTGAAATTTTAAAAGTTTTATTTGAGTTAAAGTTGAAAAATAAAATTTTAATTAATTTCTGGAATTTTCTAGAGGTTTTAAAAGCTTTTTCCTAAATATTTTAAAGCCAAAATAATTTATTTGCAAAATCTATTACCAATTATAAGTTGGAAATATTTTTATTAAGTCCAAAATAACTCTAGGAATTTCTATGGATTTTTCTAGAATTTTTGGATTTTATTTGCAATTTTCTAAAGCTTAAACAAATTAATCTAATTATTTAAATTAGTAAATCAATTTAAAATCCTAATGTGCTCTTGGTAGAAAGTCTCTTGTGCAGCCCATCTCCCCTTTTCTTTTCGGCCCAGTAGAAGCGAGCCATTATCAACCGTTGGATCGAGATCCAACGCCAACTCTGTCCAAGCGCGCCCTCTCTCTCACGTGCACAGCCCTACCTGCCCCTCTCCTCTCATTTGTCGCGTGGCCCATAACCCCCGTCTCGCGCCCTTCTTCTCCCTGCGTCCACGCCCAAGCCGCCCGCCATTAGCGCCCGAGAGAGCTTCATCCCCGCCGCCATTTCCGCCTCTCCAAGCGGTTGTACATTAACTCCCCCAAATCATGCCGCGCCGTTTCAAGGTTGCCCTCAATCGCGCGTGTCGCGGGACGCGCCATTCTTGCCGCGATCCTCATCACCGATCTCCTCCTCGGCCCCTCGGCCCTATAAAAGCGACCAGGCGCCCTCTTCCACAAAGCCAACGCCACCACTTCCCTCTCTCCCTGTGTGCTCGCCGCAATTTGAGATCCCCTCGCCGCCGGTCGCGAGCACGCCGCCGCCCCTAGGGCCGCCACTGTCGACCCCGCGTCCTCACCGCCTCCACCATTGGATTCGCCGTGAAGCCTCGAAGCCGGTGCTCGCCTTCACATCACTAGGGCCCCACCGAAACACCTCTTCGCCGTCGAGCCGAACCGAGCCACCGCTTCTTCCTCGTCGCCGGCCGCCTCCGTCCTCTTCTCCTCATGTGGGTGAGCGCACCAAAACCACCGTCCCTCCCTGTCTCTCTTTTGAGCGCCTCGCCGTCATGCCGCAAGAAGATACGGCCTTAGCGATTTCGGTCCTCGCACGCAAGACTGTCTCGCCATGGCGATTAAAGCACGCACGCGCCACTCGACGTTATCGTTAGCGTCGGATCCAACGTGGATCCGGCGTGGCTATTCGCGTCGACCGCCTCTCGAGCTAAAAGCCCATGGGCTTAGTCCTCATGAACCGTGTCTATGACACGTGGGGCCCACATGTCAGGGAACTATTTTAATTCATTTAATCCTGAGAATCTCAGGGCTGACGTCAGCCTTGCGCAATAAATGGATTTTCCTTTAGAAAAATAATTGAGGAAATTCATTTAATTGCATATTTAGGGTTTAAACTTCTAAAATTCATATCTTTTGCATCCGGACTCCAAATTGGGTGATTCAAATTGCTAAATTCATATAAAATCATTATCTATCTAACTAAAGTATAATTATGGGATTTGGATTTAATTTAATTTGTCTTTTTGAATTTCATTTGAATTTATCGTACTTTCGCGTATAGACTTGATGACTCAGAGAGGTAGATCATACGAGGAATTAGAATTTCAAGACTTCAACGAAGGCAAGTTATATCCTTGACCATATTGCTCCTAGTATTTTAAAGCTATTAATTCAATTTTAAATTATTAAATGCATGCTTACTTTTTATTTAATTATTTCAAGTCCTGTTTAAATAATTAGATATTTCAATTGTTATTGTATGGCCAATCTTGAATATTGAAATGTCATTCCTTTGTCACCAATAGATAAATTAGTATGAAAAATATTCACATGCTTAGCAAATACTTAGACCCTAATTATAATTTTTGGGAGGATTTAGCCAAATTATTACAAATTAGTTTAAACTTGAATCTATGGTATTGTTTTACCATAGAGAAATTGTAAAGGTGGTTTTACTTAAAATAAAAATCAAAATGGTTTGGACTTGGTAAAGCGGATGAATGGTGGGTGCGAGTTTATGCGGGTTTAATCTGTTAAGATTAAGACCTGTGGTTTGATGTTGAAAGATGCCCAAGTCAATTAAGAACCGGTCTTTGAACCGCATCTTGCTATGCCTCACCGTACCACCACATGTCCTGTATAGGAAGAACTGGCTTAATAATTTGTAATACCTCTTAGTTATTTGTGCTATGTTGTATGTGTGGGTGTCGGTCACGACAAGAGTCCCACTGGCGCAAGAGGGCTTAGGAGGACAGTCGATCAATGGAAACGAAACCTTAGCGGACATGAGTACTTTGAGGTAGAACATTGTAACGGCCTTGTGATAATTGCTTTGTCACACGCCTTAGAAAGCGTGGATTGGCCGACACAAAGAGCATATTATCTTGTGTGGGTAAAGCTGTACAAACTCTGCAGAGTAGAAAACTATTCGAATAGCCGTGTCCGCGGTCATGGACATGCTAGCAAAGCCACTCCGAGTTAGATTTGTTTTTGGTTTAAAATGAATTCAACAGATGATTTTGGATGGATAATCCTTGTGGTAAAATGGGGCGGTTAGCCATGTGATAGGAGGGTATCCTTCACCATTCAAATATGGAGGTTATCCACACTATAAAACTGTCATTTAATATATGATTTTAGTTATAGTAGAAAAATGGCCTTGGAAATTAATATGATTATCTAAAATTGAAAATACTGCTTTATGCAAATAAACCCTACCAATATCTCTTGTTTACCTTATGTATGCATTCAATCTGCTACTTGACGGGTGTAACTTGTGAGCACGGTAGTAGTGCTCATTCTTGCTGAATATCTTTATTCAGGTGAAGACTACTACCAGGACGGTGAGGACACTGACGCTTAGGCTACGCTCCCAGACGATTGCCTATGGCGAATCGTTGGGTCTACTACTATTGTTCTACTTCTGCTGTGTTTTACTTTATTTGGTCTCAGGCCCTTTGTAATAAACTCTGAATAATTATTAATAAAATACGTGATATGTTTGTGTTATCACTTTTGTTTGACTGTGTACACTAGCAATCCTGGATTAGTGTATGAACACAGAGAATTCGGGATCCTTCGCTTCTGGGTTCGACAATGAGCAATCAAATCGCTAGTAGTCCTACAGGTGAAATCAAGATTTGTAAAAGATATTGCGATGAATGAACATTAACTAATGAGCAATTGAGCATCAGAGCATGAGGTGTTGTGTTAGCTATAACCCTCAAAGAACCTCTAATATCTCTGTCCGAAGGTGTCAAAATTGGGCCTTGGCCGGCACTTTCCCAGCACGCGCTACGGCGTAAACATCTGCGAGCCCAGGAACAGCGTCCTTGTGACTGTCAACGTATTTTGCTATGAAAACCTTTTCAACATAACAAACTAATGGGTAAAGGCTAGCACCTTTCTTCAACAATCCCTTCGCCTGAAGGATCTTTATAACATAATGCCGTGGCACCAGCCGCTCCTCCACGCTGTAGGTGAGCAGCAGGGGCCTCTCGACGATGTACTCTGGCTCTAAGCCAACCTCAGTGACCATGAACTCTATCTTGCGGCGAAGTTTCTCCAAGGATAGTCCTAGAATTTGTGGCCGTTTGCAGACTGCAACGCCGAGCTTGTCCTTGGAGCAACCAAGAGTACTCCTCAAGAACTCTATCTTGCAGCGAATGTTCTCTTCAGATAATTTAAGAATATGTGGGTGCTTGCAGACCGCAACGGTGAGCTTGTCCATGGAGCAACCAAGGGTGCTCTTCAAGAACTCCAGCCTTGTGGTAGCCTTGTTTTCTGTGACACAGGAGACGGTGCCCACCGCGTACTTGAACGTATATTTGGAGCGCGGTACGCCGAGCCTGTCAACGCGCAGCACGAACTCCTTCACCCGCTCTGGATTGGACCCGAGCAGCCTCGCGGAGAGCTAGGACATCTTGGTAATATCACAAACACATAGCCCGCACTGCTCAAGCAGCGCGATGTTCGGCTTGGCGACCTTCTCGAGGTCGGACATCAGGATGGATCTGTTGCTCTTGACAATATAGAGGAGCTTGTCGAAGGAGCCGAAGAAGGGGATCCAGAACTCAAGCTTCGGAGTGAGGTTGCAGGAGCAGAGGGCCACAGCGCCGACCAGGAGGAAGCGGGCGATCTCCGGCGCACACAAGCCGAGGCGGTCGCGGAGGTCGGAGAGGTGGTGGGCGACGTTGTGCACCTTGGAGCAGAGGAACAGCGGGTCGGCGGCGACGACAGCGGCGATGTCGGGGCGGGACAGGCCAACGCCGGAGAGGAGGGAAAGAACAGCATCGGGGTTGGATGCGGACTTGACGTAGGAGAGCTTCTTGGACGCTTTGAGCGCTTGAGCGCCGGTGAGGTCGCAGGTGGCGACGAGGTACTCCTCGATGGAGAATGGGGTGGGGGACGCAGAGGCGGAGGTGGAGAGGAGAGCGCGAAGGTGGAGAGAGGACGAGGGTGCGATAGCGGTGGGACGAGAGGAGGCATGGAGCAGCGGGAGAAGGCAACTCCGGAGGTGGAGCATGGCGCCGTCGGCGGTTAGCGGTGTCGGTGTGTTGGGGAATGGGGAGTCACCGAGCGTTCCCTCGTTACCGAGCGCACGGGTTTCTGATGTTTGCTAAGATGGGCCGTTGCGACCGTAGCAGATCGGGGCCCACACGACCGGACGTTCTTCGTGGTGACGTCCCGAATTTTTTTAAAAAAATAATATATATTTTAAATATAATTCCAAAAAAAATATATGCTCGTTGAATAAAATTAAAAAATAGACTTATATCGCCATTTAAAATAGCAATAAAATCTCTATCGCCAGTTAAAATGATGACGAAAACCTATGGTCATAAACGACGACAGAATTGTTCACCGGATAAAACATGTGTTAGTGGAGTGATGGTGGGCTCCACTGCACACCCCAATCTCGCTTTGTTGCTTCTACGAGAATTTGTCAATGTGCATACGGTGAGAGAGAGAGAGAGAGAGAGAGGAGGGAAGGAGGAGAGATAGAATTTATTGGTGGCCGCAAAAACACCACAGCAGCAGGAACAGTGTGGTGACTTTGGCTTAGATTGCTTGGAGGGTAACACATCACTAGGTCTGGTAATAGACTAGTGTCCAGTCCAAACCCTACTCTGGCCTCATAAGTGTGGGGAGTGGCCCTAACCTTCATCCAATCCTATACTTAATGAATACACCCAATCCTTAAAGTAGGAAGATGCTAATTCTATCCTAACCCATTTTGGATCTTTGGGCCAACCCAATAACACTTAAGCAGTTGAGCCCTTCGGTTGTTTGTTCCATGTGAGCGCTGCGCCGCTGCCAACGTAGGAAACCACAGAGCCTAGCAGCGTTTGGGTTTGGCTGTGTAATAAGCTCTGCAGAGTCTTCCTTCCAAATAAGCGCGCGCAGATGCTATATGACATAGCGCTCAGCACTCAGCAGTCAACAAGAGTGCCGTCTATAGCCAGAAGAAAAGTCGCAAGGCAATAGCTTCGGATGTAATAATTTGTACGCAATGGTATCAGTATCACGGTGTCACCTGCAAATGCAGAAACAATTTTATCAAGTGCCGGAGGCATCAATAAGCATATAGCATTATGAACTGCAAGAGCTCATGTTGAATGAGATAGAATGTGTACGTCATACAATCAAATGGTCCAGGAAGCGTAACAGGTCTTGGTTGCTGTTTCTAAATTCTGCAGCAAATTCTTTCACAGTATCAGTTAGTGAAGGAAATTTGCTGCAGAATGCTTCAGTAAATAAGGATAAAAGCAGTGACACATTTCTTCGTGCCAATCCAGAATGCTTCATTAGATGAGGCATCACATGAGTAGTAGGGCAGCGAAACAAGACAATCCAGTTGTTTCATAGATATCCACAATTGAAACTAGGATCACATTATGAGAAATAAGATCGCTAGTAGTTCTACAGCTGAAATCAAGATTTCAAAAGATATTAGCATGAATGAACATTAACTAATGAGCAATTGAGCATCAGAGCATGTGGTGATGTGTTGACTTCTAAGCTATAAGCCTGAAAGAACCTCCGATATCTCTGTCCAAAGGTGTCAAAGTTGGACTTTGGCAGGCACTTTCCCAGCACGAACTGCGGTGTAAGCATCTGCGAGCCCAGGAACAGCGTCCTTGTGACTGTCAATGTATTTTGCTATGAAATCCTTGTCGACATAACAAACTATTGGGTAAAAGCTAGCACCGTTCTCCATCAATCCCTTCGCCTGCAGGATCTTTACGACATAATGCCGTGGCACCAGCCGCTTCTCCAGGCTGTAGGTGAGCAGCTGGAGCCTCTCCACGATGCACTCTCGCTTGAAGCCAACCTCAGTGACCATGAACTCTATCTTGCGGCGAAGATTCTCCTCAGATAGTCCCATTATTTGTGGCTTCTTGCAGACCGCAACGCGGAGCCTATCCTTGGAACAACCAAGAGTGCTCCTTAAGAACTCCATCCTTGCGGCCATCTTGTCTTCGGTGATACAACTGGTAACGGCCACCGCGTACTTGAATGCATATGAGGTGCGGGGCACACCGAGCTTCTCGGCGCGCAGCACGAATGCTTTCACCCTCTCTGGATTGAACACGAGCAGCCTTGAGGAGGGCATTGACATCTTGACAATATCACAAACACTTAGCCCGCACTGCTCAAGCAGCGCGATGTTCGGTTTGATAACCTTCTCGAGGTCGGAGGTCAGGATGGAGCGGTTCCTCCTCACGGTCTGGAGGAGCTTGTCGAAGGAGCCGAAGAAGGGGATCCAGAACTCGAGCTTCGGGTCGACGTGGCCGGAGCGGAGGCCCAGGGAGCCGCCGGCCAGGAGGAAGCGGGCGATTTGGGGATCGGACAGGCCGACGCGGTCGCGGAGGGAGGCCAGGCGGCGGGCGACGTTGCCCACCCTGGAGCGGAGGAGCGGCGGGTCGGCGGCGACAACGGCGGCGATGTGGGGGCGGGAGAGGCCGACGCCGGAGAGGAGGGCGAGCACGGCATCGGGGTTGGAGGCGGAGTTGATGTGGGAGAGCCTCTTGGACGCTTTGAGCGCTTGGGCGCGGGTGAGGCCGCCGGTGGTGACGAGGTACTCCTCGATGGAAAATGGGGTGGGGGAGGCGGAAGTGCAGAGGAGGAGAGCGCGAAGGTGGGGAGAGGAGGGTGCGGCGGCGGTGGTAGGTTGGAGGGCGGCACGGCGCAGCGGAAGAAGGCGCCTCCGGAGGTGGTGCATGGCGCCGGCGGCGGGGGTGGCAGACGACAGCCGGCGCTTAGCGGATCCGGCGTGTTTGGGGCGTTTACCGAGCGGATGGGGATCTCAAGACATAGAACGAAAGCACGAGCAAAAATAAAATAAAAGACATATATAAAAGCGAGAATTATTATAAAAGAGGTGGATCGGCCAAATACAACTAAGAGAGATAAATAATAGCGGAAGTAAAAGCTATAAGATGGCAATAAATAAAAGAAGACCACATGGTTTGCCTATAGCCGATTTTTTTAAAAAAAATAAAATTAATTTAAAACATAATTACAAAAATATATCGCTCTCCAAAAAAATTACGAAATGTGTTCGCCGCCAATTGAAATGGTGACGAGGGACCTATCGCCATTTCAAGTGGCGGCAGGACCCTCTCCTCCTCCTGTCGCATGGGGTCCACCACCTATCATGGATTGAAATGGCGATAGGTCCTATCACCATTTGAACTAGCGCGAGGTTCTTGTCGCCATTTCAAATAGCGACGAAGCCCATCCTATAAAAAATCCAAAATTCAAATGAGGACTCATTCCTATTAGGAAAAAAGAAGAAGGAGAGAAGAGTAGAGGTGAGGAGAGAAGCTAGCGGCGTTGTCCGTCGGATTGCCAACCTCTCGGTAATTTTTTACCAGAATGGATTACATAGTTTTAGATGTCTGATTCACGTAATGCAATATAGTTTTACATAATACTTTTGATTGGGTAGTATAGTTTTAGATATCACGTTAATCGTGGAAATGTTCTTTATGGTGCGGTCGTCAAATATGTCCGACTCAGAGCATCGTCAATTTCAAAATTTACTATGGTCAAGGGACTATTCTAGAGGTCCCAAAGGGATTGATTTGCGTTATTTCCAATCGGCAGCTGCACCCTAGTAAGACGGGCGGCGTACATGAAGTATTTGTGATGCGATGGTTGTTCCATACATTCCAAGTGGACCGTGATGTGTACGATCTGAGATTGAGTTGCCTTTCCCACGGAGAGCACAACCGAGCATATTGGGAGTTAGTGCGACCGGGGACCAAACTCATGGTAGTCATATATACGCATCGCGAGAGGCAGGTGGAAAGTGGTCCTTCTCGTCCAAGCATATGCCAAACCCACTCCTCCACCCATGTGGTGAACAAGAAGGAGGTGTCGAGGCCAAGAGGAAGTCGGGGGCTATGACTACAGTTGTGGCACACAATTCTTGAAGCTTAGGAGTTATTGATGCTATCGATGAAGATCTGCGAAGTAGCTCCTCTGACCATGCAAGCTCTTGGTCTTGCTAACGAGGTGAGGAGGTTGAAGCCATAGTGCAAAGGATGGATCTCAAGACCGAGACTACATGGCATTGTCGAAGATGAAGGTTAAACGGCGAGGATAAAGTTGATGAGCGGCGGTTCCATCATTTGGAACACATACCGATTCGACAATCTAAATGCGAATCAACGAAGGCTCTGTGTCTTGAGTAGAATGCGACAGTGAGGTCGGACTAGGAGCTATGTACAAATGCAAGGAGGCCATGCGGGGCGGTCAAATTCTAGGCCTTGTCGGTGCGGCGCACATTTAGAGTCATCAAGTCGACCCCAAGATTCTACGACGTGAAGTGCAGCATAGAGGGATGCCCTTGGCGAGTGCACGTATTTCAGCCAAAGTGGGACACCTACTAGAAGTGCTCTATAGTGGTCCCTCAGTTGGCTCGAAGGGAACCAAATGTAATCCTTCATTTGCAGAGGAAGGGCCGGGATGACCTTCCTCAAAATGCAAGCATCGATCAACTTTCCTCTTAGGGGACTCAGTCATCACAGGCAAGGATAGATCGATGCCAGAGCAGTGGATTGACTCATCAAACAGCATCTCCCACCTGCGCTTGGGCTGAAAACCCTCATAGGTTGTGCAAATCAGCTCAAGAGTCTTTGAAACCTTTGCAGAGGGGGCACAATGCATAGGTGGTTTCTTGAATGTGATGACAGCTCGACCTTTTGTAGGTCATCGAAGGATGCACCTCTGTACCAGCTCCTAGTAAAATTGACTGAGGTGCCATGACAAGCATCTCTTCCTGAACTGGGACAAAAGGTATTATAGCCAATAGATTCTCCTCTTGATCTGCCAGAGGAGTGGTGAACACGAACAGACCCATTTTACGCTACATTAGGCCGTTCGAGAATGACCGGTTGCAACACTTCGTATCTCAACTTCTCACTACTATAAAAGGCCAATCTTGGGCGCCTCGCCATGACGGTTGACCAAAAGCTATCAGATAAATCTAATCCTGAGCGGTTTTGGTTTAGCGGCAAATGCGTATTATTAACTACGCTAAAAACAAATGCGTGAAGAAGTAATATCACGAGCGGTTAGTGTTAAAAACCGTATGTGAAGTATCACAGGCGGTTACGAACAAGAACCGTCGTGATACTACTAAATATCACGAGCGGTTCTTATTTAGAACCGTCTACGAAACTTCACGGACGGTTTTCAACATGAACCGTCTGTGACTTCTAAATCCTCATCATAGGCGGTTCGTATTAAAAGCGATCTGTGATAAGTATTTTTATTTTACCATAGCTTGAAATCACTAGCACTCTGATTTTACCATAGCTTGGAATCACTAACACTCTGATTTTACCATGACTTGAAATCACCAACTCTCTGATTTTACCACAGCTTCAAATCACTAACACTCTGATTTTACTATGGATTGAAATGCCTAACACTCGATTTTACCATGGCTTCAAATCACTAGCTCTCTCGATTTTACCATGGCATGGAATCACTAACACTCCGATTTTACCATGGCTTGGAATCACTAACGCTATAATTTTACCATGGATTGAAATGCCTAATACTCCGATTTTACCATGGCTTCAAATCACTAACACTCTGATTTTACCATGGCTTCAAATCACTAACACTCGATATAGGTGTATCTGGAAAGGTCAAAAAGACGAGACTCCTGAGAGGAAGCGAAGGAGAGGCGGGGCGTGGGTAGAAGGGACGAGACTCGTCGAAAGTCACATCGAGAAATCCGCATCCGTCGACTAATAGGATCCCAAAGCACCAATAGCCCTTGTGCTCAAGATTGTATCTCAAAAAGACACACTCAACAGACTAAGCATTGGTTTGGTGTGTTCTCGAGGGGCGAGGAGAGCGTAGCAAAGCAAGACTAAGCAGGCGAAGAGGCGAGTAGTCGGAAGAAGACCACAAAGGCGCTCAACAGGATCGCACTCGAAGAAGCGAAGAGGGCTGAATGTTGACGAGATAGGTGGCAGTGGAAACAACCTCGGCCCAAAAGTGAGGTGGAATAGAGGCGGCAATCATCAGTGCACGAGCCGTCTCAAGGAGGTGACGATGCTTGCGCTCAGCTACACCATTCTGAGCATGAGCACTAGGACAAGAGAAGCGAAGCGAGAGTGCCTGCTTTCGACAAGGAAGGAAGGCAGAGTAACGAGAGAGGTACTCGCCTTGACGAGTCGACCACGAAAGACACGAATAGGAGTGGAGAAGCGTGTGTGAACCATAGTGGCAAATTATTTATAGATAGACAAGGCCTCACTCGAGAAGACATGAAATATATCCAAGTGTGGCGAGAGAAATCATCTATAAATATGATATAATATCGATGACCCCTTCGAAGCGAAGGGCGGGACCCCAAACATCTAAATGAACAAGATCAAAAGGGCGCTAAGACACGGACTCACTATGAGGATAAGGAAGCTGAATCTATTTACCTAACTTACGTACGACAATCTAAAGACATGTCTCTGAGGCAGACCCCGAAGACCACGACGAACTAAGGACGACAGGCGAGATCCACAGATGGCCAAGGCGGTGATGCCATTCTTTGAAAAGTGCTAGTAGACGGAGTAGTAGAAGCGGAGATGGCTGGCGGCGAAGCGTGGAAGGAAGGTGAAGCCGATCAAGCTCCCAGAGACGCTGTGAGTCAAAGCGCCGAGGGAGAACCAACGAGCTCCCATGTGGCGGTCTGAACACAACAAGAGTCGAGTCGAGAATGATCCGATAACCAAGGTCGATGTCTGCTTGTGAAAGAAGTTGCATGGTAAGGCGAGGAACATGAGCAATGAAGGAATATGAAAAGATGAGTTGCTAAGACATCCTCGACCAGAGATAGAAAGAGACGTACCATCAGCAGTAAGAATACTGACAGGAGAAGCAAGAGGTGTAATGAAAGACAGAGTGGAAGGATCAGGAGTCATGTGAAAAGATGCTCCAGAATCAAGAATCCACAAGGAGGTACTTGACTGTGTAGGGGGTGGTTTCTCGGTGCAGAAGAGTCGATGGCAGAACCTCTGAGAAACTGTCGAGGAGAACACAGGCGGCAAGCAGGCGTCGAAGTCTGGCTATCTCCTGCTCGGTGAGAGAAACTGCTGAAGGAGTCGATGCAGACGTCGATGTAGAAGCACCAGTGCCAGTAGAAGAACGGCGTGAAAGATGCCGCTTCTTCTTATAGCACTAGGACTCAATGTGGCCGACCTTGTCGTAGTAGGAGCGATGAGGACAGCCACCTCCGAGATGGAGGCGACCACCACCACTTGTGGCGGCCATTGGAGGAGGCGGTGTAGCAGTGAGCAGCGGCGAGCACGGAGGGAGTGGCATCAAACCCGGCACCACTCAGCGAGTCTCCTCCACGCATATCTCGAGAAGAGCCTCCGGAGAGTGACCACGAGGGTGGCGTGCAGGAGGCTGGGCACGCTCTACTCGAACTTCGGGACGGCGAGTAAGGAACTCAGAGACCAGCTGAAACTCCGGTCGGACGCGTCTGACCGAGCAACATGGATAGGAGCGATAGCGGCGGTCGGAGAGAGTCGGTGATGCGAACGGTGAGCTCGGCGTAAAAAGCGTCAACAGCGGCATCACCTGCTGAAGAGTGCTCCTAGCGGACCACCTGACGGTGCTGAGGCATCACCGGAGGGCTCGTGGCGGCGGCGAAGGTGAGTCCACATCCGAAAGCGAAGAGAGTCCCACAACCTCGAAGAAAAGCGAAATTTGGATCTTGGCGATGAAGACGGCGGCGGACTGAGCATCGTCATCGTACCACTGAGTGTAGGCGGTCAGTCGATCCTTGTAGGAATCTAGAGCCTCCTGGTAGGCAGAGGCAGCCTCATCATCAGCAAGGCCAGCGGCCTCAACAGCAGCCTTGTCAGCTGTCGGGGGCAGCGCGACAAGCGTAGGCTCCGTCGGAGGAATAGGGCAAGGCGGGCAAGTGACATCGCCAGAGAGGACGCCCCAGAGACGAAGACCACACATGTGGATGCGCATGTGAGACACGAAGTCGGTGTAATTAACACCATCGAAGATGACCGGGTAGCGAGGGAGGGAAACGGTGCCCATTGGTAGGCGGCGCTAGATGGCGCGGCGACCAAGGCAAAGAAGTCTAACAGGCGGCGCTGGACGGCGTGGCGGTTAGAACGACGTACTGATTTTTTTTTCTTTTTCCTTCTCTTTTTTTTTTCTTTTTTTTCTTTCTTTACGCGTGTGAGCTTAGGCCGGCTTAAAAGCTTGGCTGCTCATAACTTGCCACACAACCTGAGCGGCGGGTCGGCGAGGAACTAGGGTTCCCGATCCTCATGGCGGCGACCCTCCCGGCGTGGCGGCCCTCCGTGTGGCGATGGATTCGGCGACACGGAGGCAGCGACGTCCGGAGGTGGGAGAGCGAGGGCCTCCAGCGGTTCAAGCGCGCGGTCGATGGAGGCCAATGCCTTGGCGACAGCGACCCTCCGGCGGTGGCCCTCCGGTGGCAGTGTTGAAGCTTGATGCGCTCGGTCGAAAGCGGCAATATGCAAGCCAGCCAGCAAGGCGTCGGCCGAGGTCGAGTGGCGGCGGCGTCGGCGCAGCGCTTCGTTCAACTGGCGCGGCGTCGGCTCGGCGAGGAGGCGACGGGTCGCCCCGAGAGCCGTGAAGCGGCAACAAAGACGCAACGCGGCCTAACGAGGGCTCATAGCCTTGGCCGAGGTGGCGGCACGGATCGTCAGCGTCGGCGGATGAGCGGCGACAGCGCGGGACGACTGACGAGGCCCGGATAGCGGCGGTGGTGCGTCACAGAGGCCGGGAGGCGGGCGACACCGAGGATCCGATCGGGAGTCGTCGAAGATGGCGACAAGAGGTGACGCGCCGTTAGATCTGACGGCGGCGGGGCAACAAGCGAGCGAAACAAACTCTAGGTTTGCTCTGATACCATGTTATGAATATCACTTGTATTCAATATGAGGCCAATGGACCAGTATATATACACAAAGTACAGGTGGTGAATATGTAAATAACCCCTCATAATAATGGGGAATAACACATACACACACACTATATATATATATATATATATATATATATATATATATATATATATATATATATATATATATATATATATATATATATATAACAAGTTGAAGTTTAAATTGTACATAAGTATTCTTTTGATATTCATGTTTCCCTCCCCGCGCGCAAGCCTATAGCAAAACAATACTCCTCCCTGTCATTAAAAGGCATTTCCCAGTCATGAATCTCGGTACAAATGGCTTGTTATCCTTTGCATTGCTGTGATATGGGACAAAATATCTGATATTTCTACTTATATTTTTCTTTAGAAAATAACAATTTCTACTTAGCGGCATTCAAACTGTTAGGTCTTATAGCATTGCTACTTGCTAGACTGTATAGGCTAGATGACTGCTGCTAGCACACGTTTTTTTTTTAAACAGAAAGGGTTTCCCCTCACCGGTTTCATTTAAAGAAACCACACCATCTGCAACTTTCTGACCAAAACAACCCACGGAAGGTTAGTGGTTCATGAGATTGCAGGTGCTTTCCCTTTGGTATTCCACCACTGATGGTACAGCATTTAGATGCACGTATACCACTTCTAACAGCAGAAAAAAAAAATGTCTTCTTCCCTATGTTGTCATGCTGCACACGCATAGTATATACTAGGTTGCATTTAATTGGCTGTCTATCAGTGCTGGAGCAAGAAAATTTGTATTGGAGGTGCACCATTAATACTTAAAAATGGGGTAAAAGGACGGTTGTTAAATGATTATCGGCTGGTCAAAAGTTAGCACTGAGTAAACCATGTATTATGAGTACTTAATTGTAATACCCCAAATTCGGTTAGAGTATTTTAGTCGGAGAGGAATTTATTGAATTTCAGTTTTGAGATGAATCTTTGGAACTGGGCCTCCGCCTGTGCTTTGGTAGCTTGAGGGCTGGCCCAGTGGGCTAGAAGGGGAAGGCGCCCAAGATGAACCAGCCCAACCAGCTCACTCCTTCCTCAAACCCTAGCTCCAACCCACCTTTTCCTTCCCTAACCCTAGCAGCCACCACACGTTTCCCCTCCCATCCTGCTGGCGCAGCCCCTATTGCTTCCCCATTGCGCCTCCACCACTCATTCCTCTCCCAAAACTGAAATCCATACTCCCCTCTCCATCCATGGTGCCCTTGAAGCTCCTTCTTTGCTGCTGCCAGCCAAGAAGGGAGGAAGGTGATCATTTCAGCCAATGGAAGGAGAGGAAGAGAAAGGAGGAGAAGGAGGATCCTTGGGGGTTTGTTCAGTTTCTACAGGTATTCAAGGGTTTTTAGTGTTTTCCTCACTGTTTTGGTTGAATTAGGTTCAGATTTTGCTTTGATTTGGTAGATCGAGTCCCTGCTGTGACTGAACAGATTCTGTCCAGTCCTTGTGCGCCTAGTTTGTGGTAGGTCTATTCCGAATCTGAGGATTTTGTCTCTTAGAGAGTTGTAGATTATTTCGTCAGGTTTCCGTGGCCTCTGAGTTCACCTGAATCCGAGTTATGGTTTGAAAGATATGACCATTTTTGTATCACTGCCCAGTATTCTGACGAGTTGGAACCATCAATCTGTCCAGATTGTTGCGGGGGCGTTTTCGCGATCTTAGAGGCCGAACCAGTAGTTTTGATCTCCTAGAGATATCTAGGGGTTGTTCTTAAATTCCTGTGGCCACCGAGTTCACTTGATTCCGATGTTCGAGTCAAAAGTTATGACCGTTTTAGTATCTGCTGGCCAGATTCCTGACGAGATTAAACTGTTGTGTTAATTCGTAATTTATGAAATGGTAATAGGGAGAATCTGAGTTGTCTCCCAACTAGGTTATTGTAGATAATTTGATAACCTTTCCGTATTGAGAAAGAATGATCAATTCGGAGTTATAGATTAAAAGTTATGATCATTTTAGTGCTGCCGTTATTCTGTTAGGCAGTTTTAGGTGCTGAAAGTTCATCTGTTGGTTAGCATACTAAATTGGCCAAATTAAATTATCTTGTCAACTAGAGTATTGTAGATTTGTCAGTTAAGAGTCCAGAGAAACTGGGTTCACCTCATTCGGAGTTCAGATCGAGAGTTTTGCTGATTCTTGTTGCTGCTTGCCAGGCGGTTTAGGCAGTTCGTTGGTTTCCATTTTAGAGCTTCTAGTTAATTATCGAATCGCCGAAGAAGCGTTGTAGAATGTTATTTAGTAATGTCGTGTTCATCGTATCCTTATTTCAGTTATTTGTTTGTTAGGAGGTGAAGCTTCAGGTTTGGGAGCACCGCATTTGCCTACTAACGTGTCGCAGTATGAAGGCAAGTACAATTGATCTGTCTTGTTTGTGGTTTGTTCACTTGGTTGATGAATACGAAATGGGTAATTTCGGTACTCCATGTTTCCCTTCATTGTTGTGATACCCTGATTCTTCAATAATGTGTTTACGTTCAACATATACATTCATTCTTTCTTTCGTGTTCACCACTGAAATGGGTAGTGAAGTCTCGCCATTTCAACATGGACAAGTACTTGGATGCTTCTTATAATTAGAAATTTGTTGAATGCCCGATGTTGGTATTATGCTTCTAAGATCTATGTTATGATTTCCCATATGTGTTACCTTCATGATATTAGAGCACGTCTTTTCAATATTCATATTACATTCTATGCATCCATTACATCATGTTACATCCACGGGAGTGGCTAAAAAAAAAACCCATCAATTCCAAGATGGGCACGTAAGACCCACCATTCCAATGTGGGCCCCACCATTCCAATGTGGGCGTTTTGGGACACCGTGATGAAATGTTCTTCATACGGGACTTGGATCCGCATTTTTGTTAAGATCGGGCTTAGTGAACACCGACGGTGTGTCACTAGCAATCTACCATATATGCATGTGTGTAGTCCCTTCATTTCATTCAAGACATACATTCCATTCATTCAAATATTAGTTCAGTATTTATTTCATATTCTTCAATGATGTTCACATGATCGTGTTTGATATGTATTATTCATTTATCTTGTACTTCTTTGAGTCTCGGACTCACTCTTGCTTTGTTTGTTGTTTTTTAGGTGATCTTTGAGGTTGGCTCTGGGGAGGAATAGACACACTACCTTTTCACTTCACCTTAATCAAGTCCGAGATTTCATTTTAGTTCAACTTAATCATTCATTATTGATGAACCGTAATGATAAATGTTGGTGTGGTGATAACTCTTCTCCATTAAGTTTTGGTTAATAGTGCGTGAACTTAGTTCATCCTTTGATATAGTTGCTTGAGATCAGATTATACTTGCGATGATTCGATATTTGTTGATTTCACTATTGTCTTGATATTAATGATTGTTGGAACCTCGGTATAGCTAACTATCAGGGAGGTTCTGTAAATTTAGAATTTTGTAAATCTGTTTTTAGCTTTGTTAACATGTTAGTTTAATAGCATTCCGGCCCTTGTAGGACTGGGGTGTTCTGATTGGTATCGAGCGGGCTTTAGGTCGTGGTAGTTGAAATATTAAATTGACACACTTGTGCCTGATGAAGGTGGGAATGGGACAAGCATTGCATTCACGTTTTCGTTATGTCGCTTTGAGCATTCTTTGTTATGAATTAGTTATGAATACTTATTATATGGCTACTATATGTTATAATAGTAGATGGCGAGAGGATGAGGTCGTGGTTGTAACCTTGGGTTGCCAAGTTGCACCACCGTCGTGGTATGAGATTAATGGAGCGTCTACCTTGAATCGACTAGTTCGGATGTTGCGTATGAGTTTCTTTGGGAGGATTATTGTCTTCCTTGAGTTTAGAATGATTATTCTTGTTCGGTTTGATTGGGTGAGTTTTCTTGGGTTATTGGTTTAGTGCAGTTGAGAAGAGTTCATCGGTCTTTATTGGTTTCTTAAAATAAACCTTTGATCTCCGAATCCGAGCTATTTTGCTGATTATTAAGGTAGTTGATTTAAAAGATTGATCTTTATTTGGAGGTTCTACCTTTCTTGTTGAAAAATGTGATCTAGTGACTCGTTTGGTATTTTGGATAATAGAAGTTTTCTTTTACAAACTTCATTGAAGAAAGTTTTGAGTCTACTCGTTTCTTTTAGAGTAGTTGGAATGCTTTAGAACCTTTTCTTTGAAAAAAAAAAGGTGTCAAAACCCTTTGCAAAGTTTTGTAAAGGTAAGTGAGAAGTTGTAAGTAAATAAGATAATTGATAATGTTCATGACATCAAGTGGGGTCTTTGGCGTGATGCATAATTAACCTTAACTGATTGTCCTCGGTAGCGTAATGGCTAATTTATTCTTGCCTTGTAATGATTGCATGACGCGATGTGATTCGAACATATTTATTCCTAATTAGAATCAACAGGTTACTAAGGAGAGTGAGTATCGACATGAATCTATCTTGTAAACATCATTTCTTTGGTCTTACATAAATGCTAAATTTACCTAATTCGACATGCTAAAATCGTTGAAACTCGTATAAAGGACTAGATGGATCTTTGGTGTATCGTTATGTGAAACCTTGTTTTATAGAAATCATGTTAGCAAACCTTTAATCATAATTTGAATGGATTTCTAAGCATAAGGTGGATTGTTGAACCTATAGTTATAAATGGTTATGTGATTGCAAAGAATTAGCTTCATACTTACACTCATGATTAATATAATGATCAATTGTTTATGAGAGATGAAGTTGGTGTTGAGCACACCAACCGTTCAGTGGATGAAATTCGTAAGTGGTCCTTGATAGCGTGCCTTATGAAATTTGCTATTGCATAGTATGGTCTTGTAAATAAAAATAAATAAATAAAAAATTGGTTCAACCTTGTGGCTTGTGTTTCTCTTGGAAAGCTTTAGAATGTGGTAACAAAGTTTGATGATTCTTGGCACTAATGTGATATCGATGCTATTAAAATTGTCAGAAAGTGAGATTGATATTAATTCTTGTAGTAGGTGGATCGTCTCTGGTGATATCACTTAAATGGAAATATTTCAAGTTTTGTTCCTGTGATCTTTTGGAGCTCATGGATTATGTGGTAGCTGAGTTTATTTTAAACAAAATGATTTATTTGAAGGATCTATTGGTTCTTAAGATATTTGTGTGATTAAATCTTAAAGGCTCTTTTATGCGAGTTGGCAGCGTGAGGTTGCAATCAAATAAAGTTATTTTCATTGATTCCTTTAAGAGGAGGATAATTTACTTCCTTTTCGTGTTTTTCATGAATGAAAATGTTTCAAGTTTTGCAACCGAGATTATTTGGATCTCCGATTCATGTGGAAGTTGGCTGTTTAGAGCAAAATGGCGTGTCGAAGAATTTTATTGGTTCTTAAGTGGTTCTTGAGGTTTGGTCTTAAGATCTTATCTTGTTCAAGTTGGCAAGGTATTGTTGTAGATAAAGGATTGTTTTCTATGTTAAAGGAGAGATTGTAGTAGGAGTATTTGGCGTTTGGAGTCAAGTTTTGTAACTTGCGGTTTAATTGAGCGTGCCTAAACTTTTCGCTCTGTCGCGCAAGAGTTGTCGAGTTTCAATCGCAATGTCCTTTTCTTATTGGTTGGTATTTGCTATTCCTTTTGAGGATGTGTGCCCTCAACTTTCGTTTCTCAAGGTCATCGTTATCGATTATTTGTTTTGGTTTCGTGTTATTTGTGAGGAGCAACATTTTCCTATGTGATGAAACTTGTCCTTGTTCGCTTCTTTCCTTTGAGAAAGGATCAACCTTTTGTGTTGCAAAGTTTTACAAAAGCGAATTGGCATTTGTTTGGTGGTGGCCAAGCACCGATAGTGGTGAGATTTTGGGTACCAAACCTTGGGAGGAGTAGTAGAAGATGAATTGGTTTTGATCAGTATCTCTTGGAGAAATTTGATTCAAAAGGAATGTGTGGCTTCAAAGTAAATCTGAATATTGTTACGACTAAGTAGAACCTATGATAAAGTGTAGTCATGAGCCTTAGTTGTTGAAATGTTAGGGATTATCGAAGGCATGGAAACCTTGATCAACTTTATAGAGTGCTTAATTGGATTGTATTGCGAGATTGTGTGGGTGATTCCTGATGATGTCAATGAGTGAGTATGTTGGAATTGTGGGAATGATTAGGGATCTAATCCGATGATTTTGTCTACCGGCTATAAGGGAAGTTCGCTGTAGAGGTCTTGTAGGTTAAATTTGAGCTTTGCATTTTTATGCTAGACCTTTGGTCGCCCAA
Source organism: Phyllostachys edulis (assembly GCA_036346405.1). NCBI lineage: Eukaryota > Viridiplantae > Streptophyta > Magnoliopsida > Poales > Poaceae > Phyllostachys > Phyllostachys edulis. The sequence goes on from JAYEVD010000293.1 coordinate 240,569, forward strand.
TGATTGAGTGTAGAGAAAATAGAATATGGTGTTTCCTGAGCAGTGGAAGGATCGTTGATAGAACCCTTCTGATGTAGTACATGAGCGTGTGTATTGAGGATTCTGAATTGTTTATTCTTAAAAGTTTAATGTGATGCGTGAGATCTATTTTGAGGTGCATTGGGTGCCACCGTCGAATCAATGTCGTCGAGAGAAGGAGTTGTCTAGAGTGTTCGGTAGGATCAATAGAACCTTTCCACAAAGTGTGGACAATGTATTTTGGATTAAGCATAATTAGGGGATGTTAAATTGAGAGATTTGAACTCTTGTAGTGTGTGATGAATTAATTTCAAGGTTTGAGAGGAATTTTGTTCCTAAAGGAGAAACTAAGAAAGAGAGTGTTTCCTCGTGTAGCGAGGAGTTTTCTTGATTCTCGTTTGAGCTTTGTGTTGTTGACGGATGTCTTTCAGTATTTTGAGCTTGGCCTTATGTTGGCGGTGTGGTCCTTATCGGTTCGAAAGAAGGAAGTATTTTGATTTGGTGTTTGAGTGGTTCCTCTTCGCTTATGTTGTGTTTATTTGTAAATTGTCTTCTTGGAAGCGGAAGAGATTTCTGATGAATCTTCATTTTTTTTGAGTAAGACCTCACGTCCGAAGTCTCGTCGATGCATTATCTTTGGAGAGGTCGGGATGAACATTGGGGCATATAGCGCCGGTATCCGTTGAGGTGCCATGGGCGCACCCGTCTTGGCGTGAAGTGACCTAGGAGCTAGAGTCTCGCATGTGCGAGCCATCCGAACATGTTAATTATTGTTTTATTTCGTGGCATTTGTTCTTGTGTTCTTTTTACGGTTAGAATTAGGGTCGAATTGCATTATGGTAGAATGTAATACCCCAAATTCGGTTAGAGTATTTTAGTCGGAGAGGGAATTTATTGAATTTCAGTTTGAAATGAATCTTTGGAACCTGGCCTCCGGCCAGAGCTTTAATAACTTGAGGGCTGGCCCTGTGGGCTAGAAGGGGAAGGCGCCCAAGATGAACCAGCCCAACCAGCTCACTCCCTTCCTCAAACCCTAGCTCCAACCCACCTTTTCCTTCCCTAACCCTAGCAGCCACCACACGTTTCCCCTCCCATCCTGCTGGCCGCAGCCCCTATTGCTTCCCCATTGCGCCTCCACCACTCATTCCTCTCCCAAAACTGAAATCCATACTCCCCTCTCCATCCATGGCTGCCCTTGAAGCTCCTTGCTGCTGCAGCTGACCAAGGAAGGGAGGAAGGTGACCATTTCACCAAGGGAAGGAGAGGAAGGAAAGGAGGAGAAGGAGGTTCCTTGGGGTTTGTTCAGTTTCTACAGGTATTCAAGGGTTTTAGTGTTTTCCTCACTGTTTTGGTTGAATTAGGTTCAGATTTTGCTTTGATTTGGTAGATCGAGTCCCTGCTGTGACTGAACAGATTCTGTCCAGTCCTTGTGCGCCTAGTTTGTGGTAGGTCTATTCCGAATCTGAGGATTTTGTCTCTTAGAGAGTTGTAGATTATTTCGTCAGGTTTCCGTGGCCTCTGAGTTCACCTGAATCCGAGTTATGGTTTGAAAGATATGACCATTTTTGTATCACTGTCCAGTATTCTGACGAGTTGGAACCATCAATCTGTCCAGATTGTTGCGGGGGCGTTTTCGCGATCTTAGAGGCCGAACCAGTAGTTTTGATCTCCTAGAGATATCTAGGGTTGTTCTTAACTTCCTGTGGCCACCGAGTTCACTTGATTCCGATGTTCGAGTCAAAAGTTATGACCGTTTTAGTATCTGCTGGCCAGATTCCTGACGAGATTAAACTGTTGTGTTAGTTCGTAATTTATGAAATGGTAATTGGGAGAATCTGAGTTGTCTCCCAACTAGGTTATTGTAGATAATTTGATAACCTTTCCGTATTGAGAAAGAATGATCAATTCGGAGTTATAGATTAAAAGTTATGATCATTTTAGTGCTGCCGTTATTCTGTTAGGCAGTTTTCGTGCTGAAAGTTCATCTGTTGGTTAGCATACTAAATTGGCCAAATTAAATTATCTTGTCAACTAGAGTATTGTAGATTTGTCAGTTAAGAGTCCAGAGAAACTGGGTTCACCTCATTCGAGTTCCAGATCGAGAGTTTTGCTGATTCTTGTGCTGCTGCCCGAGGCGGTTTAGGGCAGTTTCGTTGGTTTCCATTTTAGAGCTTCTAGTTAATTATCGAATCGCCAAGAAGCGTTGTAGAATGTTATTTAGTAATGTCGTGTTCATCGTATCCTTATTTCAGTTATTTGTTTGTTAGGAGGTGAAGCTTCAGGTTTGGGAGCACCGCATTTGCCTACTAACGTGTCGCTATGTGAAGGCAAGTACAATTGATCTGTCTTGTTTGTGGTTTGTTCACTTGGTTGATGAATCTGAAATGGGTAATTCGGTACTCCATGTTTCCCTTCATTGTTGTGATACCCGATTCTTCAATAATGTGTTTACGTTCAACATATACATTCATTCTTTCTTTCGTGTTCACCATTGAAATGGGTAGTGAAGTCTCGCCATTTCAACATGGACAAATACTTGGATGCTTCTTATAATTAGAAATTTGTTGAATGCCCGATGTTGGTATTATGCTTCTAAGATCTATGTTATGATTTCCCATATGTGTTACCTTCATGATATTAGAGCACGTCTTTTCAATATTCATATTACATTCTATGCATCCATTACATCATGTTACATCCACGGAGTGGCTTAAAAAAACCCATCAATTCCAAGATGGGCACGTAAGACCCACCATTCTAATGTGGGCCCCACCATTCAATGTGGGCGTTTTGGGACACCGTATGAAATGTTCTTCATACGGGACTTGGATCCGCATTTTTGTTAAGATGCGGGCTTAGGTGAACACCGAGGCGGGTGTGTCACTAGCAATACTTAGAGTATATGCATGTGTATAGTCCCTTCATTTCATTCAAGACATACATTCCATTCATTCAAATATTAGTTCAGTATTTATTTCATATTCTTCAATGATGTTCACATGATCGTGTTTGATATGTATTATTCATTTACTGTACTTGCTGAGTCTCGGACTCACTCTTGCTTTGTTTGTTGTTTTTTTTAGGTGATCTTTGAGGTTGGCTCCTGGGGAGGGAATAGACACACACTACCTTTTCACTTCACCTTAATCAAGTCCAGATTTCATTTTAGTTCAACTTAATCATTCATTATTGATGAACTGTAATGATAAATGTTGGTCGTGGTGATAACTCTTCTCCATTAAGTTTTGGTTAATAGTCGTGCGTGAACTTAGTTCATCCTTTGATATAGTTGCTTGAGATCGATTATATACTGCGATGATTACGATATTTGTTGATTTCACTATTGTCTTGATATTAATGATTGTTGGAACCTCCGGTATAGCTAACTATGCAGGGAGGTTCTGCTTAGAAATTTAGAATTTTGTAAATGCTTTTTTAGCTTTGTTAACATGTTAGTTTAATAGCATTCGGCCCTTGTAGGGATGGGGTGTTACATTAATTTTTCTATATAAGCGGCTGAATTTTCCGCGCAATTGCCTAACTAGATATTGCAACATATTGTATTTGTTATATAACTCTATTGCCTTTGAAAATATAGTCGTATTTGTTATACAATTGTAATAGTTGTAATATCTATACATGATTAATTTACCTTTGTTATAATCTAGCCCCACCAAAATAAGCGGTTTAGATCTTCTCTTTTCTCTCGATTAATGAGAGAATTTATATAATTTTGCTTTTTATGATTTAAGGATTATTGTGGAATTTTCTATACTTCCAAAGCGTAAGAAGATACCTTGAATATCACAGTTTGTTTGTAGATATATAGATTAGTTGAGTTTTCTTTCCAATTAATTGGACACTTTACACAATTAGTTGAGAAAACAAATTATTTTATGGAATGATAACGATAACAAATACTAAAATTGATAAACAAATGTTAATTATTTAAAATATATGGTCATTCTATAAATTTTTATTAGTATGTCACGTGGCTCACACGATAGTTCGCGCAACCTACTACCCAACAAACATGTATGGTTTTAGTACATATATGCTTATTAGGCTAGTATTGATATGACCTATTTACGCCGCATATGGCTTCAAAATTCGTAAGTAAAGTGTCTCATATAAGATACCCAATATTAGTTTGAATCATTGCACTCATCGTGATGGTACAACGGCAGTATAATGCAGAGAGAGAATCGGACACTAGATTTTTGAGTTAGAAACTAAAGAAGTTCATATGAGCTAAATAAAATAAAGTACTTTTGTACCCCTTCATAGTGCCACATAGCTAGGGAAAAAAAGGTGTCATACTATCTACAAAATCTGAATGGAGGACATGGAATACAATCTGCAACTAATTTCTTCAAGTATTATCAAATTGCAACAAAGTCTAAATTTAATAGAACCTATAGCTAACAAGGGTATATACATAATTTTTGAAATATTTGGAGGTGTCCGTGCATACCGATCACCCCACCTGGCTCCACCCCTGCTGCCTATAGGTTACTTATAGGACATAGAAAACAAACATCATTCCGAGGAGAAAACCTTCTCCACCTTCATGTTGGTTCTCTTGAGAAAAACTCACGGCTGGCGTAAGTGGTTCTGCGATGGTAGATTACAATTTACTGTTTGCTCTTTGTTCTCCTTTTCTTCCATCGCTGTTAATTTTTAGTGCAGTACCTTCATTACTATCTATTGCCCTATTGTGAGTCACGGTCTGGTCACATTTACATCTGCCTGCTGATTAGACTTTACAATGTTTTAGGTTTGTACTGAGGTCATAACGGTCAAATAAGAGAATAGTACATGTAAATATAATGGCAATGTTAACCAGCCAAATTTTATTGTACCCTAGGTTGCCACCGGAAACAAACGTATAGGTGAATTACCACGAACAGTTCATTGAACCGTTACAAAAGGCATGCCGTTAGCTCATGTACACGTTTATCCGTATTTGAAGGCTTCCTCATATATAGTTACAAAGGCACATGGAAATACTTATCAAGTTCGATGGTGTCTCAACTTTTGTTCATGCATAATTAGACTAACATACAGATTTCAAACCCCCCAGCTATCTCCATACCGTAATCTGCTATTCGTATGCCATATATGAATCTTTAAAACATACATATACTCGAAGCCTTCAATAGCTGAACTTTTTTTTTATTAATTAACCTTTTTTAAAAAATTTATTTTAAAGTTAACCTCCCGCGAACTTTATTTCCAATTATGATTCATTTGGCCACGCCACCACCCGTAGCTTGATAAAATAATATTGTCACGCCATAAGATAAGTCCGCTAAAATAGTATTTTTGTCACGCCATCGGTGGTGGCGTGACAAACTCTTCTTATCATACCACGGGTGATGGCGTGACAAGAGTTTGCCTAGATATGAGCTGACGTGATAGTGTTGTTTTGTCACACCACGGGTGGTGGCGTGACCAAAGGGGTCATAATTGGAAATAAAGATCACAGGGGGTTAACTTTAAAATAATTTTTTAAAAAAAGGGTTAATTAATAAATAAAAATTCTCAATAGCTACGCACCATATATCGTATTCTCGGAAATTCCTTTCCCCTGGACACCAACTCGTGTGTTTACCCCACGCAATGCAAGCTCTAGTATAATACAAGGCAATAACATGATGGGTGCAACTAGGGCTCGAACATACGATGGGAGATTTCCCATCGTACGCTCCGATGCAACACAAGGGAAAGAACGGTGCAACATTTGTTTTCAACAGTCACACCAAAAAAACTCTGGGTTTCAAACTAGGTGGAGGAAAGAACGAATACAACATCTCAGACCCAGCGTTTTGCAACATCTGGAAAACACCTATCCCGTGGATGACCAACACAGTCGAAAACCTGATGCAACACAAGGGAAGAACGGGTGCAACATTTTTTTTCAACGGTCGTAACATTTTTTTCAACGGTCACAACATATCAAAAAAGTTCAAAGAAGAAAAAATCAAACACTTGCAACGAATTTTTCAATGAGGCGCAACATTGATGCGATCACCAAGCAACAAAAAAAAATCCTTGTGCAACAAATTTATCCCCACGGTTTGCACACAAACACAACACAAATCCCACTGCAACAAATTTATAACCTATTGCAACATGTTACAACATCGCATTACAACAAATAAAAACACTTAGTGCAACAATTTGGAACTTGCCATAATAAAACAAGAATACCAATTCCTGCTGCTGGAGCGGGAAGTGCTAGCCCCGACGAGGAGGCTGACGAAGGAGGACTCATCGATGGACGGGAGGAGGAGCCACGGGAGCTACAGAGGAGAGGCGAGGAGCCGCGTGGCGGAGCACTAGGAGCAGCAGACCGCGACGAAGTATATGCGGTCGACGAGGCAGCGCAGGTGGAGGAGGACGAGGTCGAGCATCTCCGTCGGGAGGTCTGACCACGACGGCGCCATTGATTCCGCTTTTTTTTTTGAGACGACTAAGAGAAACTATGAAAGAAGCTGGGAAATGCTTACTGCTTGGTGGATGAGGAGTGGGTGGATAGAGCGAGCTGGGGGAAAGTGAAGTGAATAGCAAAGTTAGATGAAGAATGAGTGGCTAGGAGTAGCACATGGGAAAAAGTGAAGTGAATAGAAAATTTAGAGAGAGATCGGACGTCTGCATAATAATATTACGATTTTTTTAATAATATTATTTTAAAAGATAATTACAAAAATAAATAACCGCCCCAAAAATTACAAAAATGGCTCCCTGTTGCCAGTTCAACCGGCGACAACTACAGGGACCCTGTTGACCCCATGTCGCCGGTCCAGCTCCCTATCGCTAGCTCAACTAGCGACAAGAAGTGAACAGTCTTCCTGTCGCCAGTTCAACTGGCGACAGGATCCCATGTATAAAAACCCCCAAAAATCACTCTAAAACTCATTTTAATTGCAGAAAAAACAGAAGAGAGGAGGAGAGGGAGAGAAGGAAGGTAGCGAAGCTCTGCTAGTTCGTCGCGGAGGAGAGAGATTGATAGAGCATCAGATCCGGTCGGCCATCTTGCAGGTACATTTTTTTGCAACTTTATACATTATGTCAAATTATGTAGAATTAAGTACATCATTTGACCTGTCGGGTAATTTTTTAACCGAATGGATTACATAGTTTTAGATGTACGGTTACGTAGTGCAATATATTTTACACAATACTTTTCGGTGGGTAGTCTAATTTTAGATATGTGGTTAATCGTGAAAATATTTTTTATGGTGCAGTGCGTAAAATATATTCGACGTCGCCAATTTCAAAATTTACTACGGTTAGGGGACTATTATGGAGGGTCCCGTGGGGATTGATTTGCGTTATTTTCAATCGGTGACCGTGCCCCTAGCAAGACCAGAGCAGCGTACATGGGACGTTGTGATGCGGTGGTTATTCCACACATTCCAAGTGGATCGTGATGTGTACGATCTGACATTGAGTTGCCTTGCCCCCCAAGCAGCATAGCCCACATATTGGGAGTTAGTGCAGATGAAGGGAACAAATTCATGGCAATCATATGTACGCATGGTGAGAAAGGGAGGGTGGAATTTGGTCCTTCTGGCCCAGGCATATGCCAAGCCCACTCCTCCATCCGCGGTTGAACAAGAAGGGGGTGCTGACGCCGAAGAAGAAGTCGGGAACTCCAGCCACAGCACGACACACACAACGGCTAAAGCTCCCGAAGTTGCTGATGCTGTCAATGAAGACCCTGCGGAAGTAGCTTCTTCGGTCAGGCAAGCTAATGGTCTTGATGATGAGGGTGAGAAGGTGGAAGCCGCAGTGCAAAGCATGGATCTCGAAGGCCGGGACTACATGGCATTGTTAGAAGAAGAAGGTTCCGAAGACGAGGATGATGTGGACCAACAGGCGGTTCCATCCGAGTGGGACACATACCAGTTCGACAACCTCGTCATCAACGAAGGCTCCCGTGTGCCGTGGGAGTACGACCAGAGCGATGTTAGGCAAGGAGCTATGTTCAAATGCAAGGAGGCTGTTGTTGGGTCACGGGTAGGCTACGATAGCACAAAACAAAAATTTCTACCGCGCAACCAAGGAACCTCCACTAGTAATAGATCACGAGATTACCACTAGACACGCCGACTCGAAGCGGAAGTAGAGTCGATGTAGCGACTTGATGCAGCTGTAGTCGTACTTGCTACACGTCTTCTCCTCCGAGAGGTTGTATGATTATCACGAGTTGCGGATCGTCCTAGTGCTGATGCTTCGCAGCAACAACACCTCCAAGGTATCCACACATACGGGGCAGGGACACCACTCACTAGAGTGCTAGCGCTGGCGGCGTGGTTGAGGCAGGCGTGGCTATAAGGGTTTCAGGAAGTCTTCCAAAGCTTGGATCACTCCATGCCATCGCCCCTCTATTTATAGGCATCCATGACGGGTCCTATAAGAATTTGGATCACTATCCAAATCAAATCCTAGCCCTTTAAGTGTGTGACCCTATAGGTTCATGTGTGATCGGTTGCGATTCAGAAACCCTTTCCGACCACGAGTCGTTAGCGGTACCTAGCAGTACATAACGATTCCCGAACACACATAGAATATATCGGGCGAACCTTAATATAATATGATCTATAACCAGGTCTTTATCCCTTACGAACAGCTCGTAACTCCTTACGACTAGTTGGTGATTATGTTCTCTCCACGACCACCCAGGAGGTCCTCCATGACCACCCGGGAGGTCTTCTAGGAGTGGAGAACGGATATCAGCTATACAACCTGTTTGTGTATTATCCCTTTGCCTCACGACATCTGGTTGAACACCAGGTGAGATTATGTCATCCATGGACTGTTCAATACTTTCTCGGTCAAGTGTCGAATAACTTCATGTGGTCGACACTTCGACCACTAGTGGCATGGCCATGCACTTTCTTTATTCAACTACAACGAGGGGCCCAGAGACATCTCTCCTGTTATGTTAGGAGGGGCAAATCCCATATCCAACTAGTCACATTCCTCCCCATATTTCATAGCATACCCGAAAGCTACTTTTATAACTACCCAGTTATGGTGTAGCGTTTGGCAACCCCTAAGAGTGCTATTACACATGTAGGAAACCATGCTGATCTCAGGTCTAAGGATTATACATCATCATTGCTTGAGACCAACTGATGACACACGAAATCATAACAATCTCAACAGTGTCTCAAGGTGGGTCTTATCCAACACCATGTTCTCTAGCATGTGTCCATATTATTGGTTTGATATCTCCATATCTATGACTCGTGAAATATAGTCATCAACCAATACATGTGCTAGTCTATTCATATGTGTCCTGATATGTTTTCGACCAGGGAATGTTTAAGAATAATCATAGCATAAATATAGAGTTTCACAATCAAGTCACATACTTGATAATAAATATTATCGATATTATCCTGGGAACAAGATAACATATTATCTAATGTCATAAACATAATGAAATATAATCATCTCTATGATTGCCTCTAGGGCATATTTCCAACAGCCGTGCAGGACGCGGTCAAATTATGAGCCTTATCGGTGTGGTGCACATTGAGAGTCGCCAAGTCTACCCCAATATCCTACGACGTGAAGTGTGACATAGAGGGATGCCCTTGGCGAGTGCACATATTTCAGCCTAAGTAGGATACCTACTGGAAGTGCTCTATAGCTGTCCCTCACACATGTGTCGTCGCTGAGTCAGTGCAGTCCCACAGGAACCTATCATCAGGCTTCATCGCTAATCTCATGTACGGTGAGATTGTGGATAATCTAGATTTTGAGCCACGGTCCATCGTTCGGGCGATTGAGGCAAGGTTCCGGTACACAATCAGCTATGCCAAGGCGTGGAGGGCAAAACAAAAGTCATTGGAATCAAGGTTCGGTACGTCCGAGGACTCCTACCACAACCTCCCTAGGCTACTCCGAGTCATACAAGACAGGAATACCGGCACTCATGTCGACATTCAAGATTCCATACATCAGAAGTGGGCCAATAAGAAGGTACAGTAGCGAGCATTCCTCGCCTTTGGTCCATGCATCAATGCATTCTGGCATTATCGTCCAATCTCGTGCGTCGATGGCACATTCCTAATTGGAAGGTACAAGGGCGGATCATCGACTACAATAGCGACGGACGGGGACAATCAAGTTCTTCCTGTGGCATTCGCTTTCGTTGAAAGCGAGAACACGGACAGCTGATTGTGGTTCCTGAAGAATTTGAGGATTTTTGTTGTACAGAGCCATCCAAACGTATGCCTCATACATGATCGGCATGTGGGCCTGCTGAGTGCAATAACTCAGCTATAACAAGGAGAGAATGTACCACTTCCGCAGGTGGATCTATAGAGTAGGTGGTGCATGAGGCACTTGGGTGCAAACTTCTACAAGTAGTTCTGCAACAAGAACTTGATGAACGTGTTCAACTGGCTGTGCAACCAGAACCAGCAGCGGAAGTTCGAAGCACTCTGGAAGATTCTGGATGATCGGATCAAGACGCCTGAAGAGAGAGGTGAAAAGGGCGCCCTAATGACCAAGCCCGAAAGCATTACCCTGACTACCCACGGATACTCCCAGTTGTTGAGGAGGGCGGGTGCGAGGTGAAATGTTGCTTGACCGGATTGAGCACAAGCCTAAGGAGAAGTGGTCGCCGCTACATGACAAGGATAGTGCTCGATATGGTGTCATGACAACCAATCTAGCCAAGGTGTACAACTAGGTAATGTGCGGCGCAAGGTGCCTCCCTTTAGTTGGTATTGTGGAGGCAATTCTCCATGGTACGACGAACTACTTTGTTGACAGAAACAATAACACATCGCTCGCCATGGCAAATGACAGAGTACTCTACTCCGCCATGGGCAACAACACGTCGCTCGCCATGGCAAATGACAGAGTACTCTACTCCGCCATGGTCACCAAGTACATAGAAGAGAAGAGCAAGATGGGTGAGATGCACTGGGTATTCAAGATGGGCACAAGGGAGTTTCGCTTCGAGATAATGTGCAGGGATAAAGGACGCTGCGGGACAAACCGCGAGAGGGTCACCCACAAGTGCCTTCTGTCTGCGGTAGTTGCATATGCACTTGCAACAAGCCCTTCTTCTTACACGCATAACCTTTGCTCCCATGTCATGGTGCATGTTCGACGGTGCAAAGACATCGACGATACCTCTCTAACTATTTCACCAAAGAGACGGTGATACAAACCTAGAGTGGAGAGATGTATGGTTACGCCGTGGTTGACCATTTCACTAACCATCCGACCTGGGAGCAACTAATCTGGGCCGCGGACATTGATAGGCTCAAGGGAAAGGTTGGTCGATGATAGGTACGGTGCATTAGGAACGATATGGACGAAACAGAAACCGAACGTCGTACGAAGAAGTGCTCCATTTGCAGGGAGTCTGGGCACACCTTCAAGAAATGCCCCACGAGAAATCTTCAGGACGAAGGAGACATCGGCACTCCGGATGTCGCATCGGGGACCTCATCTAGTCGACCGACTCGAGGCAGTCCACATGGGGGATGTTGAGGTCGCGGCCATGAGAAAGCACAGACAGTTGCAATATATTATTGCGAATGTTCTGAATTATCATTTTGATTTCAAAAAAACTAAGTGTTATGACGTTTTGCTGAATGTTATGTAATATCAATGTGATTTATCGTAGTTTTTATATAAACTAAGTGTTATGATGTTTTGCAGAATGTTATGTAATATCAATGTGATTTGCCGTAGTTTTGATAGTAATGGCAAATTCACATTTGTTTCCTTACATAATATGCAGTGCATGTACATGAGCAAGTAATGGCAAGAGGTCATTTCCCTAAAGTTCTCCACCGTGTTTCAATTCCTGAACGCATCGCAATATCACTTACCTTCCTACTTACAAATCATTGATACCTCAATCGTCCTCACAAAATTCTTCAGAAATTCATCGCACCAGTTTAGGGTTTCAACTCTCTGTCACCGGTTGAAAATATACGAAAATCACAAACAGACCAACCAGTTTAGGGTTTCAACTCTCTGTCACCGGTTCAACTTCATAGACTACATTGCCCGATTGGCGACAAGGAGCTGGAGCCCGACAACAAAGGGGTCAACAGGTCTCTGTCGCCAATTCAGCGGCAGCGACTACATCGCTAGTTCAACTAACGACAAGGAGCTATTTTTGTAATTATTTTAGTGGCTATTTATTTTTGTAATTATCTTTTAAAATAATATTTTTTAAAAAAAAATCGTAATATTACCCTAACATGATACAATCAGACCTGGCCAAATGGGCGGCCCGGCCTAACCCAGCACGGTCCTAGGTAGGCACGACCCATTCAGCCCACTACTATTCGTCTTGCGTCGGGTGGCCCATGGGTAGGGTGAATGACTGAACGCAACCCTTCGGCATTTGTCTTTGTCTTGGCGGCCGAGCCCGCTTGGGTCGTCGGCGAGTGTGGCCCGCTTGGCTGATTAGATAAAAAATCGAAAAAATTAGAAAATGTGTAGAATTGAAGTAGACATGAAAATTGAAAAAAAGAGACAATCATATTGAAAATGTAATAGAATTTTATTAATGTTCAAATAGTGGCTCATTAAAACATTTGTCATTTAGCTCATAAGACATGAAAAATTGAAAAACATGTAAAAAATCCTAGAAATATATATATATATATATAAACTAAAATAAATTTATATAAACTATATAAAATTTAAAAACCACAAAATAAAACCATATAAGTATTAAAAATGGAAAGAAAATCATATAAATATTAATAAATAAAAATAAAATTATACATGTATATTAAAACAGTTGGCGTGCCTAACGGGCCGTGTCGTCTTAGATGCCTAGGTGCGTCTTAGGGCCGGTCCGACACTATTTGTCTTGTCTTAGTGCCGTCGACTTTGTCGTCTTGAGGTGGTGGCTCGAGCACGGCTCGGACTATCGTCTTGATGCAGTCCGGTCCGCCCAGTAAATAATACAGTGTCGCCGTGTGCGGACTAAGCTAGCGATGTCGTGCCTCGTCTTGGCCCGAGCAGAACCTGACCGTTTGGCCACTCTAGATACAATCCAACAATCACGAGAATGCCAAATCGCCATTGCCTGTTGCCCCAAAACACTACCGATGGCGGCAAAACCCTCGTACTCCTTCACGAGCGGTGGCCTTACGCCACCGCCATGCTCCACCTCCAAAGCACCTTACCCGCTGCTCGTGCCGCCTCCCATCCCACCACCGTCGACTCTCCTCCTCTCTCCACCGCGCGCTCACCTCCTCTCGGTGTCGCATCCCACCCCATTCTCCATCGAGGACTACCTCGTTGCCACCTCTGACCTCACCCGTGCCCAAGCGCTCAAAGCGCCCAAGCTCTCCACCTCAAGTCCGCCTCCAAGCAGACGCCGTGCTCGCCCTCCTCTCGGGTCGGCCTCTCCTCCTCCGACATCGCGCCGCCCGACCCGCCGCTCCTCCGCTCGGGGTGGACAACGCCGCCCACCGCCTCGCCTCCCTCGATCTTGGCTTTGCGTCGCTGTCGATCCCCAGATGTCACATATGCATGAAGAAGGAGATCAGAATGAGAAAGGAGCAGAAGCTAACGAGTGGGGCCGGCAAAAGAGTGTCCATGGACCATAGGTCCACTAGCAGTGTCTGGTGCTTGGGTGTTAAATCCCCAGGTCTTGTAACCTGAAGACCATCGATGAAATTGAATACATTCTAAATTCCCCTCTTGTTCTCTGCTCTCTCTCGCCTCTTTCTCTGATTCCTCATCCCATTCCCCAAATCCTCCGATTACTCGTATCCTTGCTACTGATTTGGTGCGATTTTGGTCTTCCAATCGACCGGGTCGTAACAATTTGGTATCAGAGCTCGTTCCGATCCGCGATTTCTTCCTCGATTTGATCTATCGACAAGGGAAGGGTTGGTGTTCTCTCTGAGCACCGTGATTCCAGCCAAGGTTGATCGGTGAGGAAGACGAACCACCATGGCGGAGTCATCGGACGACGTTTGTTATTGGATCGGATATTGGCTCGCATGAAGCACGGCGATGGCGCTTAAGCGAAATATCGAGGCATGTGGAGCACTTGAAGCGATCGATAGAACACTGAAGCAATCAAGCGAGGAGGTGATGGTGGCGTGGCATGCGAGGAGAGCATGTTTAGGCTTCCACCGCCATTGCCATGCAAGGAGAAGCCCGCCTTTGGCCTTCAACAACAACCGAGAGCGGCTGCCAAGGTGTTCGGCAAGCAGTCCGAGATGAGGAAGTGCAAGGAGTTTTGGCCCGGTGAGTCGCTCAAGTCTTCCCCAATGTCGGCCATCTTTGAGGATCTCGATGCGTTATCGGCACCCTTGGGGCCGTGATACCCACGGATGCTCGATGTCGTGTCGACCACAACGATGGCAAGTGACGGCGACGATCACGAGCTTCAACTTTGGCCACGGCAAAAGTGAAGTAGGGAGGAGAGGACCAAGCGGGAGGGCGTAGCGAGCTCGTACAAGATATCGGAAGCTGCTTTGCTACCAGCACGGAGGAGCTTGTCATCAACCGACAACAACCTAGCAACCACGCCACCGAGGTGTTCGATGAAATGCCACAAGTCATCAAGTTGCAGCGGCGACAATCACAAGGCCATTTCATGGTGTTGATCCGGCCGGTCGTGGTGACGAATTCTCCAACTATCTTTGGTGGGAATGTGCAATCAAGGAGGACCTTGTGAGCAGGGGTCGACATGGTATGTATGGCTAAAAGACATCGCTCTGCTGCCAGGGGCGGCATCACCGGTGTCACATTTCTTGCCATCTACCGCCAAACATTGTCACCGCAAGGAACAACGGGACACTCGTGGCATCAAAGATAATGGTTGGCCGACTCTAGAGGAAAATTAGTGAGGCACAGTGGTGTTTGAGGAAGTACCACCATGGGAGAGAAGTTCTTTTAGTCGGGAACTCTGGAATGGAAGTTGCTCACTTGGTGTTTGACAAGATACTTGCATGGAGTAGATGTGGTTTCAATCACAGGAAGGGCGTGTTCATAACGTCTAAGGAGCAACAATGGGCTAATTGTGAGTTGCTCTGGATTCTTCGTGTGAAGCATCATCAACATTGACTTGCATCTTTGGGAAGAAGCCACCTGACGCATTTCTCTATCATTGTGTGGGGCAATCACGGATACCAATTATCCAACTAAATGATCTTAGAAGATTGAAATTGCTATGGAGCAATTGAGGTTGTGTTCCCTTGTGATCGGGCATTAACCTTGTTCCTAGAATGTGGCATTACATATTGGTAAATTTTCAAGTCCTTTGGTTCATGAGAAAACAAATGTTGCTTATAATGGGATGGACATTGGATTGGGTCCACGTGCTAATTTTGTTATCAAGGAAGTGGTTCAACTATTCGGTCGCTGACCGAAACATCTCGTGCAAGAAGCAACCTGCTATTCGATACAACTTTGTTCGGGAGAAATGTCAATATCTCTTGCCGCAAAAGTCGCTTTATCGACAAGCTCTTGGACGACTACATGTTCCTTGGTTTTGTATGCTACATCGAGGAGATTGGCGCTTGCGGTTCCGGTCAAGTTAGGAGGGATGATCAAGAACTTGTTTGGGGAATTCCGTACCTCTGAGACAACTACTTGAGATTATCTCGACGGGTCAAATCTGTGGCGAATTTGTTGTTAGGTTTGGAGGATTCAATGTTTCAATGGCATTTCTTCGCCTCTGCTTGGGGACAAGCAGATTTTTCGGGGCGGTAGTGTCACATATGCATGAAGAAGGAGATCGAATGAGAAAGGAGCGAAGTCGTATCCTTGCTCTTGATTTGGTGCGATTCGGTCTTCAATCGACCGGGTCGTAACACCAGATCGCCGCTTCCTCCTTTGGCGGCTCCTTGGCGCTCCACTCTGCGGCGTCGCCCGAGGCTCGAGTTCGGATCCCTTCTTGGCTCCTTTGACAAGCTCCTCCAGACCGTGAAGAGGCGGCTCCATCTTGACCACCGACCTCGAGAAGGTCGCTAAGCCAACATCGCATGCTGCTTGAGGCGGTCTTGGGATAAGTGTTTGTGATATTGTCAAATTTGTCGACGCTTGTTGCCGAGGTCGCCGCGTGCAACCCGAGCAAGTGAAGTTGTTCGTCTTTGCGTCTTTGAGAAGCTCGGTGTGCCCCGCACCTCATATATATTCAAGTCTGTGCGGTGGGCGTCGCTGTTCGCTCACCAAGACAAGGTTGCCACGAGGATGGAGTTCTTGAGGAGCACTCTTGGTTGCTCCATGGAGAAAGGTGCGCATTCTTTGTTTGCAAGAAGCCACATATTCTAGGAGTATCAGGAGACACTTCGCCGCAAGATAGAGTTCATGGTCACGAGGCGGGCCCACTTGTATTCAATGGTATTCAGTTGAATACCCATTATTTTTGCAAAACAAATTCATATATATATAGTGTATTCTAGGTATATCATATGTATAGTGTATTCTAGCAAAAAAAAATAAAGATCCCTCTCGCCACGGCCTCACAGGCTCACTCGGCCCATAGGCTCACCAGTCACCAGCGGCCCATTCGGCGTCTCGGCCCACTCGGCCTCCCAGCTCCCACTCGCCACGGCCTCACAAGCAGAGCAGGCGCCAGCACGCAGCCACGCACACGGCCAATCGCCCAGTCGGCCACACGCCCACACATCCAATCCACATACAGGCGATGGCGACCAGCGGACCAGGCGGCTCTGCTTGAACCCTAAGCGGCCAGGCGCGCGGCAGGCAGGCGGGCGAGCCAGCTTCAGCGTGGAGGGAGGGGGAGCTTCGGCGCTTGGCATGGCGGGCGGAGCTTCGGCCGCGGCGCGCAGCGCTAAGAAGACGTAGGCCTTGTTAGCCATGACAGCAGCCAATTGACCAGTGACACCAGCCATGGACAATGAAGTGGCCAGCAGTGCCATGTCGCCAGTGAGCTTCAATGGCGGCCGGTATTATGGTAGCGTAAGAAGCTGTGTATGCAGCGCCATCGGTGAATTCGTTTTGGGGGCCAATATGGTGGCTGTATCCACGTATAACGTATTGCGTCTGGAAGCTTAGCTTTATCCTGCCTATGTTGACAAATATGGTGGCTAGACCCTTATCCCTGAAAAAGATCATTGCAACCATCTTACATGCTGTCTTAATATCGTAGTTTTCTATACTGTCTTAATAAAGGATTCATACTACAATATGGATATTGCATGTCTAATTCAGTTTGTTACTTGTTCCCAAATTACTACTCTTAGGGATAGCAATTTGTCCCCAAATTACTTAGTCTAGCCTCTTGATTTAATTTTAGGTCTCAAGTATGAAGAGAAAAAAGAGTAATACCACAGATCTGAGGAGTTTTTGCAACGGGTGCTACAAAGAAGAAGCATTCACAAGATGAGGTTGAGCAAGAGGTAGAGGAGGTATTCCTCTACTAATCGAGTTGTATGCAAGCTGGTTGTTTTTGAAGGCGGTGATGGCGATGGTCCAAGCATAATTTCACGAGAACCGAAGCGGTGAGAGTTGAGGTGAGCCTCTGATAATAGAAGATGATGAAGTTATATCCCTAAATGAATCAGATTGTAGTGATGAAGACAATCTTGACATGTATCAAATTGAGCATGATCTGGATTGAGGGTTCCTATCTCAAGCTATGATGTGAATGATCAAGATTTAGTTAGAAGGGCATACATTGCATTGGGGCCATGTCAACCAAAGATGAAGAGGATTCTTTTCCATAACATGATTGTGGAGGTATCGCCGCTTCAACATAAGTGGTTTCTTTGAATTCAAGTGGATTGAGTACAATGTGGATAAAGATGCTGCATTTTGCTTTGTTTGCTATTTGTTCAAAGATAGCTGCAAATTTCCTGGTGGAGATGCTTTTGTTAATGAAGGGTTTAGAAATTGGAATATGAAAAGGAGAATTCATAGGCATGTTGGTGCTATCAATAGTGCTCATAGTGAAGTGAAGAGAAATATAGATTGTTCATGAGACCTAAGGTATCAATCCGTGAATCCGTTGCATCAAACACTGCACAGTTCAAGGCTAAGTATCTAGCTCGCTTGACATGGTCACTTAAGTGCATAAGATTTCTGTTGCGTCAAGGCTTGGCTTTTCGTGGTCATGATGAAACAAAGGATTCACTCAACAAAGGTAATTTTAGGAACTTTTAGCATGGTGGCAGAAACTTTGAAGAGGTTAATCTGGTGGTACTAGAGAATGCACCACAAAGCTGTCGGATGATAGATCACAAGATCCGAAACAACTCATTGATGCTTGTGCTCATGAAACAACCAAATTTATCATAGAGCGAACTTGGTGATGAGTGTTTTGCAATTCTTGCGATGAGTCAAGTGATGCATACCTCTGAGAACAATTGGCTCTTTGTTTGCGTTTTGTCAATAAAAAGGAGAACCGGTTGAGCGGTTTCTAGGACTTGTCCAAGTTGAAGATACTACATCATTGACTCTTAAAGAAGCAATTCGGTCTTTGCTTATCAAATATCAATTGCCCCTATCCAAGGATGCGTGGTCAAGGGTATGATGGAGCTAGTAATATGAAGGGTCATGTTAATGGTTTGAAGAAACTAATTATGGATGAGTCCCTACGCTTATTATGTTCATTGCTTGCCCATCAACTTCAACTAACACTTGTAGCAGTTGCTAAGGAGAATCTTGATTGTGATTGGTTCTTTGGGCAACTTTCATATTTGTTGAATGTTCTAGGGATGTCTTGTAAAAGATCCGCATGCTTCGCGTTGCTCAAAAGTGAATACATGATTGATGCATTGAAATTGGGTGAAATTGAAACCGGGCAAGGATTGAATCAAGAGATGGGCTTAGCAAGGCCAGGTGATACGATGGGGATCTCACTCTGAAGCTGTAATGCATGTTATGTTCTTGTATCCTTCAATCAAGAAAGTTCTCTTTAGGATTGGGAAGGAAAGTAAAGGGGTGAGGCTAATGAAGCTCAAACTATGCTCACGATATTTAAGTCCTTTGAGTTTGTTTTCCTGCTACACTTGATGAATGAAATATTTGGATACACAAATGACTTGTGCAATGCTTTGCAAAAAGGGAGCAAGATATCGTAAATGCAATGGATCTTCGGAGTTCACAAAGGTAGGCGAATGTTTTGAGACAAGATTACGGATGGCAAGAATTTCTTACCAAGGTCACTTCTTTTGTGAGAAGCACAATGTTAAAGTGGTTGACATGAATGGAAAGTATATTCCTATGCAAAGATCAAAGCAGTTCTCTGAGAGGTGCCATTAATTATCACCGGTTTCATCTTGATATGTTTTTGGGTGTCATTGATAGGCAAGTTCAAGAGCTTAATAATAGGTTTGATGAGGTAAACACAGAGCTACTTAGATGCATGGCATCATTCAATCCATCAATTCATTTCTTTGCTTTTAATGTTGAGAACTTGGTTAAGCTTGTTGGGTTCTATCCACATGACTTTGAATTTGAAGAAATGAACCAGCTTCGTTTTCAGTTGCACCACTATATCAATGATGTCAGAAATGATGAAAACTTCAAAATTTGAGAAGTCTAGCAGAGTTGTCTATGATGCTAGTTAAACAAGGAAAGGTTGCTCGGTATGAAATTGTTTATAAACTTCTCAAATTGGTGCTTGTTCTCCTGTTGCAAGGTTCTTTGGTGTTGAGAGGGTCTTTTCTATAATGAATTTGATAAAGAACAAGAGAAGAAGCAAGATGGGGAGAAATATTTGAATGGTTGTTTGGTCACATTGATTGAAAGGGAATTCTTCATGCAAGCTAAGGATAAGGACATCATCGCTCATTTTCAAAGCATTAAGGATCGGAAAGTTGTCCTGTAACTTGTAAGTTGTAAGCTTTGTTACCATTTTGCTGTTTTATCCTCTATTTATTTCATATGTTGCCACTTTGATATGTTGATCATTAGTAGCCGGACAATTTCAAGTTGTGATCAATTTTATTAATCAATGATGCTGCCACTTAATTCTGTGTTATAAAACTATAATTTAGGTTGTTAAATTTTTTTTCTTGCCATCTGCAATTTTGAATACCCATGGTCCAAATCCTACGCCCACCTCGATGGTCACTGAGGCTGGCTTGGAGCCAGAGTACATTGTGGAGAGGCCCGTGCTGTTTACCTACAGCCTGGAGAAACGGATGGTGCCACGGCATTTTGTCTTAAAGATCCTGCATGCGAAGGGATTGATGAAGAAAGGTGTTGGTTTCTGCCAGTTAGTTGAATATGGTGAGGATGATTTCATTAAAAGATACATTGACTGTCACAAGGACACTGTTCCCAGACTCGCAGATGCTTATGCTGCAGCTCGTGCTGGCGAAATGCCTGCCGATGCCCATCTTTGAATGAAGATATTGGAGGTCCATACTATCTCCCAGGCTTATAGCTGGCATTGCACCTTATGCTCTGATACTCATTAGTTAATGTTCATTCATGATATGTTCTTTTCTAAATCTTGATTTCAGCAGTAGAACTAGGGCAATTTCTCATGATGTAATTCATGTTTCAATTGTGGATCTGTGTAGCAACTGGATTATCTTAATTTTGGTGCCAGCAACTCACGTCTCATTGCTTCTAGTACTTGAGCAAACAGGGTTTTGACAGTATTAGCTACCTCTTTTCTCTCTGTGTTTCCTAAGTATCTGTTTATTTTCAACCTTCAACTGATCTTTGCTTTGCTTATTAGGAGTATTTGCATTGTTGTGGCTTGGCCATTTCATTTTCAGCTCAATGGATTACCACTTCCATTTCAACTACTGTTTACTTTACTCATTAGTTACTTTATTAAGGCTTTAACTTTCAAGTAATTGGCAAAACTACCACAGGAATGGAACTTTCCATCAAACTGTCATGTGAAGTTTTTGTTAACCAAACTTTCGTGTAAAGCTAATTATTAAATATTAAGCACCAACTAAACACTCATTCTTGTTAACAAACTGATGTAGTGATACTAGAGATTTTCTGAGGTTTGGAGGTGCTCACAATCACAATGTTCCCGTCAACAATGACCTGAGACCCCATAATGATTCCCTGTTTTTTTTAAAGGAAGTGATTCCTTGTTTTACATTTATAAAATGAGACATGTAACACTACAGGAAGATAGCCTAGAGACATACCCCTCGTGAGTCCTGTAATGTCGCCCTCAGGATATGGCTTTTGTAGTAACAGTTGCATGCTAAATGCAATCATACCAGTGATACCATTGGTACCCGGGAATTTTTGTTTTTATTTTCCTCCAAAAATCCAATAAAAGAGCTTATTTTGTAAAAAAAATTTAAAGGAATTCCACAGGTACGAATCATCTGAATTCAGCCATTTCGAACAAACCTTTAATTAACGGCATGCATTACCCCATTTGCAAATAATTTCTTTGTTCATTTCTACTCTTTCTTTTTAGATAATGGAAGAAAAAATCTCCTCCGACCTCTGCATCAAGGATGCACACAGTCTATTTATTATAGAGACAAGAGTAACAAAAATCCAACGCTGTTAAAAGCGGCAAGAAGCCTTACAACCATTATTATACAAATGAAAATCAAACTTAATCGTTGCAAATCTTATGACTAGGCCGCCATCCATGCGAATTGAGGAGTTGCTTCGCCACAAGCTCCAACTTTAGGCTTTCTTCCAACATATACTCCTTTTAGGTCAATGTCTGTAAATTTGCCCACGTACGTAGCCAGGATCCACACAAAGAGATAATAAAACACAACAGGAAAATTATAGCAATGTATTGTGGTAGTAATGACTAACAAATAAGTGAAAGTTGTGAAACTAAGTATATCTTGAGCTGTTTGGACAAATTGTGGCAGAGAACATCCATCCATCAAGAAGCAGCAAACAGAAACTATGACATGCTTAATGCTTGTGGTTGTGGGAGGGACATTGATTTTTTTTCTGTGATCAAAGAGCATCAGTATATTGAAACAATATTCCAGAGATTGCTCTGCTCTAGGCTCAGTTACCTCCTGGAATAATTCACCTCTGCAACAGATTTTGACTCTGTTGATTCACTTATCATGTTAGCTCTTTGATTGTTTCTACTCCTTGTTGGCTGTTGCACTTTCTTGCTGCTCATGTCTTGTGAGGCATCTATACTCCGTCAAATATGTAGCGGGACTGCGGGAGTGGCCGGCCTTCTCTCCGGTGACAGCCAGCGGCGAGGGAGACTGTCAAGAGCAAATGGGGCGCAGAGGCAGAGGCACCGAGGAGGACCAGATTGGGGAGGGTGAGCGGGAAAAGGAAAAAAAAAACTCGAGCCCACTTGCAGAGAAAGTTCCGTTGGATGGAGTGGATGGAGCCAATTTTACGCCCAGGTTGCCCGATTTGGTTATAATTGAATGTGATTATTGGAGAATTGGACTTTCAGATTGAATGGCTTATATTTGTTTTTCCATCTTCAGTTTGAATGTTTGATGCTATATTTCTCTTGCATTGTTGGAACAAGAGAACTTGAGTTTTCCATTTGAATATTTTCTTCTTCATTCTTCAATTTGCTACTAGGAGAATCAAAATAGTTTGGGGTGGAGTAATTGTTAGGACTATGCACACTTTTATGATTATTTTAATTTCTAAAACAATAATCGATGCAACAGTAGCTTATATACTAGGTATATTTGAAACTATTAATAGTAGCACGATCATAAACTCAAATACATTTATCTCATATATATACACTAACAAGGCAAAGCCTAGAGCAACAATACTACTAACAGAAGTAGGAATCATCATCATGACATGACTAATTTCTAAGAAGCAAGACCTAACCATATCAAGTGATATCACCGCGACTTATAGAGAATCGCTCCGACGAAGGTCGTGATAGAGTTTGATGTGAAGAAGATGACGTGAAGCGGATGATGAAAGAAGTCGTGAGCAGTTGTGGGAACGCTTTCCAAAAACCTGATTTACCTCATCCCGTGCAGAATCACGAGCGACGTCGGCTTTGGAGACACTGTCCTCCCCACGTCGGTGCACGCCGAGGAAGGGATAGAGTAGCAGAGGTTGCGTAGCACAGAGGATCTGTTCCAGCCTGAGCAAAGATGCCTCTCCCTCATATGGAATCCGCGGCAAGAATGGAAACTGTCGCAATTACATCACGAAAACGTTTTGGAAACCGTATTAAACACAGTTAACTCGTGCTATGAAAGCCCCGTTGAATCATTATAATTTAAACATTTAGATTCCAATTTGTATACGTGTATTGCATGATTTTGAAATGCAAAAAGAAACAACAGCCTCACACCCAACCGGACACGAAATCGCCAGACCATTCACTTAGGCGAGCGGGCGGGCGGGATGGCGTGGCATGGCGTGCGTGTTTTTCTTTTACTTGCTTCAACTAGGTAAGATCAACCCTACCTTATAAATTAGTCTCCTTCCACCTAGAATAGTAATATAATACTAAACTTTCCTTTTTTACCATGCATGAGTGGGTCTTTAGGATTTTCCTAGGATTTATGAAAAATATTATTTGGATCAAGTCTATAAAGTCCAACAGTAATTTCTATTTTAACATTATCTGATTTCAGAAGTATCGTGTTGGTCAGGGTAATCTCTCTGACATGTTCGGTTCGAGGTAATCACACCTTGCTCAACCTCAGAAACCAAATAATGTCTCGTCATAGCCTGGTTGAGTGATGTAGGCAACCGATCTCGAGTTGTACTTGTATATGAGTTATAAACCAGGCTAGATTGCTCCAAGCAACCAATTTCCTTGATAACAAATTGTTCTTATGTTCAACTCATGATTTATAATCGTTCACGGGTAACTTATGTGTATGCGTAGACATTCACGTCCGATTAAAAGAGGAAACATGATTTCAGTAAGCAGTGCAAAAACCCTGAAAAAAGATTCATACAGAAAAAAAAAAGGCAAAATAGAGCGTGGAGCTATATATACGTGCTAATTAACGCAAGCTCCACGTAGTTAAGGAAACACTTTTTTCTATTCAAGTATATATAAATTCAGAATTTAAAGTAAAGAAAAAAATTATTTTCAAACTTAAGAACATTGATTATTCTGAAATGAAATTCCAAACCTAAAAGCCTCTATACTCCAGTCACAAAAGAAAGTCATTTAGGGTAATGTGCAATCAAACTTTATAAAATTATGCTATCAATATCTTTTTTAATATTTAGGTTGAACACGTGAAAGTGATATGTATAGATTTATCTCAAAGAGTACTTTCATAATATTATAATTTTAATATGTTCTATAAATATATTATAAGATAAAGGAATGATCAAAGTTATATTTTAGAGACCGTGTCGATGCCTAAAACGACTTTCTTACAGTAATCGGATGGAGTAGTATTTACATAATATTGTAATAAAGTTTTAAAATTATAATATGTGTTAAGTTGAGCGCACAAATATTAATTTAGGCTTACTATACAGATTGTATAAAATCTTAAATTTAGAAATTACAATTTTAAGTAAATTAATACATAATAAATTAAACTTCTATATGCAAGCCTAGTAACCTCGTACATGCTTGGGGGATGTCTAAAAAAGAAAAAAAAAGAAAGAAAAGTACAATATTACTCTTATTATAGCGGAGTTGATTGCTACTCTCCCAGGGTGTTCACGTCGCGCCTAAAACCAGTCGCGTCTAAAACCAGGGCTGTCCGATGCGCGCGGCGATGGCCTCGCGTCCGGAGAATCTCGGCGCAGCGCTCCGTGTGAGCTGCCGTCGTGGGCCCGCCAACCTCGCGATTGGGCGAAACGGCGCGAAGCTTCGCGCATCGCGGTTTCGCCTTCCCGCAAGCATCTGCCAAGACGTCAGTGAGGCAGCGCCAAGGCGCGTTATCCTCCTAGTTTGAGTGATAGCTGAGGGTTTTTTTGTAATCTCCCAAACACAAATCGAAGGAACGCTGCTTCAGACACGCTAAACACGCCGCCGACTTCGCTAACCGACGGCGGCATTGCGCCGCCGCCGCCATGCACCACCTCCGAGAGCACCATCTCCCTCTGCTCCGCGCCGCCCCCCACCCCACCACCACTGCAATCTCCTCCCCTCTTCACCGTCGCCAGCTCCTCCTCTCCACCTCCGCTTCCGTTTACTTACAGCCTGGAGAAACGGATGGTGCCGCGGCATTATGTCGTAAAGATCCTGCAGGAGAAGGGATTGATGAAGAAAGGCGTTGGCTTCGGCCAATTAGTTGGTTACGGTGAGGATGATTTCATTGCAATATACATTGACCGTCACAAGGACACTGCTCCAGCCTCCAGGTCTTGCAGATGCTTACGCCGCGGCTCGTGCTGGGGACATGCCTGCCAAAGTCCATCTTTGGATGGAGATTTGGATGGTTCGTCCTATCTCTCAGGCTTGTAGCTAGCACTGCACCAGCGCACCTTAATACCTTATGTTGTGGTACTCATTAGTTAATGTTCATTCGTGGTAAGTTCTTTCTAAAATCTTGATTTCAGCGGTAGAACTACAGCCGATTTCACCTTATGTTGTGGATATCTGTGAAGCAATTGGATTGTCTTAATTATGTGCCCTACAACTCACGCCTCTTTGCTTCTAGTACTAGACAGCAGGAAAAAAAAACTGGCGGAAACGCTTACGGAAGGAGGTAGGAAAAAATCCGGCCAAAAAATTTTGAATTTTGCTTTTGTTTTTTTGCCTTGTTCAGAGTGTTTCACATAGGATTCCATCCCCCCTCTTGCTGTTGGTTGAGTCTCAAATCGAAGATTCCTTTGCGTGTGACTGCCTCAAGCTTGCTCTTTTTTCTAGTACAGCATGTGACTCTTCCTGCTGCATGTCCCTCTCTTGTCCCCCTCCCTCTTGTGCCTGCTTGCTGCCTCCAGACCCCCCTCCCTCCATTTGCTGCCTCCCTCTTGCCTCCCTCCCTCCCTCCCTCCCTCCATTTGCAGCAGCAGCAGGTAGTAGCAACACTCGGGAGAGAAGCAGCCGGCGGCAGCAGTAGGTGCAGCAGCAGGTATATGTTGAAGTTCTCAAGTACTAGCATGTATATGCTCAAGTTCTCAAGTAATAGTGAGTTATTGTAAATAAATGGTGTCTTAACTATCATCAGCTAATGGTTCAAGTTGTTGGGAGTTGAGACATGTTGGTTAGTCACTAGACTAAGTTAGCCATGTCTGAATTGCACCTGGATAACTAATGTATGCATACATTATCATATGATATTAGAAGTACCCATGCTAGATTTGTAGTGCTTGTATTCGACATTGCTATGCATCATACTTGTAATTCAGATTTGCATATCTATCTAATTAAGGTGGATCAATATAGACCGACTTTAAGAGTGAATTTATGGTATTGTTTAGATGATGTAGTTATGATAATTAATTAATTATTGACTCACCTAATATTGCAATGTGTTTTGCCTTGTTGTTTTGTCTTGATAGCAATTGAGTGTTGTATTAACTACTAATTTCAAAACAAGTAAATCTATAGCACACATCAAGTTGCATCTCGAGGCATGAATCTGAACAACATCGGTTTAAGTGTCATGGGTGTTGTGTTCCTTTAGTTATTGATATTTACAAAATTGACCCATTTTTCATCCTGTATGGATTATTGTAGGTGATGGCTCCTAAATCTATCAATGTTTGGGAACATAGAGAGAGACTATGAGGTGTTGGTTGGAAGTGCAAATATTGTAATCTAACGAATCAATCGGAGGTGTCACCCGCCTAAAAGAACATCTTGTTGGGAGACACGGAGATGTTGTTGCTTGCATGGGGTTCCGGCAGAAGTCCGAAGGCTCATACTGGCAAGTTTTGAAGAAGCGAAGGCAAAAAAGAAAGCTATTAAAGATAAATGACTGCGAATGGAGCAAGCTGCAAGAGAGCCTGTAGTTCGTGGGCCATCATCTCAAGATATCTTCGATGATGACGAGGAAATGCAGATGGAATGGGCTCGCCGAGAGTCGTTGGAGGTACACCAGCTCCAACAAAGGGCAAAAGCCAGGGGTGGAACGTTTGAACACGGTGGTGGCAGTGGAAGTGGTAGGGGAAGTGGAAGTGGAAGTGGTAGGGGAAGTGGAAATGGCAAAGGAAGTGGTGCCATTTCTAGAATGTTTTGCAGGTCACAATCCGTGAGAGTTGATTCTGATATTTTGGCAGGGTAGGCACCCCTCCAACCCCACATTGATACAGCACTACGTGGAGACTCAAAGTCAAAACTTGGAAAATTTTGGTCTAAGTGGTTCCATAGTAATGACATTCCTGGAAAAAAAAAGGCAGAGTGTCCTTATTTTCGTGATACCATCAAAGAGACACAAAAACTTGGTGAAGGTGTGGCGTCACCAAGAGGACATGAAATCGATGGGCCATATCTTGACGCTAACGAACAAGAAATAAAGGAGTATGTAGCAGAGTTCAAAGATGACTGTGGTATAAATGGAGTCTCTATCATGTGTGATTCATGGTCAGGACCTACACAGCTGAGTATTATTAACTTCATGTTGTACTGCAATGGAAGAATGTTTTTCCATAAGTCAGTGAATGCAACTGGTGAGATGCAAAATGCTGACTTTTTGTATCGTGAGATATGTAAAGTTGTGGAAGAAGTTGAAGTTCAACATATTCTGCAGATTGTGACTGGCAATGGTGCAAACTACAAGAAAGCATGTCAGCTGGTAATTGAAGAGTATCCAACTTTAGTCTGGCAGCCGTGTGCGGCACATATCATCAACCTCATGTTGAAGGATATTATCCAGTTCAAAGAGGTTGCTAGAGTTGTCAAGGCGGCCAAGATGATTTGTCGGTTCCTATACAGCTACGGTCACCTCCATAATGAAATGCGAGAACATATTAGAGGAGAGATAGTTCGTTCAAATGCCACAAGGTTTAGAACGACATTTGTTTTCTTGAAAAGTTTTTGGGATAGAAAAGACAAGTTTATGAAGTGGATGGTGCCAGATGTGTGGAGCTCCAACCATTTGTGCACGACCGAAGAAGGAGAATACATGTATTCATGTCTCACATGTAGACAATGGTGGACCTCTATGCATTGGGTCATTAAAGTGGTAGAACCGATTTATCGACTACTAAGATTTTGAATCAAACAGAGACCATAGAATCGTGGCGGGGATGATTGGAAAAACATATGAACTCAAGCGTGAACTTGAAGGCACATTGACAAATAATCAGGCTACCTATGATCATGTTATGGAGGTAGTTAATAAAAGAATTTCAATGCTCAAGAACCGCACCTATGTGATTGCAGGCAAGTAGATAGTTTCCTAAATCCTAACACATAAATTATATTTGTTGTATTTTTTCTAACATTATAAGTGTATTTGGACAACGGTGGTGCTAAACCCGCAGAGCCACAACCTATATGGTTTGGGGGGAAGAATCCAACCCTCCCTGTTTCCGTGACAATGGCAGTTCAAAGAATAGCTGATACACCCGAGGAGGCAGTGCAGGCTCTAGGCGAGCTAGAATTCTATCGTGTCAGGCGAGGCCTATTTGCTTCAAGTGAGGCTTACATTAGTGCATCTCGTCATACTGTAGGTATGTTGTTATCAACTTATATATACATAGAAAATCAACCGTCACTATGAGTTTAATATAATTTTTATGTTACTTGTAGCTACATGGTGGATGACTTTTGGAGTGGAGACACCAACACTACAAAAATATGCCTTGCGGATTGTCTCATAATGTGTTTCCTCCAGTGGATGTGAACGTAATTGGAGCACATTTGCTTTGGTGCATACACAATTGAGGAACCGTCTTGGGTATAGGAAACTACATAAGCTCATATATATCCACTACAATCTAAGGCTGCGATTGCAAGAGCATGAGACTAGAAATGAGGATAGAGATGTAGATCCTTTTGGCGATATAATTAAGGGAAATTTTGATAAACGCCACTGCTAAGTGGCCGTATCAGAGAAGTGCCATCGCTCATTTCGATATTCGAAAAAGGCCATTGCAAACATCTCTTACTCATAAAAATGCCATTAGCATACGTATTATATCAATATTGGACCAAATTACCTCTACTTTCTCACACACCCGTCTTCTTTATCAAATTTCCCCAATTCTTCCCCAATCTCACACATCCTCTCTACTTCCTGTCTTCTTCCGAAGGTTGCTCCGGCCGCACCTCCCTGTGACGCCTTCTCCCTCGGGTGCAGCCGCCGGCTCTGGCTGCTTCTCCTTCCGGCGTCGCCTCTCTCTCACTCGCCTGGCTCTCTCTCTCTCTCTCTCTCTCTCTCTCTCTCTCTCTCTCTCTCTCTCTCCATGGCACCTCCTACTCGGCTCAATGCTGTGCTGCCGACGGCCTGCCGGCCCGTCGCCGCTCACCTCCCGGTCGGCCCATTGCCACCACCGACGCCGCTCGCCTGCGTCTCCTACGGCCGCCGCCTTCGCTTGGCCTGCCCCCATGGCGTCGCCCCGCCGCCAGCGCCACCTCCGGCGCCGCTCCCTCTCTCCCCCTACGCCGTGGGGAGCTGTGCCTTTGTGAGCGAGGTGGAGCGTGAAGATCCTAGCGGATGGTGCCTATCTCGACGACGATGTGTCTTTGCTGCGGCCTCGGCTGGGCAGATGGCGACGACCTTCATCCAGCGAGGATGGCCATGGACACCAAGCTGTTCGGGGCCGCTTGTGGTGCCGGTGGCGTCGGCCGGTGTCGGTGGAGGTGGTCTTCATCTTTGCTCTGGTCTTCTTTGCGACGACGCAAATCATCATGCCACTCGCCAGAGGTGCCCGTGCACCGAAGAGGCGGGCGGTAGGTCGCCGCAATGCGGCGGATGGGCGGGCGGCTCTCGGTGATCGTGGGCCATGGCCCGGCGGCGCTTCGTCGAGAGGTGGAGGTGCGCACCATCCACGGTGACAGAAGCAATTGTTCGTCTTTGGTGGCCGAAGTCGGACGTGTTCTGCAAGCATCGCAGTGGAGTTCTTCTACGGCGAGGTGCCCGAGTCAATCGCGCAAGATCTGCTCCACCTTCTCCTTCCGGTGCTCTTGTTGGGCTTCTACGTCAACTCGCTGGTGGTGACAGTGGTGGCGGTGGCGGAGAGGAGCCGACCGGTGTTCGTGGGCAACGGCGCGGGGTCTGACTTTGACTGGAGGACCTCTGCGTGCTTCAATGGGAGTCTTTGGGAAGGGAGCTTGGGACATCGTACAAGGCGGTCTTTGGAGGAGGGGACGACGGTGGTGGTGAAGTGGCTCAAGGGCGTGGCGGCGGTATTCTGGCGGCAAGTGTGTTGAAGAAGAAGCGATGGTGACATGGCAATCGAAGAAGACGGGGCAATAACGTCAATATTTGTGAAATATGTAGATCAGTGGCATTTCTATGAGAAAAAGATGTTTGCAATGGCATATTTCGAATATCGAAATGAGCGATGGCACTTCTCTGAAACGGACACTTTGCAGTGGCATTTATCAAAATTTTCCTATAATTAATGCCACTATGTACGACAGAGATAACCCAATCCATGAGTGGCTTGATAGCTCCATGATAGAATTGGAGCCCGTACTAGACAAGGAAGGTGAGCCCCCTATTCCATCCAAGATTGTAGTTGATGCCATCCCTGAGGAGGAACTGAAAAAAGCACTAGATGATCAACCGTTGAAGCAATGGACAAAGACAACTATTGGCAAGAGTCATCTTGGGAAAAGCAAATATTGTAGCCAACCGACTGCAAAATTGGCCGCAGACTTTGCCTCTCTTACACAAACAAGGAAACGAGAGGCTGATAAGAAGAAGAAAAAGAACATTCAGGAGGACATTGTGGAAAGCGATGAAGAAACAGAAAGTCCTCCATTTGATGAAGTGTAGTACCAAGAGTCTGGTGACAGTAGCTCTCCGTCGTCCGATGATGGTGCTGATGGTGGGACAACTCGAGATGCATCACAAGACCGACCATTGAAATTCATCTGGGAGAAAATTTTCATGCATGCTACCCAGGATGAAGACCATTGTTGTCATCAAACAAAAAGAATAGTTCATAAGATCTACGTGAGAGGTAAGGGTAGCAAAAAATATCAATCTTGGCCACATGACTTTTCTTCCTATGAATCCCATGCTAGCTCAAGGACTTATGGACGTCGAGATGCCAACCTATTACCTTCTGGTGATGATTCTCATTCATCAAACATTTCTTATCCTACTCACCATTACGGTCTTGTACCCTTCAACAACAATACAAGAATGGTTTATCAGTGGGTGGAACCCAAATATTACCAATAAATTTATAATCATTGGCTACAACATGCCCATGAAACATACACTTGGGATCAATACAAAGCCTACCCTACTCAATATGAAGGATTTGTACTCTTTGATAACAATGAGTATATTGCACAACCTTCGCGTTTCTCGACAATGTATTGGTATGAATTGTCACCATTATTGTTTTTAGTATGCTAGTCAAGTTATTATTCATTACCATTAACTCATGTTTTTATTATTTTAGATGCTGCTGAGTACTTGGGGGGAGTGGACTGCGCCAGAGAATGAAGCTAGCAAGGTTTTCTCTATTTTTTGCAATTGCTACTTCATTAAACTCTTGGAGGATTGCTACTTCATTGTACTGCTGATAAGTGCCATATTATGGTACTCTGTTCACAAATGGTCTATCAAGTCATTGGGTGCCAAATAGTTAAAAAGATTTAAACATTGTAAGATGTCTTAACATACTATAGGTGATTATTATGTTCATTGACCTCATATGTTACTTCACAACCAAACCAAGAATTGAGCCATGTTGCTTGATTGAAAGGAATTTAACTTGGATTTACTCAATTAAAGCTTGAAGTTGTATTCTAAAGCTTCTTGGTTAGAGTATATGCATACTATATGCCTTCTTGAATCAGGCTTAACTCATACAAGCTATAATCATTGTTACAAAACATTATCTAGTTAGCATTGTTATCAACTAAATATCAAATTTCCTTTTATTTCCGGTTTTACCGGTTTTTCCGGTTACCGCTCGGTAACCGGCCGAGAGGATTTTGAATTCAAACTGCGCCTTACGAATTTCATCCTGTTTTTAGCCGGTTTTTCCGGTTACCGGCTGGGAACCGTTACCGAGCCCCGAGCGGGATTTTGCCCGGTAACGGTTCTTTGATCCCTGCTAGACAGTATTAGCTACCTCTTTTCTCTCCTTTCTGTTTCCAAAGTATGTGTTTGTTTTGGCTTGGCCATTTCATTTTCATCTCAATGGAATGCAGCTTCCATTTTAACTGCTGTTCACGTTGCTGGTTAGTAACTTTATGAAGACTTCAATTTTGTAATGGCCAAAACTACCACAGGAATGGAACTTTCCGTCAAACCATCATGTAATTTTTTAAACCAAACCGTCCTGTATAGTTAATGATTAAACACTGACTAAAATTTCATGCTTGTTAACAAACTGGGTTAGTGATACTAGAGATTTTCAGAAATTAGGAGCTCACAATGACAATGTTCTCGTCGACAACGACCTGGGACCCATAATGATTCCCTGTTTTACGTGTATAAAACGAGACATGTAACACTACAAGAAGATAGCCTAGACATACCCCTCCTGAGTCCTGTAATGTCGCTCTCAGGAAACAATTGCGTGCTAAATGTAATAAAACCACTGGTACCCGGGTATTTTTGTTATTTTCCTCCAAAATTCCAAAAAAAGTGTTCAATCTATAATTTTTTTTGAAGGAATTCCACACGTACGAATATTCCGAATTCAGCCATTCAAACAATCCTTTAATGTTGGAGGCTCCTAGCTCACGCTATAGTGTTGGAATGCATTCCAATGCTATAGCCGACTGCCCTCCCTCTCCTTAATCTCCACTGCCTCCCTCCTCCATTGTTGCCGCCGTTGCACCAGTCGCAGCTCCGCCCCCGCCTCCCCTGCGGTCGGCGGTGAGCTCGCCACGCTGGCAGCTCCCCCTCCCCCACCGGCCACCCCGTCCAACCTAATATTCTCTTAGCCTTTGCCTTGCCGTCCGCCTTCACCGCCCCAACCCCCCTCTACAACCGAGAGGCACGGTGTACCCGTCTGCAAGCGGCAGCGCCACCGCTCCCCTCACCGGAGCTCCCTTTGCCAGGCCTGTACAGTGAGCTATAGTGTTTGAACGCTATAGCCTATATCGTTTTCTAGCTTTTCCTTTAATGTCGCCCCTCCAGAGTCTTGTAATGTCTCCCTCACTAAATGTTTCTTGTAGTAACAATTGCGTGCTAAATGCAATCATACAACTGGTACTAGGGTATTGTAATATATATTTCCTCCAAAAATCAATAAAAGAGTTCATTCTATAAAAATTTTAAAGTAATTCCACACGTCCAAATCATCGAAATCCAGCCATTCAAACAAGCCTTTGATTAATGAGATGCATTACCCCTTTGCAAATTTTTGCGAAATAAGGAGAAAAAAATATCTGTGTGCAAATTCTATTTTGTCCATTATTTATTTTTGCACCTTTGAAATAACAATAGTCTAGTCATTTCCTATCTTATTAACACTTTTCGGGAACATCCCATTCCTTTGCAAAGGAAAAAAAACTCTGCAAATTCTATTTGTGTAATTAAGTTTCTTTTTTTATTATTTTTTTGGTTTCTTTGAAGTAGAGTGGTTTAATCATTTTCTTTCTTCATTTCTACTCTTTCTGTAAACATGAAAACAATCAAACGCAACAGAAAAAATGCAGCAATGTATTGTGGTAGCAATGGCTAACGAGTAAGCAGAGCTAAGTATATCGTGAGCTGTTTGGATAGATTATGGCAGAGAACATTCATCCAAGGGCGGAGCCAGGAATTGAACATCGGAGGGAATTTACAGGGGAAAAAACTCACAGAGTAATTTGGCCATTTTACAGGGGGGAAAAGTCACAAAATAATTTGGCCATTTTTTTGTGGTACAGCTATTCTGTTATGTTCTCGGTAGACAAGGCATGAAGCTTGAATTACTGTTTTCTTCTTCTCAATAGCTGAACTACCGAAGCACTCACAAATGAATAGAAATTATAACCCATATTATCATGTAATTTGCTTACAGCAACTAACACCTAATTAGCACCTTCATACCCTAAATTGGAGAGTAAAGCATTCAACCATAAATTGGAGAGAGTAAAGCACTAAATCATAAAGCTACATAGCAATGGTCATAAGCAGTACCTGGTGAGTTCACCGAGTTACGTTGTGAATCAAATCACTTAGGAGGTGCAATATCTAGAATTCTTAAGACTTGATAAAACAAGAGCGGCTCAAATCACTTAGGAGGTGCAATATCTAGAATTCTTAAAAAAGACTTGATAAAACAAGAGCGGCGAGATGAAAGAAGATTCAGCAACAACAAAATCCCAAGCTTATTCAGAGCTTTGCAGCGAGTTTCTGACCTGAACCGCGGAATTAACGACCCTGGCAGGTAGTTCATAATCCTCCAAGCATAGTCAAACATTTAGATAAAGTTATACTAGATGGATCATGTAACATCAGATGAGTTATGCTAGACAGGCTCCTGAAACATTTAATGAAACATATCCAAGGTCCTCTTGCAAAAGCAAAATTGCAACTCCAACTGCGTCCAAGCAAGTCAGTACCAATTCTACATTAGTCCCTATGAATGGAACTAACGCACGATCCTGGTAGACAAAACGCGGCAACCTCGTGGCGCCAGATTCAGGGACATAATTCTGAATAACCAAGAAGCAGTAGAACCATCAGCAGCCGAGCTACTCCGCCCCCTGCTCGAAACTGAACCCTGTATAAACATGAAAAAGATGCAATAAGCACAGGAAAGACAAGACTGAGAGAAATGGGAAGGTTCGATTTATTAGCAAGTTAGGGTCGTTGAAATGCAGGAAATCCCTTCTTTACTCTATAAGACGAATATTCACTTGGATCAACATGCAACTTGATCTAATTATGGCAAAGCTCTAAGGATGCGTTATTAACATGAAACTGATCCTAAGTTTTGACCTATTACTCCCTCAATAACAAATACATATCGTTTTAGACATTGACACGGTCCCCAAAAGCGCAACTTTGACCATTATATTGTAATATAGTTATAACACCTAATATAATTATAATATTATGAAAATACTTTTCAAGACACATATATATATATATATATATATATATATATATATATATATATGATTTTTATGTATCCAATCTAATATTTAAAAAGATATCGATAGCCAAAGTTTTGAAAGTTTGACTACACGTATCTCAAAACATGTATTTGTGACTGGAGAGAGTATTTGATAGGTAATGTAGCCTTCTGAGGGCATTTTGACCGTTCCCGTCCCAGACTTCAAAGCGACAAGAGTGCCTCAAGCTAAGCTGTCTCGTTATGGGGACAAATCAACCCTTCATTCTTGGAGTCCTGGTTCAGTCCATGCAAAGGTGTTGGAGCCCGTTAGCACCTCCACCACATCAAACCATCGATTAAACAGGGGGTAAAACTGCGCAATCGCTTCGAGATCATCACCTTTGTTAGACAAGTATGACGGCCAGTAAAAACTAACAGATAATACCACAAGCAATGCCAGCTGATAATCGTTGAACACCATCACCGTAGAGTGGTGAAGTGGAGAAAGAATTTGTCCAGCAGCTGCAGCGAGCATGATGGTTTAGCAGCTACTGCTGGCTACAGGAATCAAACTAGAATGTCCAATTGGCCAAATACAACAATTCTGTAGCACTGACCATGATAATTTGGCACGGGAGGGAGAGGTGCTTACATGTATGACTCAATCTGATTTGTTGAATCTCCCATTCTAAACGGTTCACAAAATTTGGATGGACCCAGCAATCTCCCTATTTCTTAATAAAGTGTTCCTGCCTAGTAGCAAGGGGAATTGAGTCATCTACAGTCATGTTATTTTTTTTAGAACTATCTACAGTCATGTTCAAATGGCATCAGCTCTGTTAGCATGATCTAGACCTTTCCCTTGACATGGATGGCCTAGATTTTCAAGGCCTCACCACCCTCTACTCAAGCATCATTTCCCTACTCCGGAAGGGCAACTCTTTCTTAGTTACTCTTGTGGTGATCCAAGGGGACGGCACTAGGCTCCTGCCCCCTTTCTGAAGTTTCCACCAAGCATCCTGTTGCAGCAATGGTTGTCAACTTCAGCTGAACATGGTGCAACAATCAGGGCAGCCCTCGGGTGCCATCTGCACCTATGCTGATGACAAGAGCAGCGTTGATGGCCCACCTTTCATTACCCACCAGTGCGGATGCCAGGTATTGCATGGTGGCGGTGGCAGCCAGAAGGATGTAACAATGGTGCGGGAAAATAGAAGTATGCAATGCTGTTAGGGCCTAGCTTCAGATTTTTATTGAAACATGTTAGGAGGATGTAATGTAACAGACTGTTTTCTTGTTTTCTTCATTAGGAATGTCCACCTTTTCAATTCTAAACTAACATGAGATTTCCAACCTTTACGTTGTCTAATCAACCTGAGAAGTTTTACATTGCTAGATTTTATAACAGATATATGTGTTATGAATATCGCTTGTATTCAATATGAGGTCAATGGACCGGTATATATACACAAAGTACATGTGGTGAATATGCAAAGAACCCCTCATAACAATGGGGAATAATAAACTATACATATATCTCTAACACCCCCCCTCAAACTCATGGTGGATCAACAACACTGAGTTTGGAGAGGTAGAAGCCGTGCTGTGCTCGAGTCACGAGCCTTCGTGAAGAAATCCGCTATCTGAAGCTCAGAAGGCACATATTGAAGAGCAATCACCGATCATGCACACAAGACCTCGTGAAGGAAGCATCAACACCAATATGCTTGGTGAGCTCATGCTTCACAGGATCACGAACATCTTGATAGCACTGTCTTGTCGACAAGAGAGGAGTCGGTGTAGTGATGAAACACCAAAATCCTCAAGTAACCACTTTGAGCCAAGTAATCTCTGCATCAAGAGAGCCATAGCTCATAACTCGACCTCTGCACTCCAACGGACACTGCAGTCTGTTTCTTGATCTTCCGTGCAATGAGAGAACCACCAAGAAAAACACGATGGCAGAGATAGACCGACGATCGGAGGATCGCTGGCCCAAGTAGCATCCGAATAAGCTGAAGTCAGAACGATTTGGGCGTGGAAAGAAGAGATGGCGAAAGATAGTCCCACGATGGTATCGCAGAACTTCGAAGAAGGTGGGCGTAGTGAACCTGAGTGGGAGCGAAATGAACTGACTCAGAATGTGAACTGGATAAGTGATATCCGGACGAGTAACAGCAAGGTAGACAAGACTCCCAACAAGATGACAATAGCGAGTCGGATCAAAAAGTGGCTCGCCATCAGAGGGTCGGAGGTGAACATTGAGCTCCATGGGAGTCTCAACGATCTGTTGATCGATGAGAGAGGCGCGATCAAGAAGATCTGAATATACTTCTCTTGGGACATAAAGAAACCATCACTGGAGTGGAAGTAACCTCAATCCCAAGGAAATGTGAAGAGGACCAAGATCCGACATAAGGAACTGCTCACTAAGATGAGCCTTGACAAAGGCAATGTACTCAGAATCATCTCCAGTAATGATCATATCATCAACATACAGAAGAAGAAGAGTCCGACCACGAGACGAAGTGTGGACAAAGAGCGCAGGATCATGATCACTCGCGGAAAAGCCAGCAGCAGTGACCACAGAGGAGAAGCGCTCAAACCAAGCACGAGGGGCTTGCTTAAGGCCATAGAGAGAGCGACGAAGGCGACAGACCATGCCCTCAGGAACAGAATACCCAGGTGGCGGATGCATGTAGACCTCCTCACGCAACTCGCCATTAAGAAAAGCATTCTTGACATCAAGCTGTGAAACAGACCAGTGGCGAACAGACGCCACCGAAAGAAGAGTGCGGACAGTGGTCATGTGAGCCACGGGAGCAAAAGTCTCGTCGTAGTCACGACCATGCTCCTGCTGGAAGCCACGGGCAACAAGACGCGCTTTATAGCGCTCAAGAGAGCCATCAGAGCGAGTCTTAATCTTATAGACCCACTTACACGTGATGGGACGAGAGTGAGATGGAAAGGGAACAAGATCCCAAGTACCAGTACGCTCAAGGGCAGCAATCTCTTCGGCCATGGCATGCTGCCACTCGGGGTGAGTGTGACATCCGTGAAGAGACGAGCTCACGAGTAGGCTGCGCCAAAGCAAAAGGCAAAAGCAGGCGGGGCAAGCGTGGCGATCGCGGAGAGCGTAGCGAGGAGAAGATGACCCATCAGGGGAAGATGGATCATCGAAGAGGATGACTCATCTGGAAGATCCTCAATCTGAGGTTGATGAGTGTAGAGCGAGTGTAGTGGGGGAGCCCGAGGAGCCACGAGGAGGCAAGCGGCGGCGACATAACGGCGGAGAGGCCACAGTGGGAATATGTGGAGACTCGAGTGGGGACGGGTGGGTAAGGGCAAAACAGATATAGGTGTATCTGGAAAGGTCAAAAGACGAGAGACTCCACAGAGGAAGCCGAAGGAGAGACAGGCGTGGATAGAAAGGGCGAGACTCATCGAAAGTCACATCCCGAGAAATCCGCGTTAAATCGATCAACAGGATCCCAAACACCGATAGCCCTTGTGCTCGCATCAGTATCCTAGAAAAACACACTCAACGGTGGCGGTCGGTTTGGTACGTTCTCGGCGAGAAGAACGTAGTAAACGCAGCCAAATAGACGAAGGCGAGTAGTCGGAAGGAGACCAGAGATGCTCAAAGGGATTGCGCTAAGAAGAAGCGAAGAAATTTGGATGTTGACGAGATAGGTGGCGATGGAAACGACCTCGGCCCAAAAGTGAGGTGGAATAGAGGCGGCAATCATCGAGCACGAGCCGACTCAAGAAGATGACGATGCTTGCTTTCAAAGAACACCATTCGAGCATGAGCACCAAGACAAGAAGGCGGCGAGAGTGCCACCTTTCGACAAGGAAGGAAGCGGTGACGAGAGATACTACGCTTGACAGAAGTCGGCCACGAAAGACACGAATAGGAGTGGAGAGGCGAGTGCGG
This sequence comes from Phyllostachys edulis, assembly GCA_036346405.1. Lineage (NCBI taxonomy): Eukaryota > Viridiplantae > Streptophyta > Magnoliopsida > Poales > Poaceae > Phyllostachys > Phyllostachys edulis. Next base: position 279,519 of record JAYEVD010000293.1, read on the forward strand.
ACCATAGTAGCAAATTGTTTATAGATAGACAAGGCCTCACTACGAGAAGACATGAAATATATCCAAGTGTGGCGAGAGAAATCATCTATAAATATGATATAATATCGATGACCTCCTTTGAAGCGAAGGGGCCGGACCCTAAACATCTGAATGAACAAGATCAAAAGAATATTTGAGATATTGACTCACTATGAGGATAAGGAAGCTGAAGTTGTTTGCCTAACTTACATACGACAATCTATAGACACGTCTCTGAGGCAGACCCGAAGACCACGGCGAACTAAAGACGGCAGAGCGAGATCCACATAGATGGCCAAGCGATGATGCCCTTCTTTGGAAAGAGTCGGTGAGCGAGTGGCGAGAAGCGAGAGAGCTGGCGGCGACGGTGGCGCGGAAGGAAGGTGAAGCCGAGTCAAGCTCCCAGAGACGCTGTGAGTCAAAGCGCCGAGGCCAGAACCAACCGAGCTCCGTGTGGCGGTCTCCGAACACAACAAGAGTCGAGTCAAGAATGACCCGACAACCAAGATCGATGTCTGCCCTTGTGAGAAGAAGTCAGCATGGTAAGGCGAGGAACATGAGCAGCAGACGGAACATGAAAGGATGAGTTGCTAAGAGGTCCTCGACTGAGAGAGAGAGAGAGGTACCATCGCCAGAAGAACACTAACGGGAGAATCAAGAGGTGTAATGAAGGATGAGTGGAAGCATCGAGGTCATGTGAAAAGATGCTCGAGAATCAAGAATCCACGGGAGGTACTGTGTGTAGAGGTGGTTTCTCGGTGCGAAGAGTCGATGTGAGCCTGCGAGAACTGTCGAGGAGAACACAAGCGGCAATCAAAGGTCGAAGTCGGGCTATCTCTGCTCGAGGAGAGAAAATCTTTGAAGGAGTCGATCTGAGCGTCGATGTAGAAGACCGAAGTCGATGCTAGTAGAAGAACGGCGTGAAAGATGCCGTTTCTTCTTATAGCACCGAGACTCAATAATGGCCGACCTTGTCGCATGATAGGAGTAGTGAGGACGGCCACCTCGGATGGATGGGATGGCCACCACCGTCTGTAGCGGCCATTGGAGGAGGTAGTGTCTTTGAAGCGTGGAAGCGAGCGATGTAGAAGGTGGTCGAGCGGCGAGCCACGAGGGGAGTGGCATCGCAGACAAGCACCACTCAAAGTAGTCTCCTCGCTCGTATCTCGGTAAGGGCCTCGGAGAGTGACACGAGGGTGGCGTGCAAGGAGCCTGGCACGCCTCGCTCAACTCGGGGCGGCGAGTAAGGAACTCAGAGACACGCTGAACTCCAGAAACTCGGATCAGCCGCGTCTGTGGCAAAGACAGATAAGAGCGACAACTGACCAGAAGTCGGAGCGAGTCCAGCCCGACGCCCGACAATGAGCTCGGGCATAAAAAGCGTCAACAAGTAGCATCACCTCTTTGAAGAGTGCTCTGGCGGACCACGGACAGTACAAGGCATCACTAGAGGGCTCAGAAGGCCAGCGAAGGTGAGTCCACATCGGAAAGCGAGGAGAGTCCCACAACCTCGAAGAGAACCGAGGTCGACACCTTGGTAATGAGGACGGCGGCGGCGAGCGTCGTCGTCGTACTCACCGAGTATAGGCGGTCGATCGATCCTTGTAGGAATCGAGCCTCTTGGTGGCGAGGCGACCTCATTATCGACAAGGTGAGCGGCCTCAACAGAGCCTTGTCATTTGTCGAAGCGGCCGCGATAGGCGTAAACTCGTCGGAGGTAGGGCAAAGCGGGCGGATGACATCGCCAGAGAGGATGCCCGAGGCGAAGACCACGCATATGGATGCGCATGTGAGACACGAAGTCGGTGTAATTAACACCATCGAAGATCACCGAGAAACGAGGAGAGAAAGCAGTACCCATTGGTAGGCGGTCTTTGGGCGACACGGCGACCAAGGAATGAAGTCTAAACAGCGGGGCGGTGGCGGCGGTTAAGCGGCGTTTTTTCGACTTAAATAAAAGATCAAACAGGCCATACCACGGAGAACCCTAGTTCCCAAGTCTCCTCTGGCGTCGGCGGAGGTCCTGGCGGCGGCGGGAGGACCCTGGCGGCGGGGGAGGCCTGGCGGCGGAGATCCTCGATGGCGGCGGGAGAGGACGAAGCGGCGGCCGGAGGAGCCGGATCCGAGCTGGCGGCGCGGAGGAGCGGATCGGGAGCGGTGGATCCGGAGGAGCTGGATCCGAAGCCGGGCGGCGGAGAAGCGGATCAGGAGGCGCTGTGGAGGCAGGGCGGACCAGGAGGCACGGCGCGGGCAGACCAGGAGGCACGGCAAGGGCCGACGACCGTGAGGCCGCGGCGGACCAAGAGGCGCGGCGACGGGCCGGAGCGACAGGCGGACCGGAGTCTGTGGCGCATGGGCGGGACGGAGGGGGCGGCTCGGATCCGATGGGAGGAGCCGATCGGCCAGGGGCGGGCGCAGAAGAGGAGGAGGGCGTCGGCGCAATGGAGGAGGCAGCGTCGGGGACAATGCGAAAGCGACGGAAAATCAAAACCCTAGGTAGGCTCGATACCATGTTATGAATATCGCTTGTATTCAATATGAGGCCAATGGGCGGTATATATACACAAAGTACATGTGGTGAATATGCAAAGAACCCCTCATAACAATGGGGAATAATAAACTATACATATATCTCTAACAATATGCAGACTGCAGAACTGTAAGAATCAAGAGTGTCAATAGCTAACTTACTTTGAGAAGAAGACCACAAATTTATCTGTTGGATTTTCATTTTCTCAGGAGGTACACCATAAGTACTCAGAATTTTTAAAATTTTGTGAAGCACCTCATCTCCGTGATATTTGACTTCAACCACCTTGAGGTGCTTAGATGCCGAGAATTGTTCCCTTGGGTTGCAACATCCATCTGTTTCAAACATGGGATTTGGTCTCTATAGCAAACAAAGCATTATTTTACTGAAATCAATCAGCTATACAAGATAACTTCAATAAAACAGAAGTTATCATATTAGAAAAGAACATACTCCTACCTCGTACAGTTGAAGAGTAAGCTTCTCTAGAATCGGTGAGTGTTGGAGAAAGTAAACTAGTGCACCGAAGTCAGCAGCCATACACCATTCACTGAGCAGCAATGTCTTTAGCTTGCTAAATGTAGGGCCCATTTTAAAATCCTTTCTGAAAATGAACTGGATAAAGCACAAGGAGTAAGAATAATTCAAGGTGTAACTTCAAAAGTACTAGATTCGGCAATACTAAATTAACTAGGAGTTTTCTGCATGTTTTTGTTTTTCACACGTAATTAGTTGTAAGCAGATACATAGATTCATATCCCATGCCGGTTTTGCATGTTTCTGATTTACTCAGAAATATATTTCAATCAGCCATACCACCTTAAGTGCTGCAGAAAGTAACATGGTTCACTAATTAATCTCAATATTATGCCATTGAATAAATCTCAATATTAGTAGATGTCAGAAGTACCAACTACCAAGAGTACAAAACACATGTATGCATAATGTACTGGCATTCTCACGAACCAACTATAGGGGATGTCTGCATAGAAAGATAATAAATCAAAAGTATTATTTGGCGACAAAAGGCAATGCAAGCACATAAAGCTTGTTTAAAAGAAGAGATTACATGTTCCTAACTTTCTATTGATAGATAAAAATACACAAGATGTAGCGGATGGCAGACAACAGTAGGAGTCAGCGTAAGTGCAAGCATACCACTTGAGTTCCAGTTATCAACTCTAAATTTGTGGCACCCGACAAACCATCAAGAAGCACGCAATCATCATCATGAACGGCATTAGAATCATTACAGTAGTATCCGTCACAAAGCGTATCACCACAATCCCCATAAGGATCGTTGAAACTATTATGAATAGCGCTTGTATTCAATATGAGGCCTATGGGCCGGTATATATACACAAAGTACAGGTAGTGAATATGCAAAGAACCCTCATAACAACGGGAATAACAAACTATACATATATCTCTAACACCCCCTCAAACTCATGGTGGATCAACAACACCGAGTTTGGAGAGGTAAAAGTCTTTGTGCTCGAGTCTGGGCCCGTGAAGAAATCCGCTATCTGAAGCTCGAAGGCACATCTTGAAGAGCAATCACCCGATCATGCACACAAGACCTCATGAAGGAAGCATCAACACCAATATGCTTGGTGAGCTCATGCTTCATAGGATCACTGCAATCTTGATAGCTTTTGTCTTTGTCGACAAGAGAGAGTCGGTGTAGTGATGAAACACCAAAATCCTCAAGTAACCACCGTAGCCAAGTAATCTCTTTGTCAAGAGAGTCATAGCTCAGCAACTCACCTCTGCACTCGAGCAGGACACTGCATCTGTTTCTTTGTCTTCGGGCAATGAGAGAACCACCAAGAAAAAACACAAGATGGCGAGATAGACCCGGCGATCGGAGGATCGCTGGCCCAAGTAACATCGAATAAGCTGAAGTCAGAATAGCAATTTGGAGCGTGGAAAGAAGAGACGGTGAGAGATAGTCCCACGAAGGTATCGCAGAACTTCGAAGAAGGTGGCATGAGTGAACTGAGTGGGAGCGTAAACGAATCGACTCGAGAATGTGAACTGGATAAGTGATATCCGGACGAGTATGACAAAGAAGGTAGACAAGACTCCCAACAAGATGGCGATAGCGAGTCGGATCGAGAAAGAGGCTCGCCATCGGAGGTCGGAGGTGAACATTGAGCTCCATGGGAGTCTCAACGATCTGTTGATCGATGAGAGAGGCGCGATCAAGAATATCCTAAATATACTTCTCTTGGGACATAAAGAAACCATCTGGGTGGAAACCTCAATCCCAAGGAAAAACGAAGAGGACCAAGATCCGACATAAGGAAGCGCTCACTAAGACGAGCCTTGACAAAGGCAATGTACTCAGAATCATCTCCGTAATGATCATATCATCAACATCTGTAAGAAGAAGAGTCCGACCACGAGGCGAAGTGTGGACAAAGAGCGAGGATCATGATCACTATTTGAAAAGCCAAACAACAAGTGACCACGGAGGAGAAGCGCTCAAACCAAGCACGAGGGCTTGCTTAAGGCCATAGAGAGAGCGATGATGGCGGCAGACCATGCCCTCGAGGAGCAGAATACCCGGTGGCGGATGCATGTAGACCTCCTCGCGCAACTTCGCCATTAAGAAAGGCATTCTTGACATCAAGGCGAGAAGCAGACCGATGGCGAAAATGACGCCACCGAAAGAAGAAGTCTTGGGACGGTGGTCATGTGAGCCACGGAGCAAAAGTCTCATCGTAGTCACAACCATACTCCTACTAGAAGCCACGGGCAACAAGACGCGCCTTATATAGCGCTCAAGAGAAACCATCGAGCGAGTCTTAATCTTATAGACCCACTTACACGTGATGGGGCGAGAGTGAGATGGAAAGGAACAAGATCCCAAGTACCAATGACGCTCAAGGGCAGCAATCTCCTCGGTCATGGCATCGCGCCACTCGGGGTGTAACTGACATCCCGGTGAAGAGACAGACTCACGAGTAAATGCGCAAAGCAAAAGGCAAAAGCAGGCAGGGGGCGAAGCGGTCGGCGATCGCGGAGGCGTGGCGAGAGAAGATGACCCATCGGGGAAGATGGATCATCGAAGAGGATGACTCATCTGGAAGATCCTCAATACGAGGTCGGCGAGTGTAGACGAGTGTAGTGGGGAGCCTGAGGAGCCGCAGGAGACGGCAAGCGGCGGCATTTCATGCGGAGAAGGCCACAGGGGAATATGTGGAGACTTCGATGGGGCCGGGTGGACAAGGGCAAAGCAGATATAGGTGTATCTGGAAAGGTCAAAAAGGACAGAGACTCCCACAGAGGAAGCCGAAGGAGAGACAGGGCGTGGATAGAAAGGACGAGACTCGTCGAAAGTCACATCCCGAAATCCATGATCGACGGCGCCAGGATCCCAAAGACCGATAGCCCTTGTGCTCGGCATTGTATCCCGAAAAACACACTCGACAGATGGCGGTCGATTTGAGTGCGTTCTCGAGGGGCGAGAAGAACGTGGCGAACACGACCAAATAGACGAAGAGGCGAGTAGTCGGGAAGGAGACCACGAGAGGCGCTCAAGGGATGGGCATACAAGAGCGTAAGAAGGCTGAATGTTGGCGAGATAGGTGGCGAGTGGAAAGCGCCTCGGCCCAAAAGTGAGGTGGAATAGGCGGCAATCATCGAGCACGAGCCGAGCTCAAGGAGGTGGCGATGCTTGTGCTCAACAACACTATTCTCGAGCATGAGCACGAGGACAAGAGAATCGAGGCGAGAGTGCCACCTTCGAAGAAGGAAGCTGCGCAGTAGCGAGAGAGATACTCGCCGTGAGTCGGACGAAAGACACGAATAGGAGTGGAAAACTGTGTGCGGACCATAGTAGCAAATTGTTTATAGATAGACAAGGCCTCACTATAAGAAGACATGAAATATATCCAAGTGTGGCGAGAGAAATCATCTATAAATATGATATAATATCGATGACCCCTTTCAAGCGAAGGAGCCGGACCCCAAACATCTGAATGAACAAGATCAAAAGGACGCCGAGATCTTGACTCACTATGAGGATAAGGAAGCTGAAAGCTGTTTGCCTAACTTCTGAGACTGACAATCTAAAGACACGTCTCTGAGATGCAGACCCGAAGACCACGATGAACTAAAGGCGGCGACGAGATCCACATAGATGGCCAAGACGGTGATGCCGCTTCTTTGGAAAGAGCCGTAGGCGAGTGGCGTAAGCGAGAGACCTGGCGGCGACGTGGCAGCGGAAGGAAGGTGAAGCGATCAAGCTCCCAGAGACGCCGTGAGTCAAGGCGCCGAGGGCAGAACCAACCGAGCTCCGTGTGGCGGTCTGAACACAACAAGAGTCGAGTCGAGAATGACCCGACAACCAAGATCGATGTCGCTTGTGAGAAGAAGGCGCATGGTAAGGCGAGGAACATGAGCAGCAGAGCGGAACATGATAGGATGAGTTGCTAAGAGGTCCTCGACGAGAGGAGAGAGAGTACCATCAGCATAAGAACACTAACGGGAGAATCAAGAGGTGTAATGAAGGACAGAGTGGAAGCATCGAAGTCATGTGAAAAGATGCTCCGAGTCAAGAATCACGGGAGGTACTGTTGTGTAGGGTGGTTTCTCGGTGCGAGAGTCGATGTGAACTCGAGAACTCCGAGGAGAACAGAGCGGCAAGCGAGCGTCGAAGTCGGGCTATCTCTGCTTTCGATGAGAAAGCTGCTGAAGTAGTCGTCTGACGTCGATGTAGAAACACCGTGCAGTGCTAGTAGAAGAACGGCGTGAAAGATGCGCTTCTTCTTATAGCACCAGGACTCAATATGGCCGACCTTGTCGCAGATAGGAGAGTAGTGAGGCGGCCACCTCCGGATGGAGGCGGCCACCACCACTGTGGCGGCCGTTGGAGAAGCGGTGTCTTTGGCGTGGAGCCGATGGTGTAGCAGTGGGTGGGCGGCAGCACAGAGGGGAGTGGCATCGGACCGGCACCACTCAAGCAAGTCTCCTCCACAGCGTATCTCGGTAAGAGCCTCGAGAGAGTGACACGAGGGTGCCGTGCATGGAGCTGGGCACGACTGCTCGAACTTCGGGATTTAAGAAGTAAGGAACTTCGTGAACCAATGAAACTCTAGGTCAAGACGCATGCTAGGCAAAGACGGACATGAGTGACAACCCAGCATCGAAGAGAGTCAAGCGGCGCGAGACAAGCAGAGCTCTGGCGTAAAAAGCGTCAACGATAGCATCGCCTGCTGAAGAGTGCTCTGGCGGATCACGGACAGTACAAGGCATCACCAGAGGGCTCGAAGGCGCCGAAGGTGTGTCCCACATCTGGAAGGCGAGGAGAGTCCCACAACCTCGTAAGAGAAGCGAGGTGGACACTAGCAATGAGGGCAATGACGGCGAGCATCGTCGTCGTACTCAATCGAGTATAGGCGGCTAGTTGATCCTGTAGGAATCGAGCCTCTTGGAGGCGAAGCACCGCATCATCGACAAAGTGAGCGGCCTCGATGGCAACTTTTTAAATTTGTCGAGGGCAGACAGCGTAAACTCGCGTCGGAGTAGGGCAAGCAGGCGGATGACATCGCCGGAGAGGATGCCCGAGGCGAAGACCACGCATATGAATGCAGCGTGTGAGGCGAAGTCGGTGTAATTAACACCATCGAAGATCACCGGCAGCGAGGCGAGAAAACAAATAACCATTGGTAGCGGTATTGGCGGTAGCGGCGACAAGGAAACGAAATCTAACGGCGGCCGAACGGTTGGCGGTTAAGCGGCGTTTTTTTCTCTTTTTCTCTCTTTTTCTTTTCTTCGGGCAGCCTCAAGTCTAAAGCCTTGGCTTTGCCTTCAACCCGATGGCGAACCAAACCAAAAACCTAGTGGCGGCGGCGGCGGGCGGCGTGGCGACTCCGGCGGCTCTTGGCGGTGGCGAGGCGGCCGAGGCGGCGATCCCGGCGCGGAGGCGGTGGGCCTTCGCTTCGCCCGTGTCTTGTGAGAGGCTCATGGGCGGCGAGGCGGCGGCGGCTTAAGGAGATGGGGCGGCGGCTCAAGAAGCGGCGGCTCAGCAGCTGCGGGAGGGCTCGGGAGCCCGGATCCGATGGCGGCTGAGAGATCGCAGGAGGGCTCCTGGGCCGGCCGGCGGGCGGCTGAGAGATGGGCGGCAGCGAACCTGTGGAGGGCTCATGGGGAGCCGGATCGATGGCGGGTCGGCGGGAGGGCGGCGGCGTCCTCACGTCTTGGAGAATCCGGTGCAGAGATCCACTGTGGCGGGAGGAGGCCGGCGTCTGTGAGAGAGGAGGCCGACGTCGGCTTGGCAATGGGAGGAGGCGGCGTCGGGACGACAAGCGAAGCGACTGAAAACCCAAAACCCTAGGTAGGCTCTGATACCATGTTATGAATAGCGCTTGTACTCAATATGAGGCCAATGGGCGGTATATATACACAAAGTGCAATTGGTGAATATGCAAAGAACCCCTCATAACAACGGAGAATAACAAACTATACATATATCTCTAATAGAAACAATAATCATCACAGTAATCACCAAGCCTGACAAATGTCGTTACCAATGATGGCATGCTCTCAAGCATAGGAGTCCAGCCCCAAAAGTCAGCAAGTTCCAAGGAAATAAGATTTGGGGCAGAAATATGAGTCTTGGTATTCAGAATGAAAAGGCATCGATGATGCTCGGACGTCTTAATGATTGGGACAAGATCTTCTCGCATTGATTCCGCAATCCTTCATCTTTAACACCTCGGTCTTGGGACAGCTTGAAAAATCAAGAGAGCGGTCCGCTAACTTCACACCACAAAGTTCTAACCTCTTCAAGTCTTTGGGACACGAGAGCCACGTTGAGTAGCAGCACGCCTTTTTCACATTTACATAGTAGACATGTACTTGAAGCACCGAACTTGGCATGATCTGACATAGCAGAGCCACAGTTCGATGTATCGAATGCCTCATCCTGTCTCGACCACCATAGGAAATGATCTCACATTTATATAGAGGCGCTCCACATTCACGAGGAGCAAGCGGTAGTTGACAAACTTATTCAAGGCATGCACGCTCTTGTCATCTGTAGTAACTATCTATGTCATCTATAGATAGCACTAAAGATAGATTATACAATGGTACAAACAAGCTGCTTTGTCTTTTCGGTTGTCTTTATAGAACACACAATCTTTTAATGCTTTTCTTGTTTATCGTGATATAGTCGACTACAGGATTGTAGACAGCATCTTTCTCTCTCTTCATTCTCTTTTATCCACGTCAGCAAAAATTTTACATGTCAACAACTATAGACGACTAACATAAGTCCATTGTACATGCTCTTAGTCACGACATAGTCCAAAAGTTATACGCCTAGGCGATGCGGCCGAATAACATATCTTGCTACAGGTTTGTGTTGTGTTGGGGTCGTGATCTCGGCCCAACGGTCCAGCTCGGTCCGCATAGTATCATGTCTAACCCGGTATAACAATGCCTGGTTAGACCCGATTAGGCTCGTTTAGTAATATTAGACCTGCTAGGCAGGATTAGGCACAGTAACGATCGGATTTTTTTTCCATTTTTAGTTGCTTTTAGCTACTCGGGGCTTAAAAAATACACACAAAAAAAAATCAACTTTTTTTTATCAATAGGCAACATACCCTCAATCACCATTGTCCAATCTCCACTCTCTTATATTATTCATTGTGAAAATTTAGATCCCTTTTTGTGATAATTTGGCGAAATTTGAAATATGTTTGCCAAATATTCAAAATTTCAAAATCCAATTGTAGTCAGAAAAAAGAGGTACAATACTATTTTTTGTAGATTTTAATTGTTCTTATTTGATATACTAAGATGAAATAAATAATATCATAATTTTTTATTTGCAGTTTTGTGATTAAAAATTACAATAATTTTGCTATTGGTGATGTTGGCATTTCATCGGTTTTGTAGGAGGGCACCAAGGGATGCCCCGCCCCCTAGGGTCGTCAACAGTACCTAGGAGGCCCTAGGGAAAAGTCATGTGTGTATGGACTAGGTCCATATGGTGTGTCTTTGAAAATATTTCTAAATACCCCCCTCTCTCTCTCTCTTAATGTAAGACAAGGGTAAAAAGGAAAATATCCCTTCTTGCTTCCTATATATATGGCCCTAAGGGCATGTAAGAATGGGGTCTCCCTCATTCTTTCATAGTCATAATATAACACACCTATCATTCTCATACTCTTGGCTCCTCTCCTGTTCGGTCACCTCTTAAGACTAAAGGGTACTCCATACCCACTGTCTAGTTTTGTCGCTGCGACAATCAGAGTATGTTGCATCCTTCGAGAATGTTGCACCCTGTAACGTCCCAAAATTTAGCTTTTCAAAAATCTTTTGAGTAGTTTAGGTCCCAAAAAAATTTCGACAATTTTATTTGAATTAATAAAGCTTAAGCGGAACTTTCTAAAATTAAAATAATTTAATTTGATTAAAGTAAACTTCAATTAAATCAAAACCAATGTTATTTGGCTTCATTGTGTTCCAAGAAATTTTTTGGTATTTTCTGATAATTTTTCGAGTTTGTTTGCTATTTATTTGGCCTCATTTGATTTCAGCCATTCCTTTAATTCCGAATTTCCCATTTCCTTTTTCCTCTGCCACGTGGCTGCACTGTTCATCTTCTTCCCAAAAACAACAGAACCAAATCCTGTGCAAACTACATCCAACCGATTCTATCTCTTCCTCTACGGTGCATATAAAAGCCATCCAACCACGTCAAAACGATCATATTGATCTCCTCTTCCAAACCCTTGAGTCGGTTTCGCAAGAATCGATCTTGTTTCGTCGCAATCTACAAAGGAACCGAGCACCACCGAAGATCTTCTCCGTCGAGTTCCGCCGCCTTCTAACGTCCCCCGGCCGAACCGTCTGTACCATTGAGTTCGTCTAGACGCGTTCTACGTCTACCTTCCGTCCCCGTCGCCCGAAGATCGTTGAATCATCGCCGGCCATGTCAAGCCATAATGCTGAAACTTGTTCACCGCGTTCCCCGCTTCCTCGGTGAGTGTTTCCAAAATCCGATCATGTCATCTTGAGTCCCTCGTCCAGATCTTTCTTGAGTCCCTCGTCCAGATCTTTCTTTTCCATCTTTAGATTTCAAGTTTCATCCACCGTGCACCGAGAACCAAGCTTTTTCTCTCCTTAATGGCCACCTCCCTTCTCCGGCCAAATAGCCCGCAACCATTGAGCCCCTGCCTTCATCTTCACCAGTGTTGAGTTCGTGTCGTCGTGTTCTACGTCGTGCTCCCCTCCCTTTGCCCAAAACCTCGTCGGAATTATCACGCCACCATGAGACCGCCGCCACCACCACTTCTTTGCCTTGCCGCCGACGCATGCTGCTGTTCCTCGACGTCTGGACCGCGTCACCATCTCTGCCTCGTCGTCAGCATTCTGTTTTACCCCTTTGCCAGAGCCGCCTCGTCGCCGACCACCACCACCTCCTTGCGCCATGAACCGGTCGGCAGTAGCTCTCTGCGCCATGTCCTCTATTCTGTTGATTCTTCTCTATGCGTTGTTTCTTCTCTGGTTGGGATGCTCTCTGTCCCTTTGTTGTGTGGGTCCCAAGTAAATATGTCTCCTCTGTTAATCCTCTATGTTGTCTTCTCTGTTGAAGCATGCGTTCGGTTCTTTGATTCTTTTTCTCTCCTCTCTCTGTTGAGTGGACCCCATATGTCATTCACATAAACCAAGTCAATTATCCAACTCTCCTCTCACTTTCATGTGGACCACATATGTCATCCACCCAACTCAAAACCCTAATTCTTCTCCTCTCTCTTACATGTGGGTCCCACATGTTAGTCAACCTTAGTCACCCCTCCTTCATGAGCTTGGTCCACCGTGGACTAGCATCTCTTTATAGACCTGGTCTATAGACCAGTGGCCCACATGTTAACCTCTAATTCTATTTTCTAGAATTCTTTTAATTCTAGAAATTCATAAATATCAGTAGGTCTCACATGTCATACACTCAGCCATTTTCCAATATTTCTGAAATAGAATATTCTGGGAATATTCTATGGACCCCACTTGTCAGTTTATCATTTTCCTTTTTCAGCATTTTCCTTTCCGATCAAACTTCCGATAGCTCGTTCTTCCTCATACGAACTCCGATCGAACCCATTCAAATTTCTAAATTCATCTAAACTCAATATCTACCTTCAAGTACCATTCAATTTCAATTTGGAGTTTATTTTATTTATATTTTTAGTTTTTTGTTTTTATGCTTTCTCTCTCGTTAGACATTGTGGATTCGGAATCGTCAAGGAAGAACTAAAGGTCAAGGAAGTAGAAGATCGAAGATAAAATAAGAACATCATTGTTATAGCAAGGCAAATTGTACCTTTGACCATGTTGAACCCAGTTTTCCAAAATTACTTTGGTTCCAACTATTGCATTTACTTTAAGTATTTATTTAAATGTTTTGGGATTAGTTATACACCCATTTGATTATATCTACCTTTCCTATTGTATCATCATGATCTTTTGTCACCCTAGCTTGGTTAATTATTAGTTGGTATTATCATAGCACCAATGTGGGTTGGTTAGATACGAATAGTCTGCTTAGCCATGCAACAAGTCATTCATATCATTTGAGTTCATGGGTAACTTATGTGTATGCATACACATTCACATCCGATTAAAAGAGGAAACATGATCTCGGTCAGCAGTGCAACAACCCTGAAAAAAGATTCATACAAAAAAAAAGCAAAATAGAGCGTGGAGCTATATATATGTGCTAATTAGCATAAGCTCCGTAGTTAAGGAAACACTTTTTCTATTCAAGTATATATAAATTCAGAATTTAAAGTAAAGAAAAAAACTTATTTTCAAACTTAAGAACATTGATTATTCGAAATAAAATTCCAAACCTAAAAACCTCTATTACTCACTCTAGTCACAAAAGAAAGTCGTTTAGGGTAATGTGTAATCGAACTTTATAAAATTATGCTATCAATATATTTTTTGAATATTTAGATTGAACACGTGAAAGTGATATGTATAGATTTATCTCGAAGAGTACTTTCATAATATTATAATTTTAATATGTTTTAAAAATATATTACAAGAGAAATGAATGATGAAAGTTGTATTTTGAAGACCATGTCGATATCCAAAATGACTTTCTTTTGTAACTAGAGGAGTAGTATTTACATAATATTGTAATGAAGTTTTAAAATTATAATATGTGTTAAGTTGAATGCACAAATGTTAATTTAGGCTTACTATACAGATCGTATAAAATCTTAAATTTAGAAATTACTATTTTAAAATAAATTAATACATAATAAATTAAACTTGTATATGCTAACCTAGTAACCTTGTACATACTTGGGGTGTCTGAAAAAGAAAAAGAAGAGAAAAGTACAATTTGAGTGATAGCTGAGGGGTTTTTTGTAATCTCCCAAACACAAATCGAAGGAACGTTGCTTTAGACACGCTAAAACCACGCACCGACTTAATCGACGGCGGCATTGCGCCATTGCCGTCGCCGCCATGTCGAGGATCTTTGAGATCTGACAATGTTTCTCTGAAGTTTTGAGAGGAATTTGTGAGGAACGAAGAAGCAAAACCCTAGAACGACTTTACTCTATGAAGTACTAAGGATATGCTCCAACAACCTGCCTTCCATTCCATTGCATCGGGTCTATAATACCCACAAAGTTATAGGAGCATCCAAAGCTTAAGAGAGTTAAAAGGGTTCGGTTTGACAGTAGTAACAAGTAAATGACATTTGATGATGTCTACAGTACTGAATAGTAAATACTGGTGCTTTCCTAGCCGCTAGATCCTCCTTGAATCAATCCAGCTGTCACTAGCTTTCCTCAACGCTTCAAATGAAAGTCGATGAAACATTACTTTGATTGACGAATTCACTCCACCTCTGAATACGATTGTGTTCTCCGAACTCGTTTTCTCCTCTATTGCTGGCACTTAACAATTTCCAAAGCCTAACAATACCCCCTCTTAAACCCAATCCTTGTCCTCAAGGATTGAAATTGGAAAAAGTCTTTTGAATGAATGATGCATCTTCTCATGTAGCATCCTCTGGACTGAGACTTTCCCAATGAATTAACAATTGAACCACGGGTTCATTTCCCCTAGGAATCGCCCTCCTCTGAAGCACTGCCACCGGAGCTGTTTTTACCTTTCTGTCCGGTCCAACTAGAGGTAATCCTGGCATTGGTATCGCATTGACACCATTGTGCTTCTTTAATTGACTCACATGAAAAATTGGATGTATTTGAGCATCATCGGGTAGTTGTATCTTATAGGCCATCCTTCCAATCCTCTCAAGAACTCTGAACAGTCCATAGTATTTTGCTCGCAAATTTAGAGATCCTCGAAGCCCAAACGTGTTCTGCCGATAGGGTTGCATCTTGAGGTATACCATGTCCCCTACCTGAAAGCTTCTCTCTGATCTATTCTTATCAGCGAAATATTTGATTCTTGCCTAAGATTGTTGTAAATTGGCCTTAACTTGCTACAGCATTTGTTCCTTCTGTTCAATTGTTACTTTTGCTTCCTCGGATATATTGCAGGGAATTGTAAGTCACCAATTTGCGAAGGAGGGTATCCATATAGAGCTTGGAATGGAGTAATCTTCAGGGATGTGTGATATGTCGTGTTGTACCACCAATCGGACATGGTCAACCAAGTTAGACATTCTCGAGGTTGTTGCAATGTCATGCTTCTTAAGTATCCTTCTAGGCATTGGTTCACTCGTTCAATCTGCCCGTCCGATTATGGATGATAAGCAGTGTTGAACCGAAGTGATACGTTCATGGCCTTGAAAATCTCTTGAAACAGATGGCTTGTGAAGATTCTATCTCGATCAGTGATGATAGTCGTTGGCATGCCATGGAGTTTGAATATATTGTCTATGAATAAATGCACCACTTGTTGAACTGAATATGGATGAGATAATGCTAAGAAGTGAGCATACTTGGTTAATCTGTTAACTACCACCAAGATGACATCCCTTCCCCTTGACTTTGGCAATCCTTCTATAAAGTACATTGTAATATGGGACCATGCCATTTCTAGGACTTCCAGAGGATCTAGCAGACCAGGGATATGAAGGTTCTCAGACTTTGTGACTTGGCACACTAGACATTCAGAAATCAACTCCTCCACTCCTCTATGTAACTTGGGCCAATAGAAAAGCTTCTTGATTCTTTGATATGTTGCTCTTTTTCCAGAATGTCCCCCAATAGAAGAATAATGAAAGTTTTGGAGTATCTGTTGTCGAATTTCAGTACTACTTCACACATAAATTCTTCCTTTGTATCTTATGAGTCCATCTGCAATAGTGTATTCACCTCCTTGCATTATCCCTTGTTGTATGTCTTCCATGATTTTCTGACTCACATTATCTCCAATATAGCTTTTCTTCACATCCTGAATCCATTCTGGTAATACTGTAACCATAGCTGAGCATGATAGTGTCTCCTGTTTAGGAACCACATCCCTCCTTGATAGCGCATCAGCCACCACATTGTCCTTTCCTTTCTTATATTCCACATTGTAATCAAATTCTAATATCTTAATTAGAAGTTTGTGTTGGATTCATACATCGACCTACGATCATGATATATTTTAAACTTTGTAGATCTATTTTTAGGATTAACTTACCCCCCAGGAAGTAGTACCTCCATCTCCTTAGTGCCTCCAGGATGGCCACTACTTCCTTGTCATAGATGGACTGGACTGATGCTTTGACTCCAAGTGTTTTACTGAAAAATGTTATTGGTTTGTTTGATTGCATGAGTACACCTCTGATTCCAGTACCACATGCGTTAGTCTCTATTGTGAAAGCTTGTGAGAAATCAAGTAAAGCCAGCACTGGACACTCAGTCATGACTTTCTTCAGGTTCTCAAATGTTGTTGTGTGATGATCCTGCCAATTCCAAGCATCTTTCTTCAGCAATTCAAACAAGGGCTTACAAAGCTATCCACATTCTTTGACAAACCTTCTATAGTATCCAGTCAGACCTAAAAACCCTCTGAGTTGAGTAATGGTTTTGGGTTTAGGCCAGTGAAGAATGTCGGTTATTGTAATATCCTAAAATTAACCCTCTTGGGGACCCGTGCGTAATTAGACGAAAAGGGATACGTAAAAATAAAATATTTTGGAGTTTTAGGGAGGAGTTGGTTCATACCAGGTTTAAAGGATTGTGGGGAGAGTGAATTCGAAAAACCCTAACCGTCTTTTGTTTTCTTCTTTCCCCGTGCGCCGCCATCCTTTCTTTTCTCTCCGCTGCGTTTTCCTCCAGCTAGCGTCCTACCGCGCGTCCGCTCTGCCATTTAATCTCATGGCCGCCTACTGCTTGCAACCGTGTGGGCACGTAGCCGCATGCCCGCCTCTTGCCTGCAGTGCACGCGAGGAAGTCTCCGGTCTGTTCGGCCAGTTCGTGGGAAAAACCAGCAGCGCGTGGAAAAACTTTTGCCAATTGTTTGTGCTGCTGCTGCTGTTCAGCGTTTGGTAAGGTTGCATGAGTAGTAATCAATTTTTGTCCTTCCGTGACTTGGTTCTTTGCCTGCTATGATTAGTTCACGCTGAATATTTAATTTGTATTGTTAGGGAGAGAGAGAGAGTAGATGTTGTGCTGCATGCATGCGATTCAAGATTGGGATGGCTAGGGAGAGAAATTTTGTTAGAGCTTAATTGGAGTAGCAGTGATGCATTAGTTTATTAGTTTTGTCTTTAGCATGACATACATCGGCTGGCTTGTTGCAATGTATATTTAATTGGATTAGTAGGGGAGAGATTAATTAAATAATGCTAATTAGTAGTTAATTAATTTGGCCGTAGCATTGTATACATGCATGCATGTTAAAATAGTAAAGGTGAGTCATTAGTCAGTTAGTACTGCATGTTTTATTAGCATACTTCTAGTCGGGGAGATATCGAACAGTAGATTGGTTTTGGTCTGTTGTTCTATGGTATATTTTATTCGGGTACTTTAATGGCGAATTTTGGGAATGTCATCTACTAGTTAATTGTAGATAATTTCGGTATATTTCCATAGAGTATTTAATCATGTCGAGCGGACGAGTAATGTTTAAGTTATGCATTTATTAAGGCTCGCTGTCTAGGAGATGACAGATCGGTCTTTTGGAAACGAGGGGTTAGATGATTTAATTAGAAGTCTTGGTAATATAAGAAAATGTGGGGAATTTTGTGTAGATTTCAGATTGGGGTGGTTTGCCATGATCGGACTTGTGAGTCAAAAGTTACGCCCTTTTAGTACCGGACGACAAGGGTGATTTGTTCGGTATTAGGGAAGCGTTGCGGATTTGGGGGACGTATAGGAGCGATGTCAATTAATTGTTGTTCTTGTGATGTTGTAGCTTGTATTGAAATTTGAGTGTTTAATGTAGGAGAAACGTCGTGCTTGTTGCCATCTTCTAGCCAAACCGTGTGTCGCAACTAGTAAAGGCAAGTACATGGTAGACATCGATCAATGATTGATCACTGTATTTCTTTATCATTCATTACCATTATTGTTGTGCTTTTATTTTTATTTAATTGCATGCAATGGAATGGTATAACTATATCTTGTTGATGAACATGAGGAAAATTGATATGATGAAATTATGCATATTTGCATTCATAAGCATCTTTGCATATGAGAAGGTGATCATGATTGATCACAACTCTACGGGAGTGGAGGAGGTCCCCGATCATTGAGGAGGAGCGGGCTTGAGAGTGAACGTTGTCGCGAGCGTTCACTCATGCTATACCGGTATACGCGAAAGAAGTGCATGTGGATATGTAGAGTAAGGTTGCATTGAGATATGAGATGAATGTGTGTGAAAACAAAGAGAAGAGAATGACATGAGAATATTAATAGAAGGACATGTGATGATAATGAAGTTATTGAATACTGTTGATTTATCATTGTTCATTTTATATTGATGTATTTGCTGAGTCGTGTACTCATCCTTGCTCTTTTGTTGATTTTAGGTGATCGTTGAGGGCGTCACGATTGAGAGGGACTAGCGCATATGTGATAGTTTCATACTTCAGACACATGATTAATTGCCATGAGAACTAGTTGATTCATTGTTGCTTGATTACTTTTAGGACATGTTTGAATTTGAATAAGCTTAGATGGATGCTTTGGACTAGTCTTTTTTTGTTCCAAGGTTTTGGGTTTACTGGTTTGGTGCTGTTTTAGATTTATTATCTTGCTATGTTTCCCTCGCTTATTTATTCATGCTTGATCAGTCTTTATTCATGTTCTATTGTGACCCGTGGTTGGGTTTTATTACTGCTTTGGTTGCTGAAATTTTATAGTGTGTTGATGAGTTTTTAGTTGGAATGGTAGTTTAGTGGCATTCCAGGCTCAGTATTGGGCTGGGGTGTTACAGTTATCTTCCTTGGATCGGTTGCAACCCTAGCTCCACTAATAACATGTCCCAAATACTCCACTTGGGTTACCGCAAATACACACTTACTCCTCTTAGCTGACAATTGATTACTCCTCAGAATTTCCATAACTATTTTCAAGTGTCTTTCATGTTCCTCCATCGAATGACTATAAATTAAAATGTCGTCAAAGAAAACTAGAATGAATTTCCTCAAGTGTTCACTGATAATGGTATTCATTCATTCTTGAAATGTCGCAGGAGCGTTTGTCAATCCAAATGGCATAACCAAATATTCATAGTATCCTAAATGGGTTTTGAATGCAGTTTTTGGAATGTCTGCCTCATTCATTCGGATTTGATGGTAGCCCGACCTCAAATCCAGCTTGGAGAAAATGCAAGATCCATTTAGTTCATCCAAGAGATCTTCAATAACCAGCATTGGAAACTTGTTCTATATAGTCATTGAATTCAATTTTCTATAGTCGACACACATGCGCCAAGAACCATCTTTCTTTCACACCATGATGGCCGGCGAAAAATAGGGACTCATGCTATTTATGATTTCCTTGTTCGCCATTAATTGCTTGATAATCTTCTCCATTGCTTCCTTCTGATTGTGAGGGATTCGGTATGGCCAAATATTGGGTGGGTCAGCATCATTTGTTAGGTGTATGGAGTGATCACATTGTCTCTTTGGAGGTAATCCTTGTGGCTCAGCAAAAACATCAGAGTATTGATCTACAATTCCTTTTATATTTGCTGGAACCTTGTCTTCGATGAGTTTCTTATTCTCTTGCATCAGTTTTGCTTGGACAATACAGTCAATTCCTCCCTTCCTGATCATTTTATACAGCTTAACTACATCAATCATACACTTGTCAATAGTATCAGTGTAATCGTTGAAAGTAATTGTTTTCCCCCATTTTGCAACTGACAATTGTCTCTTCTTGAGATCAAGCACGATGGGACTGTGTTCATATATCCAATCAGCCCCTAAGATCATAGTTACCCAATTGCAATAATTGGAAAGAATTCTGGAATTGTACCCCTTGTACCTTGTATTTGAGGTTTTCCAATACTGCATCAGTCTTCAATTCTCCTCCTCCGGCTACAATAACCTTTCTAGATGATACATAGCTTATCTGACCTCCCTCCTTGAGTCCCAGTTCATAATTCATAAATGAATTTGTGCTTCCACTGTCTACCCTAATTCATAAATGAATTTGTGCTTCCACTGTCTACCCTAATTCATAAATGAATTTGTGCTTCCACTGTCTACCCTCCTTCCTCCAATGACAGCTATCAAAGAAAAGGTAGCTGGTCTGAGGTTCCCTTTCCTGCATGTTGAGATATTTGCATTAATTCTGTTTTGACTCTTGGTCTTTCTCTTGTTCTGGGCTATCATTAGCTATGATATACCCTTCTTCTTGAGTATTATCTTCCACCTCATTTATCAGCTCCTCACCATCTTCCCTCAGCAATAGTGCATAAAGATCCCTCTTGACCTTACATTTATGGCCTACAAACCATGGTTCCTGACAGTACCAGCAGGCTTTCCTTTCCTTCTCCTCATTACTGCTTCCAGTTTTGTTAAAAGGTACCTTCTCAGTCACTGGTTGTGTTGCCCTTTGATTATTCCTGGTCTGGACATGGCCTCCAGCATTATACTTTCCTTTGTTGTAACCCCCTAAGTAATTGATCATTTTTGTGGCAACAGATTTTTCATACACCCTTGCATACCAATAAGATTCCAGTAAACCTTGCGGTTTCTGTCCACTGACGTCATGTTTAATCTCCCCTCTTAATCCCCCAATAAAACAGCTCATCATGAATGCCTCCTGTAGGTAAGGATGATCCCTTTTTACTAGAGTCATACATTCCTCAAACCGGTCCACATACTGTGATACATTTGATCCTCCATGCCTTATGTTCTAAAGTTGCTCAACCACATCATGTGCATTAACTTCTGAAAAGCGATCCACCACCATTGAACACAACCGATTCTAATTGATTATCTTCCATGGTACTCCAATTCCTTTGAACCACCTTGCGGCCCTACCTTGGAAATGAGCTATAGCCAAATTCACCCATTGTTCATGAGGTGTACCAGATAAGGCATAAAACTATTCACACTGCTTCAACCATTCTATGGAATCTTCACCATTGAAGTATGCAATTTCCAACCTGGGTCCTTTGATCACTACTTCTGCATAAGGAGAGTGTGTCCCACCATTTTCGATTGGACATCCCTTGAGATCCTAGCACTATACCTGAACATCGAGGTAAGCGATCTGATTCAAGAAGCGCCTGTGATTGGATTGTATTGATGATTACTCATGAAGGGATGGTTCCAGTTAATTCCATAATGATTGTTATTACTTTTCAAATTTCCCACACTCTGCTGGTTACCAAGGTTATTCAATAGAATCCCTTGGTTATGGTCTTGTAATCTAGGTTGAGTTGTTTGTCCTGATTGCAGCAGTAAAAATGGGTGCAGTAGTATGCGTGACAACATTGGGTTCAATATAGAAATGTACTGGCAGGGTTCCAACTCCATCCATAACATTACCAGAATACCCCACATTTCCCATAGCAGTATGACTCGTAGGCATATCATTCCCAGTATTTGAAAGTGTAGCATTGCTCACCTTCTCTTTAGTTTTCCTCATCTCGACTTCATCTGCATTGATAGGGCAGATTCTCTTCAAAAATGATTTGATTTTGGCCATCCGGCTCTCAGCCCTTTCAACTCAGGGAGTTCTACCCTGGTCGCTGTCACCTCAGATCTTGCATCAAATGCTCCCTCTTCTCCAACCATCTTACTTTGTGAACGAGTCTTTACTACCATGCACCTGGATTTTCAGGATCGGTTCGAGAGATTTTACTAGCCAAAAGCCAACCTCTCACCTCTTACTCCTATTGATCCTCACCACCGCCTTGGTCTTCCTGATTCTGAACGGGTATTTTACAGACGCTCCTTCCAACCCGACCAAATCAGACAGAGTTCTCGCCCCAAGTCGTAGATCTAGCTTATTCCAGGAATTTTACAGCAACAACTTGGCTTCTGCTGCTAACCCTCACAAATCCAAATCCACACTTGATAGATCATGTTGAAGCTCTGGTACCTTTGTCAGGATCTTTGAGATCTGACAATGTTTCTCTGAAGTTTTGAGAGGAATTTGTGAGGAACGAAGAAGCAAAACCCTAGAACGACTTTACTCTATGAAGTTCTCAGAATATGATCCAACAACCTGCCTTCCATTCCATTGCATCGGGTTTATAATACCCACAAAGTTACAGGAGCATCCAAAGCTTAAAAAGGGTTCGGTTTGACAGTAGTAACAAGTAAATGACAAGAAAACAACATCTCTTGTATGGTTACGTCGTGGTTGACCATTTCACTAGTCATCCGGCCTGAGAGCAACTAATCGGGGCCACGGACATTGATAGACTCAAAGGAAAGGTTGGCCGGTGATAGGTACGGCGCATCAGGAACGACATGGACGAAGTAAAAATCGGATGTCGTACAAAGAAATGCTCCATTTGCAGAGAGTCTGGGCACACTTTCAAGAAATACCCCACGAGAAATCCTAAAGACGAAGAAGACATGGGCACTCCGGACGTCGCCGCGGGGACCTTATTTGGTCGACCGACTCGAGGCAGTCCACATGGGGGACGTTGAGGTCGCGGCCACGGGAAAGCACAAACAGTTGTAATATGTTATTGCGAATGTCCTGAATTATCATTTTGATTTCAAAAAAAAACTAAGTGTTATGACGTTTTACTGAATGTTATGTAATATCAATGTGATTTGTCGTAGTTTTTATATAAACTAAGTGTTATGATGTTTTGCAGAATGTCATGTAATATCGGTGTGATTTGTCGTAGTTTTGATAGTAATGGCAAATTCACATTTGTTTCTTTACATAATATGCAGTGCATGTACATGAGCAAGTAATGGCAAGAGGTCATTTCCCTAAAGTTCTCTACCGTGTTTGAATTCCCGAACGCATCGTAATATCACTTACCTTACTACTTACGAATTATTGATACCTCAATCATCCCCGCAAATTTTTTTAGAAATTCACCGACTAGAATAACATCTGACGATCACAAAATGTTATTATGAGTCTAATGATTTTGTACCGATTGAAAATATCTGAAAATCACAAAGCAGACCAACCGGTTTAGGGTTTCAACTCTCATCACCGGTTCAATCGACAACAGACTCCTGCCGCCAGTTAGCAATAGGAAGCTGGACGGCGACAAGAGATCATCAGTTCCTGCCGCTAATTCAATGGCATGATACTACTGTCGTCGATTCAACTAACGACAAGGAGCTATTTTTGTAGGTAGCTGTCGCTAGTTCAACTAACGACAAAGATCTATTTTTGTAATTTTTTTGGACTGCTATTTATTTTTGTAATTATCTTTTAAAATAATATTATTTTAAAAAATCGTAATATTACCCTAACATGATACAATCCAACAATCACAGTAATGCCAAATCGCCGACTGCCAAGCTGCCCCCAAAACACTACCGACGGCGGCAAAACCCTCGTACTCCGCTACCGACGGCGGCCTTACGCCACCGCCACCGCCGCCACCATGCTCCACCTCCGAAAGCAACTTCCCCCGCTGCTCCGTGCCGCCTCCCATCCCACCACCGTCGCACTCTCCTCCTCTCTCCACCGCCGCGCTCACCTCCTCTCCAGCGTCGCCTCCCCCAGGACCCCCACCCCATTCTCCATCGAGGACTACCTCGTCGCCACCTGCGGCCTCACCGGCGTCCAAGCGCTCAAAGCGTCCAAGAAGCTCTCCCACCTCAAGTCCGCCTCCAAGCCAGACGCCGTGCTCGCCCTCCTCTCCGGCGTCGGCCTCTCCCGCCCCGACATCGCCGCCGTCGTTGCAGCCGACCCGCCGCTCCTCCGCGCCAGGGTGGACAACATCGCCCACCGCCTCGCCTCCCTCCGCGACCGCGTCGGCCTGTCCGATCCCCAGATCGCCCGCTTCCTCCTGGACGGCGGCTCCTTGGCGCTCCACTCCTGCGACGTCGCCCCGAGGCTCGAGTTCTGGATCCCCTTCTTCGGCTCCTTTGACAAGCTCCTCCAGACCGTGAAGAGGAGCAGCTCCATCTTGAGGACCGACCTCGAGAAGGTCGCCAAGCCGAACATCGCGCTGCTTGAGCAGTGCGGGATAAGTGTTTGTGATATTGTCAAGCTGTCGACGCGCTGCTCGAGGCTGCTCACGTGCAACCCAGAGCGAGTGAAGGCGTTCGTGCTGCGTGCTGAGAAGCTCGGTGTGCCCCGCACCTCATATATATTCAAGTACGCGGTGGGCGTCGCCTGTTCGCTCACCGAAGACAAGGTTGCCGCGAGGATGGAGTTCTTGAGGAGCACTCTTGGTTGCTCCATGGAGAAGGTGCGCATTGCTGTTTGCAAGAAGCCACATATTCTAGGAGTATCCGAGGAAACACTTCGACGCAAGATAGAGTTCATGGTCACTGAGGCTGGCTTGGAGCCAGAGTACATTGTGGAGAGGCCCATGCTGTTTACCTACAGCCTGGAGAAACGGATGGTGCCGCGGCATTTTGTCTTAAAGATCCTGCATGCGAAGGGATTGATGAAGAAAGGTGTTGGTTTCCGCCAGTTAGTTGGTTATGATGAGGATGATTTCATTAAAAGATACATTGACTGTCACAAGGACACTGTTCCCAGGCTCGCAGATGCTTACGCCGCAGCTCGTGCTGGCAAAATGCCTGCCGATGCCCATCTTTGAATGAAGATATTGGAGGTCCATACTATCTCCCAGGCTTATAGCTGGCATTGCACCTTATGCGCTGATACTCATTAGTTAATGTTCATTCATGGTATGTTCTTTTCTAAATCTTGATTTCAGCAGTAGAACTAGGGCAATTTATCATGATGTAATTCATGTTTCAATTGTGGATATCTGTGTAGCAACTGGATTATCTTAATTTTGGTGCCAGCCACTCATGTCTCATTGCTTCTAGTACTTGAGCTAACAGGGTTTTGACAGTATTAGCTACCTCTTTTCTCTCTGTGTTTCCTAAGTATCTGTTTATTTTCAACCTTTAACTGATCTTTGCTTTGCTTATTAGGAGTATTTGCATTGTTGTGGCTTGGCCATTTCATTTTCAGCTCAATGGATTACCACTTCCATTTCAACTACTGTTTACTTTACTCATTAGTTACTTTATTAAGGCTTTAACTTTCAAGTAATTTGCAAAACTACCACAGGAATGGAACTTTCCATCAAACTGTCATGCAAAGTTTTTTGTTAACCAAACTTTTGTGTAAAGCTAATTATTAAATATTAAGCACCAACTAAACAATCATTCTTGTTAACAAACTGATGTAGTGATACTAGAGATTTTCTGAGGTTTGGAGGTGCTCACAATCACAATGTTCCGTCAACAATGACCTGAGACCCCATAATGATTCCCTGTTTTTTAAGAAGGAAGTGATTCCTTGTTTTACATGGATAAAATGAGACATGTAACACTACAAGAAGATAACCTAGACATACCCCTCCTGAGTCCTGTAATGTCGCCCTCATGCTAAATGCAATCATACCAGTGATACCATTGGCACCAGGGAATTTTTGTTTTATTTTCCTCCAAAATCCAATAAAAGAGCTTATTTTGTAAAATTTTTAAAGGAATTCCACAGGTACGAATCATCTGAATTCAGCCATTTCAAACAAACCTTTAATTAACGGCGTGCAGTACCCCGTTTGCAAATAATTTCTTTGTTCATTTCTACTCTTTCTGGAAACATGAAAACAATAAAACACAACAGCAAAATTATAGCAATGTATTGTGGTAGTAATGACTAACAAATAAGTGAAAGTTGTGAAACTAAGTATATCTTGAGCTGTTTGGACAAATTGTGGCAGAGAACATCCATCCATCAAGAAGCAGCAAACAGAAACTATGACATGCTTAATGCTGGCGCCATATCTGGTGAACATGGGTGAATCCATGCACATATGCACATGAGTAATCCTGGCGGTTCATCTAGAAATGGCGGCCGACGAACGAAGCTGGTGGCGAAGCGCTTGGCGTCTGCTTTTGAAACCCACCGGCGAACGAAGCTTCCCGCTAATTCCACCTCTTACGCGCTAGGGTTCGCTGCCGCAATCGTTGTCGCGCCGCCGACCTTCCTCCTCCGAGCCCCAATCCCTTCTCCTCCCCTGCCGCCACCGACGCCGCCTCCCTTCTCCCCCGAGTGCCACCCTCCCCTCCTTCGAGCCACCGCCGTCCACGCCGTCCTCCCTAGAGCCGTCGTGGCGGGGCTCGACGCGTCGCCGCCCCCAACAGGCGCCTCCTCCCCGCACACGCCGTCGCCGCGCAAGGTGTCCGCCTCACGCCCCTCGCCTGATGACTCCTCCCCATTCCCAAATCGAGGCGGGGGTTAGGGTTAGGAGAAACATCGCCCATTCTTGGCACGCCCTACCCATACTGCCATGAGCTTCCCTTGCCATCCTGCCGCCTCCCCTAAGGCATGGGTGTACATGACCCGGGAGATGAACCCACCAGCACGTTCCTCTTGTGCTTGGATTGAAGGGAGCTCTCTCTCTCGATTTGTACATTCCATTATGTATTTTTTAGTCTTGTTTGCGATTAATTTGTTTTTTTGTTTCTCTTGTTCTTTGCGTACCACAAATCACGAAATCCAGTGAAGGATGTTACAAGCGGCATCTTGAGGAGCTAAGCTAGCGGATGGAAACCGTATCATCATGGATGACTAGAAGGGTTTATGCCTGTATATGTGATCATCATGTACTATATCAGCCTTTTTTGTGTCTGGCATCTTGTACTTTGGATACATGCTACTTGCCTCGTTTGCATTCTTCGTGCTCACTGGTACAATTGGTTTTTGCGCTTGCTTCTGGTTCAGCTTGCTTCTGGTCCACAAGGTTGATTTACTCATCTGTGAAGATTGATTAGCTGCCAACACGACAGTTGGAGGAGTATTTGTGGATTTTTTTTTTTGTGTGTTACATGAATGTATCATTGCAGATTGTATGGTTGTGTTCTCAAGTGAAATTGTGATTTCAAAATTGATAGAAATTTACTTTGTAGTGTTCGGTTAGTTTCATGAGCTTGTAGTTTGCATTTGCATTGCCCGGTTGTATGAACTATGCTTTTATTGTATGAATGTGAATGGAACCATGGGTCTTATTGTGGTTATCAATGAGAAATTTTGTTGTATGGACAAGTTTCTATTTGAGAAATTTTGTTGTATGGATTCTTGGTTTGCATGGACAAGTTTCTGTTTTTTAGAGTAAGCAGGAGGTGGCTAAGCAGTAGGTGGCTGAATGATGATGGATATGTAATATTTGCTTTGATGTGTGGTTGAATGTTGGACATGTTCAGCTTCAGATTTCTGAACTCATGGACATGTTATATGGACATTTAATATTTGCTTCTTTGCTTCATGTATGCAATCAGAAAATTTAGTTCTGAACTCATAGTCTTGATGGTCAATTGTTAGTTCTGGACTCTAGGTTGTTAGTTCTAGACAAAAACATGATATTATTTCAGAGTTCTAGTTCTCTAGCAAATATCAATCGCTGAGACATGATATCATGTTTTTGTTAGTATCATGTTTCCAA
Source organism: Phyllostachys edulis (assembly GCA_036346405.1). Classification (NCBI taxonomy): domain Eukaryota; kingdom Viridiplantae; phylum Streptophyta; class Magnoliopsida; order Poales; family Poaceae; genus Phyllostachys; species Phyllostachys edulis. The sequence continues at coordinate 307,084 of JAYEVD010000293.1, forward strand.
TTGTTAGTATGCTAAGATTTGAATGTTAGTATTATGTTCTTGAATGTTAGTATGCTGAGATTTTCTGATTGCATACATGAAGCAAATGCTATTGTTGCTCATGATATTGATGAATGGAAATTGTTAAATGATGAATGAAATGAGGGAATTGGCTGCTTATACATGGTCTTAATTTTGACATACTTGCTTGACCTCTGGAATGTTGTCTGAAATGTAACAATGACCTCATTGTCTCCCCAGCATTCATATTGCATTTCAGATTGCATTTGTACAACATTTTGGACAATTTCAGATTGCTATATGGCCACATTTCGGAGGGAATTCAAACTGCATTTCATGTAGCATTTCAGATTGCATTTGAACAGCAATCAGACCACTTTTCGGTACTTAATTTCAGACGGAATTAAGAGATTATAGCAAATTCATTACAAAACTCCAAGATTACAGCAGATTCCAGTAGATTCAGATTGCAAAACTCCAAGATTACAGCAGATTCAAATTGCAAAACTCCAAGTACATCCTTTTGGAGGCTCCTTTTGCAGAGCACAATTCTTAGGTGTGTGGAGGTGATAACTCATCAGGATTCACCCTCCCAAGCTCTTGGATTGCCTTACGAACTAATCCTCTGAATACTGAACGGTGGCTTGTGGTATGTAGACTCTAAATGGATACTCCTGTACCGTCAACTACATACACGCACCTGAAATGTCATATGATAGTCAGCATTCATATCTTCTGGAAGCATGTTTGATTAGCACAATCTTTTTTAGCTAAATGATCTTCTCTATATATGTAAAGCACATGCAACGAATTAGTTACTGTTCTTCTAGATGTACTTGCCAACAATCTAGACATTGCTAAAGACAATAATTCCCCTTTGATTCAACCAGCGCCATGAAATTTACAAGTGCAATTGTCAACACAAAAAGCATGACCAAAAGTCACACTCAAATAATCACACTGTACTTCACAGTTCACAATATTGTGCAACAAAGCAATGCATCAGAACTTGCCAATCTTCTTGCTTCCAGAAACCGCTCAAATCAATCAAAACAAAAGAAATCGTCCAAATCTTTGGCATGGAGCAAGTGGTAGCCTAAAAAACAAGTTAACTGCAAACAAGACTAAAAAATACATCACAAAAACGTTTTTGAAACCGTATTAAACACAGTTAATGCGTACCATAAAAGTCCTGTTGAATCATTGTAATTTATACATTCATATTCCAATTCGTATACGTGCATTGCATGATTTTGAGATGCAAAAAAGAAGGCCAGACCATTCACTTAGGCGAGCGGGTGGGCGGGATGGCATGGCGTCTTGACATGTTCTTCTTTTGCTTATTTCAACTAGGTAATATCAACTCCATCTTATAGGTTGGTCTCCTTCCACATAGACTAGTAATATGGTATTAAACTTTTCACCTTCCACCATACATAAGTGAGCTTTTAGGATTTTCCTAGGATATATAAAAAATATTATTTGGGTCAAGCCCGTAAACTCCAACAGTAATTTCTATTCTAACATTATGTGATTTCGGAAGTATTGTGTTGGTGAGGGTAATCTCTCACATGTTCGGTTCGAGGTAATCACACCTTGATCAACCTCAGAAACCAAATAATGTCTCGTCATAGCCTGGTTGAGTGATGTAGGCAACCAATCTCGAGTTGTACTTGTATATGAGTTAAACCAGGCAAGATTGCTCCAAGCAACCAATTTCCTTGATAACAAATTGTTCTTATGTTCAACTCATGATTTATAATCGTTCACGGGTTACTTACGTGTATGCATAGACATTCACGTCCGATTAAAAGAGGAAACATGATTTCAGTAAGCAGTGCAAAAACCCTGAAAAAAGATTCATACAGAAAAACGCAAAATAGAGCGTGGAGCTATATATATGTGCTAATTAACGCAAACTCCACGTAGTTAAGGAAACACTTTTTTTCTACTCAAGTATATATAAATTCAGAATTTAAAGTAAAGACAAAACTTATTTTCAAACTTAAGAACACTGATTATTCTGAAATGAAATTCCAAACCTAAAAACCTCTATTACTCACTACAGTCACAAAAGAAAGTTGTTTAGGGTACTGTGCAGTCAAACTTTATAAGATTAGGCTATTAATATCTTTTTGAATATTTAGAATGAACACATGAAAGTGATATGTATAGATTTGTCTCAAAAATCTTGTCATAATATTATAATTTTAATATGTTTTATAAATATATTAGAAGAGAAATGAATGATCAAAGTTGTATTTTAGAGACCGTGTCAATGCCTAAAACGACTTCCTTTTATAACCGGAGGAGTAGTATTTACATAATATTGTAATAAAGTTTAAAATTATAATATGTATTAAGTTGAACGCACAAATATTAATTTAGGCTTACTATACAGATCGTATAAGATCTTAAATTTAGAAATTACAATTTTAAAATAAATTAATACATAATAAATTAAACTTCTATATGCAAGCCTAGTAACCTTGTACATACTTGGGGGATGTCTGCAAAAGAAAAAGAAAAAGAAGAGAAAAGTACAACTTGGGTGATAGCCGAGGGTTTTTTTTTTGTAATCTCCCAAACACAAACTGAAGGAACGCTGCTTCAGACACGCTAAAACACGCCGCCGACTTCGCTAACCGACGGTGGCATTGCGCCACCGCCGCCATGCTCCACCTCCGAAAGCACCATCTCCCTTTGCTCCGTGCCGCTTCCCACCCCATCACCACCGTAGCGGAGCTAGGAATTTTGTGATAGAGGTACACACTTCAAAGATTAAAAAAATCTTGTACGACATATAAGTAATTTCACAAGTTCAACACAATTACACAAAAAAGTTCGAAATTAGTTAATAGTGCAATACAAATAGTTCAAATAAAAACTTACATGAATAAAAGAGTAGTTTCCGCTTCAACAGATTTTGGCTTGACTGTCTTGCCATCTCGAAAGAAAGAAATGATATCTCTATTCATTTTCATTTGAAGGATTCAACTTGGCCTACATATACAAATCATAGGAGTCAGGAGATATTCAAAAACAGCCAGGAGACATTAAAGAACAGCCAGATTGATGGCATAATGGCATTTGGATAATTAAATTGGCTATGTATAAACTACAAAAATAGTTCTGAACTTCTGATCAAATGCAATCCTGAAGCTTTACTCCATCCATTGGCCATTGCTATTTTATGTGCAGTGTATAAAACATATGCAAGCATCGGCACAACTTTCTACTAACCATCGGCTCCCTTCTGTGTATAAAACAAGATTCCTTCTCTAATTCTCTTCATATCTTGCTTTGGGGGAAATCAGAACCTTCGCCCTGAGCCCCTGGCTCCCTCCTGCTGCCGCGCCTGCCTATGGCCGCCTCGCCTAGCCCGGTGCCGCTCCGGCGCTCCTCCCTTTGTGGCCTAGCGCCCTAGCCCCTAGCCCACCTACGCCCCCCCCCTCCCCAGCTCCCCCAAATCCAAATATCTAATCGAATGGGCTGCCTCGGCTGGCTCTGGCTCCCTCTGCTGCCTGGCCAAGGCTCAGCCTCTGGCCGCCTCGCTGGCCGTTGCCGCTCATGGCGCTCCTCCCTCTGCTGCCTAGCACCCTAGCCGCTAGCCCACTGCACCACCCCCTCCTCGGCTCCCCAAATCCAAATATCCAATCCCGGATCCTAAAGAAGAGCGTCCACGGCGGCGGAGGACCAGTGGAGGTCCCGGAGGAGGAGGTCAGGAGGAGAAGCAAGCAAGCGTTGCCGGCTGCCCTACCTTGGTAGCGATCTTTGGTGGCCGAGCAATGATCTCTCGATGACTCGGCGCCAGACGCTCTCGTCGTCCTCGGCGGCAGGCGGAGGAGGAGAAGCAAGGAGGTGGTGTCCTAGGCGGCGGCGGAATGGCGGAGAAGCCAGGAGGAGAAGCAAGGAGGGGAGGCGGGTGGCGTTAGGAGGACTGGAGGAGGAGAAGCAAGCTCCAAAGACCCCTAACCTAGATATGAGCCGTGTTGTTGGTGGGCTGAGTTGAGGATTGAGCTGAAATTGATGCTTAGTGTTGTTATGTATACATAATAATATAAAAAAAGCTTTTTTTTGGGTACCCGTGCACCACGGGACCACCACTGCAATCTCCTCCTCTCTTCACCGTCGCCTGCTCCTCCTCTCCACCTCCGCTTCCGTTTACTTACAGCCTGGAGAAACGGATGGTGCCGCGGCATTATGTCGTAAAGATCCTGCAGGAGAAGGGATTGATGAAGAAAGGCGTTGGCTTCCGCCAATTAGTTGGTTACGGTGAGGATGATTTCAATGCAATATACATTAACCGTCACAAGGACACTGCTCCAGCCTCCAGGTCTCGCAGATGCTTACGCCGCAGCTCGTGCTGGGGACATGCCTGCCAAAGTCCATCTTTGGATGGAGATTTTGAAGGTTCGTCCTATCTCTCAGGCGTAGCTAGCACTGCACCAGTGCACCTTAATACCTTATGTTATGCTACTCATTAGTTAATGTTCATTCATGGTAAGTTCTTTCTAAAATCTTGATTTCAGCGGTAGAACTACAGCCGATTTCACCTTATGTTGTGGATATCTGTGAAGCAATTGGATTGTCTTAATTCTGTGCCCTACAACTTGTTGGCTCAGCCCAAGGATCAAACGCACGCACACTGTGGACCCAAAGACGAAGATGAACTCACGAGACAAGTTTTGGTGCTACTCAACTTCTCAACCTTTTTTTATTTTTTTTCTTCTCCTATTACACTGAACAAAAGACTTACAAGCAACTAATAGCTCTAACGCACTACTGGTAACTCCATACACAAAATATGCCCACTAGTGCTGTCGTTTCTAGTCATTAGTGTCCACTAATACTGCCGTTTCTAGTCACATGCAAAATACACACTAATACTATATGCAAAAACCAATTAAGTCAAGATTATAGCTAACAATTTCTTCCTTAATCTTGACATGCCGACTCACCGTTGCGGATCGCCCGCAACCTATTGCTATATGTAGAAGACTAACTCACGCCATGCATAATCTCCACTAGATGGATACATGCAGCTACTTTGAAGGAGGACCAACTCATCTCACGTGCATACCTTCTCAACTAACTCGAACACATCTAGAGCTAGTCTCACGCTCGGCAACGTGTACATGCTCACGTCCTCACAGCTACATGCACTAACCACCGACACATGACTGATCCAATAACACATGCATGTGCACACACAACTGCTGGCTTCACTTGACTGCCAATCCGCTCACTTCGCTGCCGATCCATCCACTACGCCATGACGCCACACATGCAACTCTCTTGGACTTAGCCCACTACTATGACTCTATACGGCAACTAAACCGTGCAACATAACTAAACATGATGAACACATAGAGAACAAGATCTCGTCATCCACATCCGCCGCCGCCGGTGCGCACGTCACGTGCGATTCTGGCACACCGCGCTGGCCGCGCGGACCTTCATCGTCGTGCTTCTAAGCGCATGGTGCTGCAGCCGGCTCATCGCCGCACTTTGTGCACTTTTGCTCAAACACTCCGGCTCTCCTCACTGCGGAGCCGCGTGCTCCACATCAGCGCCGATCGCCGTCGCTTACGTCGCGCTTGACACCTGCATGGCGCCAGACCGCCTGCGCGCCCTTGCAGCGCGCACACCTACGTCGTCCGCTACTTTGTGTTCTTTGGCGCCTCACGTCTGCGCCAGCGCTTGCAGCCGCTTGTCTTAGCGCCTGCTCACATGCACCCGCTCTCGACCGTGACGTTCGTTGCCCTCGGCCGCGGTCGTGTGACACGCCCCGCTGGTCGCCGCATCTCCGCCGCCGGCGCCACCGGGTGAGCACTCTCCTCACATTGAACCTCACTCTGATACCAATTGTTGGCTCAGCCCAAGGATCAAACACACGCACACTGTGGACGCAAAGACGAAGATGAACTCACGAGACAAGTTTTGGTGCTACTCAACTTCTCAACTTTTCTTTTTTTTTTCTTCTCCTCTTATACTGAACAAAAAACTTACGAACTTACGAGCAACTAATAGCTCTAATGCACTACTGGTAACTCCATGCACACCCACTAGTGTTGCCGTTTCTAGTCATTAGTGTCCACTAATGCTGCCATTTCTAGTCACATGCAAAATAAACACTAATACTACATGCAAAAACCAATTAAGTCAAGATTATAGCTAACACAACTCATGCCTCATTGCTTCTAGTACTAGACAGTATTAGCTACCTCCTTTCTCTCCTTTCTGTTTCCAATGTATGTGTTTGTTTTGGCTTGGCCATTTCATTTTCATCTCAATGGAATGCAGCTTCCATTTTAACTGCTGTTCACGTTGCTCGTTAGTAACTTTATGAAGACTTCAATTTTGTGATGGCCAAAACTACCACAGGAATGGAACTTTCCGTCAAACCATCATGTATTTTTTTTAACCAAACCGTCCTGTATAGTTAATGATTAAACACTGACTAAATTTCATGCTTGTTAACAAACTGGGTTAGTGATACTAGAGATTTTCAGAAATTAGGAGCTCACAATGACAATGTTCTCGTCGACAACGACCTGGGACCCATAATGATTCCCTGTTTTACGTGTATAAAACGAGACATGTAACACTACAAGAAGATAGCCTAGACATACCCCTCCTGAGTCCTGTAATGTCGCTCTCAGGAAACAATTGCGTGCTAAATGTAATAAAACCACTGGTACCCGGGTATTTTTGTTATTTTCCTCCAAAATTCCAAAAAAAAAGTGTTCAATCTATAGTTTTTTTAAAGGAATTCCACACGTATGAATATTCCGAATTCAGCCATTCGAACAATCCTTTAATGTTGGAGGCTCCTAGCTCACGCTATAGCCGACTGCCCTCCCTCTCCCTAATCTCCACTGCCTCCCTCCTCCATTGTTGCCGCCGTTGCACCAGTCGCAGCTCCGCACACCTCCTCCGCCCCCGCCTCCCCTGCAGCCGGCGGTGAGCTCGCCACGCTGGCAGCTCCCCCTCCCCCACCGGCCACCCCGTCCAACCAAACATTCTCTTAGCCTTTGCCTTGCCGTCCCGCCCTCCGCCGCCCCAACCCCTCTCTACAACCGAGAGGCACGGTATACCCGTCTGCAAGCGGCAGCGCCACCGCTCCCCTCACCGGAGCTCCCCTTGCCAGGCCTGTACAGTGAGCTATAGTGTTTGAACGCTATAGCCTATATCGTTTTCTAGCTTTTCCTTTAATGTCGCCCCTCCAGAGTCTTGTAATGTCGCCCTCACTAAATGTTTCTTGTAGTAACAATTGCGTGCTAAATGCAATCATACAACTGGTACTAGGGTATTGCAATATCTATTTCCTCCAAAATCAATAAAAGAGTTCATTCTATAAAAATTTTAAAGTAATTCCACACGTCCAAATCATCGAAATCCAGCCATTCAAACAAGCCTTTGATAAATGAGATGCATTACCCCCTACGCAAAATTTTGCGAAATAAGAGAAAAAAATATCTGTGTTCAAATTCTATTTTGTCCATTATTTATTTTTGCTCCATTGAAATAACAATAGTGTAGTCATTTCCTTTCTTATTAACACTTTTCGGGAACATCCCATTCCTTTGCAAAGGAAAAAAAAACTATGTAAATTCTATTTGTGTAACTAAGTTTTTTTTTTTCTCTTTGAAGTAGAGTGGTCTAATCATTTTCTTTCTTCATTTATACTCTTTCTGTAAACATGAAAACAATCAAACGCAACAGACAAAATGCAGCAATGTATTGTGGTAGCAATGGCTAACGAGTAAGCACAACTAAGAATATCGTGAGCTTTTTGGATATATTATGGCAGAGAACATTCATCCAAGGACGGAGCCAGGAATTGAACATCGGAGGGAATTTACAGGGGAAAAAACTCACAGAATAATTTGGCCATTTTACAGGGGGGAAAAATCACAAAATAATTTGGCCATTTTTTTGTGGTACAGCTATTCTGTTATGTTCTCAGTAGACAAGGCATGAAGCTTGAATTACTGTTTTCTTCTTCTCAATGGCTGAACTACCGAAGCACTCACAAATGAATAGAAATTATAACCCATATTAGCATGTAATTTGCTTACAGCAACTAACACCTAATTAGTACCTTTATACCATAAATTGGAGAATAAAGCATTCAACCATAAATTGGAGAGAGTAAAGCACTAAATCATAAAGCTACATAGCAATGGTCATAAGCAGTACCTGGTGAGTTCACCGAGTTACGTTGTGAATCAAATCACTTAGGAGGTGCAATATCTAGAATTCTTAAGACTTGATAAAACAAGAGCGGCGAGATGAAAGAAGATTCAGCAACAACAAAATCCCAAGCTTATTCAGAGCTTTGCAGCGAGTTTCTGACCTGAACCATGGAATTAACGACCCTGGCAAGTAGTACATAATCCTCCAAGCATAGTCAAACATTTAGATAAAGTTATACTAGATGGATCATGTAACATCAGATGAGTTATGCTAGACAGGCTCCTGAAACATTTAATGAAACATATCCAAGGTCCTCTTGCAAAAGCAAAATTGCAACTCCAACTGCGTCCAAGCAAGTCAGTACCAATTCTACATTAGTCCCTATGAATGGAACTAACGCACGATCCTGGTAGACAAAACGCGGCAACCTCGTGGCGCCAGATTCAGGGACATAATTCTGAATAACCAAGAAGCAGTAGAACCATCAGCAGCCGAGCTACTCCGCCCCTGCTCGAAACTGAACCCTGTATAAACATGAAAAAGATGCAATAAGCACAGGAAAGACAAGACTGAGAGAAATGGGAAGGTTCGATTTATTAGCAAGTTACGGTCGTTGAAATGCAGGAAATCCCTTCTTTACTCTATAAGACGAATATTCACTTGGATCAACATGCAACTTGATCTAATTATGGCAAAGCTCTAAGGATGTGTTATTAACATGAAACTGATCCTAAGTTTTGACCTATTACTCCCTCCAATAACAAATACATATCGTTTTAGACATTGACACGGTCCCCAAAACGCAACTTTGACCATTATATTGTAATATAGTTATAACACCTAATATAATTATAATATTATGAAAATACTTTTCAAGGCAATATATATATATATATATATATATATATATATATATATATATATATATATATATGATTTTCATGTATCCGATATAATATTTAAAAAATATCGATAGCCAAAGTTTTGAAAGTTTGACTACGTATCTCAAAACATGTATTTGTGACTAGAGAGAGTATTTGATAGGTAATGTAGCCTTCTGAGGGCATTTTGACCGTTCCCATCCCAGACTTCAAAGCGACAAGAGTGCCTCAAGCTAAGCTGTCTCATTATGGGGACAAATCAACCCTTCATTCTTCGAGTCCTGGTTCAGTCCATGCAAAGGTGTTGGAGCCCGTTAGCACCTCCACCACATCAAACCATCGATTAAACAGGGGGTAAAACTGCACAATCGCTTCGAGATCATCACCTTTGTTAGACGAGTATGACGGCCAGTAAAAACTAACAGATAATACCACAAGCAATGCCAGCTGATAATCGTTGAACACCATCACCATAGAGTAGTGGAGTGGAGAAAGAATTTGTCCAGCAGCTGCAGCGAGCATGATGGTTTAGCAGCTACTGCTGGCTACAGGAATCAAACTAGAATGTCCAATTGGCCAAATACAACGATTCTGTAGCACTGGCCATGATAATTTGGCACGGGAGGGAGAGGTGCTTACAGGTATGACTCAATCTGATTTGTTGAATCTCCCATTCTAAATGGTTCACAAAATTTGGATGGACCGAGCAATCTCCCTATTTCTTAATAAAGTGTTCCTGCCTAGTAGCAAGGGGAATTGAGTCATCTACAGTCATGTTTTTTTTTTTAGAACTATCTACCGTCATGTTCAAATGGCATCAGCTCTGTTAGCATGATCTAGACCTTTCCCTTGACATGGATGGCCTAGATTTTCAAGGCCTCACCACCCTCTACTCAAGCATCATTTCCCTACTCCGGAAGGGCAACTCTTTCTTAGTTACTCTTGTGGTGATCCAAGGGGCGGCACTAGGCTCCTGCAACCTTTCTGATGTTTCCACCAAGCATCCTGTTGCAGCAATGGTTGTCAACTTCAGCTGAACATGGTGCACCAATCAGGGCAGCCCTCGGGTGCCATCTGCACCTATGCTGATGACAAGAGCAGCGTTGATGGCCCACCTGTCATTACCCACCAGTGCGGATGCCAGGTATTGCATGGTGGCGGTGGCAGCCAGAAGGATGTAAAAATGGTGCGGGAAAATAGAAGTATGCAATGCTGTTAGGGCCTAGCTTCAGATTTTTATTGAAACATGTTAGGAGGATGTAATGTAACAGACTGTTTTCTTGTTTTCTTCATTAGGAATGTCCACCTTTTCAATTCTAAACTAACATGAGATTTCCAACCTTTACGTTGTCTAATCAGCCTGAGAAGTTTTACATTTCTAGATTTTATAACAGATATATGCAGACTGCAGAAATGTAAGAATCAAGAGTGTCAATAGCTAACTTACTTTGAGAAGAAGACCACGAATTTATCTGTTGGATTTTAATTTTCTCAGGAGGTACACCATAAGTATTCAGAATTTTTAAAATTTTGTGAAGCACCTCATCTCCGTGATATTTGACTTCAACTACCTTGAGGTGCTTAGATGCCAAGAATTGTTCCCTTGGGTTGCAACATCCATCTGTTTCAAACATGGGATTTGGTCTCTATAGCAAACAAAGCATTATTTTACTGAAATCAATCAGCTATACAAGATAACTTCAATAAAACAGAAGTTATCATATTAGAAAAGAACATACTCCTACCTCGTACAGTTGAAGAGTAAGCTTCTCTAGAATTGGTGAGTGTTGGAGAAAGTAAACTAGTGCACGAAGTCAGCAGCCATACACCATTCACTGAGCAGCAATGTCTTTAGCTTGCTAAATGTAGGGCCCATTTTAAAATCCTTTCTGAAAATGAACTGGACAAAGCACAAGGAGTAAGAATAATTCAAGGTGTAACTTCAAAAGTACTAGATTCGACAATACTAAATTAACTAGGAGTTTTCTGCATGTTTTTGTTTTTCACACGTAATTAGTTGTAAGCAGATACATAGATTCATATCCCATGCCGGGTTTTGCATGTTTCTGATTTACTCAGAAATATATTTCAATCAGCCATACCACCTTAAGTGCTGCAGAAAGTAACATGGTTCACTAATTAATCTCAATATTATGCCATTGAATAAATCTCAATATTAGTACGATGTCAGAAGTACCAACTACCAAGAGTACAAAACACATGTATGCATAATGTACTGGCATTCTCACGAACCAACTATAGGGGATGTCTGCATAGAAAGATAATAAATCAAAAGTATTATTTGGCGACAAAAGGCAATGCAAGCACATAAAGCTTGTTTAAAAGAAGAGATTACATGTTCCTAACTTTCTATTGATAGATAAAAATACACAAGATGTAGCGGATGGCAGACAACAGTAGGAGTCAGCGTAAGTGCAAGCATACCACTTGAGTTCCAGTTATCAACTCTAAATTTGTGGCATTCGACAAACCATCAAGAAGCACGCAGTCATCATCATGAACGGCATTAGAATCATTACAGTAGTATCCGTCACAAAGCGTATCACCACAATCCCCATAAGGATCGTTGAAACAATAATCATCACAGTAATCACCAAGCCTGGCAAATGTCGTTACCAATGATAGCATGCTCTCAAGCATAGGAGTCCAGCCCCAAAAGTCAGCAAGTTCCAAGGAAATAAGATTTGGGGCAGAAATATGAGTGCGGGTATACTGAATGAAAAGGCATCCAGTGATGCTTATGCGTCTTAATGATTGGGACAAGATCTTCTCCGCATTGATTCCGCAATCCTTCATCTTTAACACCTCCAGTGCCGGACAGCTTGAAAAATCAAGAGAGCGGTCCGCTAACTTCACACCACAAAGTTCTAACCTCTTCAAGTGCTGGGACACGAGAGCCACGTTGGGTAGCGGCACGCCCTTTTTCACATTTACATAGTAGACATGTACTTGAAGCACCCGAACTTGGCATGATACAGCATAACGGAGCCACAGTTCGATGTATCGGAATGCCTCATCCCTGTCCCGACCACCATAGGAATTGATCTCACATTCATATAGAGGCGCTCCCTGTTCACGGAGGAGCAGCAGGTAGTTGACAAACTTGTTCAAGGCATGCGCGCTCTTGTACCTATCGGCAGTGGTGGCGATGCGCAGGAGGTACAGACTTCCATTGGTGGCGCCAGCGCCGGGCGAGCACGCACGTCCGCACGGACTCGCGCGAGGGCAGGAACGCCAGCACGCGCTGGAGGAGCTCATCCGGGAAGGCGCCAATGCGGTCCTCGCCGCCCGCCGCCGCAGCCGTTTCCTTGAAGCTCTCAGGCATTCCGTCGAACAGCCGGCGGGCGGGTCGGGAGCCGGTGGTGCGTCGGGAATGGAGCACAAGATGAGCGAGAGCAACCAGACGGAAAAGATACACAAGAATCCAAGGTTCTCACGGCATCACCTCAGCTCCTAACGGAAGCTCCAGTCGCCGACGAGACAAGAGCTCTCCCCGCTTCGGACGGCGCACGGTGGTGAATGATTGATTGGTTCACTCCGGAGGGTTCACTTCTCTGAGCAAGCAAGCCTCAAGCCCCCTGTCTCATCTCCTCACCACCACAACCACCCCATTACCTCACCACCTCCACTTGCCGCTGTCTATCCTCCATTAACTCCCCTCAAAACCTCGAGCGACGTGAGAAGTGAAACGTAAAGGTCGCCAAATGGTCCATACCTGCCGGCTTGGTCGCACGTATTGTTAGAGCACGTACAATAGGCTTATGTTTGTAAATCTATAATCATTGCATGTATGATTTTTGCTGATGTGAATAAAAGAAAATAAAAAGAGAGAAATATGTTGTACATAATCCTATAAATGACTATAGCATCACAAACAAAAAAAACATTAAAAAATTATGTGTTCTATAAAGACAACTAAAAAACGGCGGTTATGTTCAGATCATTGTATGAGTTATCTTTAGTGTTATCTATACGTGATATGAAGAGTTGCTATAAACAGCAGTTATCTGTACTATTGTACATGTCATTTGCCTGGTTAGGCACGACATGGCCCGAGAGCTATACAGGTCGTCGTGCTGTTTTGTGCTGTGTTTGGGTCGTAATCTCGGCCCAATGGTTTGGCTCAGCTCGTATAGTACCATGTCTAATCCAGTATAACAACGCACGGTTAGGCCTCTTAAGCGCGATTAGGCCCGTTTAGCAATATTAGACCTGTTAGGCACGATTAGGCACAGTAAAGATCGGTTTTTTCCCGTTTTTAGCTGATTTTAGCTATTGGGGGCTTAAAAATACACAAAAATAAATAAATAAATAATTTTTTCTATCAATAGGCAACATACCCCTCATTCAGCCACTATCCAATCTCCACTCTCTAATATTATTTTGTTATGAAAATTTAGATCCTTTTGTGATAATTTGGCAAAATTTGAAATATATTTGCCAAATATTCGAAAATTTAAAATCCAACTGTAGTCAAAAAAGGAGGTACAATACTAATTTATGTAGATTTTAGTTGTTCTTACTTGATATACTAAGATGAAATAAATAATAGCGTAATTTTTTTTGTAGTTTTCGTGATTAAAAATTACAATATTTTTGCTATTAGTGATTTCGGCATTTTTCATCGGTGTCTGTCGTAGCTAAAAAGCTAGACAGATGGAGTCTGAGGACCCTCTGTACAGCGGAGACCCTCCGTACCCTTTTGTCTTGGGTGAAGGACCGGATGGAGAGGAGCCAAAGACAAGTATGTTTGTATGTATTGCTTATATGTGTTGAATGAGGAAGCCCCCTTACATGTGCCCTTGGGGTCTTACTTATAGGGGGCAAGAAGGGACAATTACCTTCTTGCCCCTATAGACGAGAGAGAGAGAGAGAGTGTGTGTGTGTGAGGGCATTTTGGGTACATTTGCCTGAAAACACTGTACAAACTAGGTTTATATATGTACAACATCACCGATGGCACCTGGTACTCAAGACGATCCTAGGGCGATGGGCACCCCTTGGGGCCCTGCTACGACAACTCCCTCATCTGCGTGGTCAGAGGTCGCGAGGGTCGATCCCATGATCCCGAGGCGGCGGGACATAATCCAGCCCGGCCCCTCGAGTCGGGATACCGGGAGGCGTGGGTGAACCGGTGAAGGGTTCCGAGCCGACCGCAGTGAGGCCGAGGGTGCTCTGGGAGGCGGCCCGTGTGGGCCGAGGTGTGCTAGAGGAGGTTTATGCCTAGGCCGCCAGGCCGAGGCTGCCTCGAGGCGGCGGCGAACAGCCGGAATCTCTTGAGGCGTCGACGTGAGCCACCCTACCAAGGCATGGCCTTCGAGGCGGGGGTGCGTCGGGGCCGCCTGCCGAGGCTCTGACCTCAAGGCGGCGCGGCGGCCGGAACCATGGCGGGCGAAGTCGGCGCTGAGCCACCACACCGAGACATGGCCTTCGAGGCGTGGCGGTGTCGAGCCGCCCACGAGGCTACTGACCGAGACGGGCGGTGGCGGAAAGGAACTGAGGCGAAGTCGACGCAGAGCCACCACACCGAGGCATGGCCTTGAGGCGGGGTGGCGCGTCGGGGCCGCCCTGCCGAGGCCTGACCTCGAGGCGGGAGAAGCAGCAATGGCGGAATGGCGGGCGGTCGGCGATGGAGCCACCACACCGAGACATGGCCTTTGAGGCGGGGTGGCGTCGGGCCGCCCGCCGAGGCTCTGACCTCGAGACGGGCGGCGGCAGCATGGCGAACCAGCAGGCGAAGTCGACGCGAGCCACCACACCGAGGCATGGCCTTGAGGCGGGTGTGGCGTCGGGGCGCCCGCCGAGGCTCTGACCTCGAGACGGGCGTGACGTGGCGGAACCCGCAGCGAGTCGATCGGAGAACCCCACCGAGGCATGGCCTTCAAGGCGTGGTCGGGGCCGCCCGCTGAGGCCTCACCGTCTCGGCGCGGCGAGCAGGGCGGAACCCACGGGCGAAGTCGACGCGGAGCCACCCAGGAATGGCCTTCAAAGGCGGTGGTGCGTCAAGGCCGTCGTCACGCCTCAGATTTGATTGCTTCTTTGCCTTGACCGTTCGAGATGCTCCTGCTAGGGGCTCGGTACTAATCCCCCTTCGTCAGCTTCTTGTCAAGCGTGCTGTGACTTGGAGTGGCGTGAAGGGGTTGTGCTTCGTTTGGTTGGGCTTGGGTTGGGAGCCCTTATTATTTTAATTATTATCATTTTTGCGAGGAGGAGGCGAAGGCTCGCGTCGTCCCCTATACTTTTTTTTTTGTAGATAGGGCCCCGAGGAGCCCTTACGCTTTGTTGCGAGGGAGGATGAAGCCTGTGCAAATCCCCATACTTTTTTAGATAGGGCTCAGGGGCCCTAGCGCTTTGTTATTGAGGGGGAGAAGCCTCGCTGCCCCCTATACTTTTTAGATAGGGCTCCGGGAACCCTTGCAGCCGTTGAGGGGAGGCGAAGCCTCGTGCCCCCATACTTTTTTAGATGGGGCTCGGGGGCCCTAGCAGCTGGTCTTGAGGGGAGGCGAAGCCTCGCGCGCCCCCATACTTTTTTAGATGGGGCTCAGGAGCCCTTACGCTTTTTGGGGGGAGGTGAAGCCTCGCGCCATCCCCCATACTTTTTTAGATAGGGCTCCGGGGGGCCCTAACGCTTTGTTGCGAGGGGGAGGATAAGTCTCGCGCCGTCCCTCATACTTTTTTTAGATGGGGCTCAGGGGCTCTTGCAGCTTTGTTATGGGGGGAGGCGAAGCCTCGCGCCGTCCCCCATACTTTTTTAGATAGGGCTCCGGGGGGCCCTAACGCTTTGTTGCGAGGGGGGCGAAGCCTCGCTACTGCCCCCATACTTTTTAGATGGGGCTCAGGGGCCCTTACGCTTTGTTGCGATGGGGGCGAAGCCTCATGCCGTCCCCCATACTTTTTTAGATAGGGCTCCGGAGGGCCCTAACGCTTTGTTGCGCTGGCGAGGATGACGCTGTCCCCCCTGGTATGTTTTGGTCTTGGGACGGTGTGCGGGGTTAGCTTCTTGTCGCCCTCGCCGAGGCAATCATGCCTGTGGGTAGTATTGGCTTGCACTGAGGCCAAAGGCCATGCATGGTGGCTTTGATTTTTGTTGTGACATCTTGTTGCTTTTTTCATTGAAGGGTTTTATGCTGAATGTGCTAGGTCTCCCCGCTGAGGCAAGGCACTCGAGGCGGGAGACTCCTAGTCGCCAGACAGGGGCCTCCGGAGCGACTAGGTTTTTGTGAATGGCCTTGAATCTGCGAGTCTCCCCGCCGAGGCAAGCACTTGAGGCGGGAGACTCCCTAGTCACCGAGGCGGTGCCTTCCGAACGACTAGGTTTTTCGCGAATGAGCGCGAATGTGCGAGGTCTCTCCGCCGAGGCAAGCACTCGAGGCGGGAGACTCCCTAGTCACCGAGGCGGGGCCTTCGGAACGACTCGAATGGAGATGTCTCTCCGCCGGGGCGAGGCCCTGACGGCGGGAGACTCCCTAGTCACCGAGGCGGTGCCTTCAGAACGACTAGGTTTTTCGCGAATGAGCGCGAATGTTCGAGGTCTCCCTGGCGAGGTAAGGCACTCGAGGCAGGAGACTCCCTCGTCACCGAGGCGGTGCCTTCAGAACGACTAGGTTTTTCGCGAATGTGCGAGGTCTCTCCGCCGAGGCAAGGCACTCGAGGCGGGAGACTCCCTAGTCGCCTAGGCGGGGCCTCCGGCACGACTAGGTTTTTCGCGAATGAGCGCGAATGGAGATGTCTCTCCGCCGAGGCAAGCACTCGAGGCGGGAGACTCCCTAGTCACCGGCGGGGCCTCAAGCCGACTAGGTTTTTTCGAATGGCGCGAATGGAGATGTCTCTTCACGAGGCAAGCACTCGAGGCGGGAGACTCCTAGTCACCGAGGCGGTGCCTTGAGCGACTAGGTTTTTCATGAATGTGCGAGGTCTCCGCCGAGGCAAGGCACTCGAGGCGGAGACTCCCTAGTCGCCAAGGCGGGGCATCCGGAACGACTAGGTTTTGCGCGAAAGAGCGCAAATGTGCGAGGTCTCCCCGCCGAGGCAAGCACTTGAGGCGGGAGACTCCCTAGTCACCGAGGCGGTGCCTTCAGAACGACTAGGTTTTTCGCGAATGAGCGCGAATGTGCGAGGTCTCCCTGGCGAGGCAAGGCACTCGAGGCAGGAGACTCCCTAGTCACCCAGACGGGGCCTCCGGAACGACTAGGCTTTGCGTGAATGAGCGCGAATGGAGATGTCTCTCCGCCGAGGCAAGCACTCGAGGCGGGAGACTCCCTAGTCACCGAGGCAGTGCCTTCAGAATGACTAGGTTTTTCGCGAATGTGCGAGGTCTCTCCGCCGAGGCAAGGCACTCGAGACGGGAGACTCCCTAGTCGCCAAGGCGGGGCATCCGGAACGACTAGGTTTTCTTGAAGAGCGCGAATGTCTGGTCTCCCCGCCGAGGCAAGCACTCGAGGCGGTTGACTCCCTAGTCACCGAGGCGGTGCCTTCAGAACGACTAGGTTTTTCGTGAATGAGCGCGAATGTGCGAGGTCTCTCCGCCGAGGCAAGGCACTCGAGGCGGGAGACTCCCTAGTCGCCTAGGCGGGGCCTCCGGCACGACTAGGTTTTTCGCGAATGAGCGCGAATGGAGATGTCTCTCCGCCGGGGCGAGGCCCTGACGGCGGGAGACTCCCTAGTCGCCTATACACTCGTGCCTGCGGAGGGATGGGTGTGCACCGGGGCTCGGGGCCATGCGCGGTGTCTTCTTTATACACGCGTGCCTGCGGAGGGCATCGGTGTCTTGTGGGGGCTTCGGGCCATCTGCGGCGTCGTGTTTATACACGCGTGTCTGCGGAGGGCATCGGTGTCTTGCCGGGGCTCGGGGCCATCGCGCGGCGTCTTGTTTATACAGCGTGCTGTGGAGGGCATCGGTGTCTTGCCGGGCTTCGGAGCCATCTTGCGACGTCTTAGGATGTAGCTGATTGCCTTTTGGGCCTTCGGCCCTTTCGCACCTGGACCGCGGCAATGCACAGCGCGGTTTTGCCCTCCTGTTGACAAGGTTGCTGAAAAGAAAGACTGCAGGGCAATGGCCAAATTATGAACTAATGTACTCAATGACAGATCAATAACACCGCAAGTGAATGCTTAGCCTAGTAGTGGCTCAAACCCACACATAATAGTATGTTCAGATTAATGAGAGTGCTGATAATAGCGGACTGACCAATGTAACGCTATCTTACAAACCGACGCTCCTCTTTGCTCTCTGGTGATTTGAAGGTACTGCGGTGGTCAGACTGGGAGAGGGCGAGGCCGGGAGGTGCAGGCGCTGAGGGAGGTCCGGAGGTGAGGCGTAACAAGAGGTCGGAGCCGAGGCGAAGGGAACACGAGGGGGCTCCGACGCCGGAGGGTTCTTGCGCTTCGAGGCGAGGCGCGTGGGGCCGTGGTAGGGGCTCCGGAGGCCGCTGACGTCGAAGAGCTGGAGGTGGCGCCTGAAGGGTCCTAGGCGGTGCCGAGGCTCGAGGTTCTTGAGGGGCCCGAGTGCTCTGAGTTCTTTGCCACCGGAGGTGCTCAGTCACGCCAAAGGTGTCGTGGTGATCTTGAAGGTGCTCGGGCGTCCGTTGCCGAGGCAGACCGGTTTAGCCGAGCCGATGTGGGCGCGAGGGGGCTGGATCTTGGCGAAAGTGTGATGGCGGCCGGAGGCTCGGAGGTGGTTGGAGGTTGCACGCGCAGAGGCCTCGACTTGGAAGGAGGCGAGCAGGATCAAGATGGACCGAGGTCCATTTGTCCTTCAGCTCCTTCCTTTTATGGTGAAGGTGGCGGCGGATCCTTTGGAGGCGAAGGGGCGAACAGTGAAGGACCCGGCGGGTGCTCGGGTTGCTCGGTGAGGTGGTCGGGCGAGGAGGATGGTGGAGGTCTGCAGGTGCTCCCAGTGGCGAGCCGCTCCTAAGGGTGAGCGGAGGTGCTCGGGGGGGCGGAGGACCTGGCGGCCGGGAGGCACTCCGTAAATTGAAGGCGACTCGCGAGTGCTATGAGATGAGGCCTCGCCGCCGAGGCGATGGGCTGCTCGGTCGGTGAACGCCATGGGGCCTCTGGCGTGAAGGGGATCGAGGTCTTTCCCGAATGGGCTTCGGCGGGGGCCGCTGCGGGCGGAGATGCCGAAGGGGGAGGGTGAGCGTCCACCCCGAGCGGACCTAGCGGAGCGGGCCAGCGAGGTGCTCGCAGGCCTTCACGCCGGAGGCGGAGTGTGTGGCGGAGGCGAGAGGGCCTCCGTGTTGCTCGAGGTTGCCTCGCATGGGCATTTGAGGTGGCGGAGGCGGGTTGCTCCTCAAGGCCTTCACGCCGGGGCGGACCGGGGTCTTCGTGGTGGCTTCGCAGGGGGTCGCGAAGGCAGAGGCTCCTAGCGGCTGGGCGATGAAGAGGCGTCTGGTGGCCTTGGTCTGAGCCGAAGGTGCGAGGTGGGCTTGCAGTGGCGAAGGTGGGATGGAAGCTTGCAACTTTTTTTTTGAAGGTCTTTGGATAGCCGGCTCCTCTCCGTAGCTTCTTGTTGGTCCGCACAGACGGGCCAACTATCGTAGCTAAAAAGCTAGACAAATGGGTACGAGACCCTCATGCAGTGGAGACTCTCCGTACCCTTTGTCTTGGGTGAAGGACCGGATGGAGAGGAGCCAAAGACAAGTATGTTTGTATGTATTGCTTATATGTGTTGAATGAGGAAGCCCCCTTACGTGTGCCCTTGGGGTCTTACTTATAGGGGGGCAAGAAGGGACAATTACCTTATTGCCCCCATAGACGAGAGAGAGAGAGAGAGAGAGAGTGAGGGCATTTTGGGTACATTTGCACGAAAACACTTTGTACAAACTAGGTTTATATATGTACAACATCACCGATGGCACAGGTACTCAGACGATCCTAGGTATTGGGCACCCCTTGGGCCCTCTTTCTGACGATGTCGTAGCAGGCACCAAGGATGACCCACCCCTAGGGTCGTCGGCAATACCCAAGAGGCCCTAGGGAAAAGTCATGTGTGTATGGATTAGGTCCATATAGTGTATCTATGAAAATGTACTTAAATACCTCCTCTTTCTCAATGTAAGGCAAAGGCAAGAAGGAAAATATTCCTTCTTGCTCCCTATATATATGGCCCTAAGGGTATGTAACAAGGGATCTCCCTCATTCATTCATACTCATAATATAACACGCTTATCCTTCTCATACTCTTGGCTCCTCTCATGTTCGGTCACCTCCTAAGACCAAAAGGTACTCCGTACCTTTGTCTAGTTTGTCATTGCGACAATCGGAGTATGTTGCATCCTTCGAGAATGTTCGCCTCAGCTAAGCGGAAGAGCAAGCAATAATATCATTGGGCTCTACTAGTGCCTCTCGTGCATAGCGCCAGAGCAAAGAGATCTAGGTCGAGTATACCTAGACAACGACACTTAGAACATGGATATATGCAGAGCTATAGGTTGTACTCTTTTTTCTTTGCTAAAGTTTTCTCATGTTGAGTTTTTACTTGACAAAGTTTTTAATGAGGCGGTCATCTAAACATTAATAAAGCTCACTATTACACTTCAATATATTTATCTCTTTTTATGGGCATAGAACTAATTTTTTATTTTAATTTATGTTTTTTAATTCTATACATTTTCTTAAAAAAAAATCAAAATTTTAAATTTTTGGACCAAGATAGACTACACGGGCCAACATGGTCCGTCAGCTAATTGTGCCCGAGCTAGCATGACACGGCCCATGAACTCGGCGTACATGCCTTAGTAGGCGGCTAAGCCCACGGTGACCGACATGACTCATTTAGCTAGCCAACCAACTTGGTTCTGCCTAAACTGGCCCATATGCCAGGCGTGCCACGTCGCCCATTTGGCCAGGTTTGGTGAAACAGAACATGGCAAGATGATTGTTTCACGAGTAAAGTTCTGAGCGGTAGCGATTGTGGGAGCACCCACCCTTATAAGCACCGATGCATTTCCCATTTGGAAATGGGAAAATTGAGGATTAGCCGCTCCTAAGCATCTTGATTTAGCATTTGCCTTAAGTTTATTTTCGATCATTTTTCACTTCTAAACCCAAAGTACTTGAGATTTGTCGCTTTGGGCGCATTCAAGCATTTTTCCCCCCACCGAAATCCAGCGTGAAAAGACTATGTTGCCCCCATCGATCTCCGCTTCTTTCCTCGATAGCCTTCACCTCATCTTCTCTCCAACCATAAGAAAGATGGATTATCAGCTTCATTCACTCGATCGTTGGGTGGGTGCAATGAAAAACGAAGACCATGCCCTCCCGAACTTCTCTTCCAGCACTTTAGTGATGTTACCGGGCTCAAAAGGGAGGACTGGTCCTCCCGTTGTTTGGTTGTAGTATACTTGCAGATGCCAGGACGTTGCACAAGGAAGGGAAGACGAGGGAAAAGTACATCCTCAAGGATTGCGATAACCTACGTAGAATTTCGTAGCACTATGTAGATGTAGAGCTTTTTTTATTTTTTAACCCAATTTTTAAAAATTATTTTAAAGATAGCATCTTCTTACCTTTATTTCAAATTATGATCTCTTTAATCACACTATGACCCGTAGTGTGATTAAAGCTATCTTCACGCGCTCTTCGATAGTGGCGTGATCAAAGCTATCTTGTCACGTGTGTCCGTTTTTGGGCTAAGTCATGTCACACCCAGAAGAGTGGCGTGACAACAAAGTTTGATTACGTCGTGATCGGTGACGGATAGCACAGTTTGATCACGCCACGGGTCATGGTGTAACCAAAGGAGTCGAAATTTAAAATAAAGTTAGGAAGAGACTACCTTTAAAATAACTTTAAAAATAGATTAAATAATAAAAAGAATTAAATGAATATAGAAGGTCTAGATCAAGGATTTTTTTAAAATAATATTAATTTAGAACATAATTACAAAAAATAGTCGATTTTTTTTTTACAAAAATATGTCATTGTTGCCATTTGGAATGACGACAGGCTACTGTCGCCATTCCAAATGGTGACAGGAACCTATTTACTATCAGTCACCATTTCAACTGACGATTTACATTGAAGAGGGTTCCTGTCGCTAGTTCAACTGGCTACATATATCTCCAAAATTCAGTGAAAAAATCATTTTAATTCCGAAAAAATAAAAGAGGAAGATAAGAGAGAGGAGGAGAGGGGAGAAGAGACGTAGCGAAGCCCTACGGGTTACTAGCGGAGGAGAGAGAGACGGAGCAGCAGTTCTGGTCATCCATTTTGCAAGTAAATGTTCTTGCAACTTTGTACATAAATTCAAAACCTTCTAGGTTAGCAAATAAAAATAGCGACCTAGAATTCATTGGATTAGATAATTTTAGTTGTATTGCTGTTTGATGTGGTACATCATTTTAGCGGTGTATTGTTTAGTCCATCATATAATTATTATTTATGTTGCAGTACTCGAACGATTTAGAATAAATCTACAAAAATACTAAGAAAATTTTGTAGGTTTTTTTACACGGCAAATATTTTGTTAATGCCGAAAATACTTGTTA
Source organism: Phyllostachys edulis (assembly GCA_036346405.1). NCBI lineage: Eukaryota > Viridiplantae > Streptophyta > Magnoliopsida > Poales > Poaceae > Phyllostachys > Phyllostachys edulis. Next base: position 329,678 of record JAYEVD010000293.1, read on the forward strand.
AACCAAGAAAATTGGAAGGCGCCTCTAAAAATAGCAAGATGCCTATGAAAATTCTGTAAAAATTGCAGAGTAGCTAAATAGGGCATACAGAGCTTAATCAAAATAATCACAACTTAATTTTGGTTTCCATTTGTGCATGGTAAATATTCTGTTAATACTGAAAATACTTTTTAAACTAGGAAAATAGAAAGACACCTCTAAAAATTCTTTAAGAAATCCAGAGTAGGTACATAGGGTATGTAGAGCTGGATTAAAATATTATGAACTTAATTTTTGTTTCTATTTGTACACGGTAAATATTTCATAAATACTGGAGACACTTTTTAAACAAGAAAAGTAGCAAGATGCCTATTAAAAATCTATAATTTATTGCTCTGTTTTGGAGTTTATTAATTTATTTTATTTTTTTGAGTTTATTTATTGCTCTGTTTTGTATTTATTAGCTTTTCGCTTTTGTTTGCGAGTAGACGTTGATACTTCGGGAGCTTTTGAGTAAGGAGGAGTTGATCAAGGCCAAGACCAATACCAAGACTTGTTTCAAGTCAAGTTGTACCTTTGACCATGTTGAACACAATTTTCCAAAATTACCTCGATTCAGATTACTGTATTTTACTTCAAGTATTTATTTAAATATTTTGGGATTAGTTATGCACACATTTGATTATATCCATTTTGCTCATTGTATTATTATGATCTTTTGTCACCCTAGCTTGGTTAATTATTAGTTGGTATTATCATAGCAGCAACGTGGGTTGATTAGACGCGAATAGTCTGCTTAGCCATGCAACGTATCATTGATATCGTTTTGAATTTCAAGATATAAACTTGACTAAATGATTATGGAACATGTTGAAAAGACTGTGTGATGTATGCTGTTACTCGATGATGGCATGTGATGCACTTAAACAACAGGATGGGAAAAGATTTAAACTGAGGCGAGTGAAAAGGATTGGTGAAAGTGTGACTGGGAAAAGTGAATGTTGGTTACTAGTAGAATTTTGGCAATCTCACCTTAGTCAATTAAGGACTTAACTTTGTGCGCCATTGAACTGAGTAACAACTGTACAACCACATGTCTGGAGTGGGATGGGCCTAACTTAGTAAGTTGTGGAGTTTTGACATTGACTACTCGAGTAGTAGGTTAGTGATGGGTGGAGGTGTGGACTGCTTTAAACGTCACATCGATGGACGGTTCGCTGCTTCCCGGTCCAACGGTGTGCGTTGGACCAGCGAGTGAGGTTGGGCTCGACGAATTGCACATCGCGAGAGTTAATTGTTGATATGAATCTTTCGTAAGGTTTTGTTATGATTGGTGCTAGCTACACTGGTTATATCGTATGGGTAAAGTGTACAACCTCTGCAGAGTGTTAATTAATCTATTGAATAGCGCGTTAGCGGTCATGGACATGCTCGAGAATTTCACACAATGGATAGATTTTCACAAAAATAATTGGGAAGGGACAGCTGTGTGTTTGTGGGGGGGGGACTTATGCAGTTGTGTGAAAGAAACTGATTAGGATATGAGAGCTTTGTGAACACACTTGTTAAAATTATTATTGTTATTTGTTTCAAATCATGCTTTCAATCTATTATTTGTATTCAATTGCAAATGCTGCTTTATTGCAAAATAACCATAGAATTCATTTCCTCGGAATAAGCCATCATTTATAATTGTATTCTGCGATACAACTTGTTGAGTACTCGGAGTACTCATTCTTGTTGCAATCATTAAATTGAAGTGGAGAAATCTTCGCCTTTGCTTTTGAGGAGGAGCTGTATGAGGATGGTGATCACTAGGTCTTGATCCCAGTTGGTTGTCTATGGCTTGTCGATGGATATCTGTTGGAGTTGCTTTCGTTCTACTATCGTCTCTTTATTTAGTGTCAGCCCTGCGTGCCTTAATAAATATAAACTCGATCATAAGGTCACAACCGTTATTTATTAATCAAATTAGTCGTTTATTCTTATATTCGTCTTGTGTGGAATGATATTCATCTATGTTCACACTGTGTGCACTAGCATGATCCTGGAGTAGTGCATTATACATAAAGGGTCCAGATTTGCATATTTGGTTGATAACACAGACCCTTGGGGGCAGCGGTTGGTGCCAAACGTCTATGGGCAAGCTCACGTTTTACTTCCATTGTATCATTTGCCTTACGTACCTACGATACAATCGTTTTGCCTTCCACAGGTATACTAGGAAGGGAGTACCTGCTACGACTTCCTGGGCGGACATGATGTTTCCTTTGGTTCAGGGTTGGCTCCACGCCTTGGAGGACATCGTCTAGGATGATGCTTCCTACGACCCTGGGACGTACGAGCAAGGTAGTCAGAGTCGAGATCCTGAGTCGGATCGATTTGCCTCGGTAGGATCAGAATCGTAATGTCGAATCGTAGAATCGGCGATTCTCTGGTTTGTAAAAATACACATATTTAACATCTATACTATAAGTTTGTATGATTGTTATATGGTTTACCACTTGCATGTTCCTTAAAAGTAGCTAGACATACTCCGGGAATAAAAATAGCTTATCATTAGCAAGCTCAAGATTGCTCATGCCATAATATAGATATTTGTCTTGGCATTACCACCTTGATACAATATTTTGCATGCTCCTTGTTTATTTATAGTTTCATTCTCGAAATTAATATCAACAAATTTTGCTCTAAAACAAAATATCGACAAAGCTGGCCTCTAAAAAAATTGCCCTAAGTCTCTGAGTAGGATCGGCGGTGAGATTTGGATCGGCAGTGTCGTGGGTTAAATAGAACCGTAAGACTCTAAGAGTAGGATCGCGATCCTACCTACCTTGAGTAGGATCGGATCGGCAGTAAGACTTGGATCGGCGGTGTCGTGGGTTAAATAGAGTCGTAAGACTTTAAGACTTGGATCGCGATCCTAACTACCTTGCGTACGAGGAGTACATTGAGTGGTACTCCAGTCAGATGAGGGTTCGCCGCATCAGGGTTACGGATGACCCGCCACGATACGAGGCCACGACATCTGACACGTACTCCACCCAGCCGGACTCCGTATTCCATCGCGTGGTACATATTGAACGGTCCATACTTCTTATTTGCTTCACAAGTTTTCGGTTTCTAACTTGTTAATTATGTGTACAGATCGATCTGCAATGGGAGATGCACGAGTTGGTGACCTCTATGCGTCGTATGACACTCGGGGAGCGCTTCAGCATGGCGACACAGGAGATCAGAGTAGTCATGGACTAGTTCATCAAGAAGACGAGATCCATATTGCATCTTACAATAGGCCGAGGGAGCTGCTGGACCCACCTGTGCGTGGAGCGGGGGCGGGGTGAAACCCAAGTGCATCACGCCCCAAGACTCCTCACTCGGACGTGGTGAGCAGTTCCTCGTAGCACCGTGCAGCACAGTTTGTAGGTCAGCATGAAACACTCACGTCTAGTTGTTTATTTCGAACTCCACTAGTAACTAACGATAATTTTCTCGACAGTCACGAGTTCTACCGTACCGCAGGCGAGTCGCATAAAGCCATCCCCTGCCTTCGTGCGACGAGGTATGACTATCTTGTTTGCGTGCAGAACATACCATTTCATCATTTTCATCATGTTTACATGCATAACGTAATATTTCACAGGTCGTACACCGCTTTGGGACGAGGGAGTGGTGTTACACAAGGATTCACGCTCCAGGGACTTCGACTTCGACCAGGAGCAGCTAGGTCTCCGTGGGGGCTTCACAGCTGCATGGTGCATCTGGACCGAGCCAACCGACACAGCACCCTCTCGCGACACCCCCTCAGGATACTCGCGTCGGTAGGGTACCTCGGCCGCCAGATCCATTGACGTACTCGCACCAGTGCGCACACCCGCACCAGGCGAAGGCAAGGGCCACACGTGGGGTATGCCCCAAGAGGGTCCGCGAATAGATATTTGTTCTTGTAAATATCAATCATGTCATGTAAATATTGATTATGTACAACTTATATTATGCTAGTATCGTGTTTTGATACTATTTGTTCTTGTGTCTCTGACTAATCATGTGAGGAAGTCATCATCGCGACACCCTACACAACCACGCTTCTAGCCTTTACATCTCACTATTGCGAGCAAGATGACCGCACAAGGGAAGACTCCTTCTAGTGAGACCAGCTGTCATCCTAGCGCTCTCCGTCGCCCAGGCGCAATCCGGATCGAAGAGGTAAGTTATGCTCAGTTTGCATCCTGATTATTAATTTGGCCCTACGTTGTGCTATCTTAACATCATTCAATTGTCCAACCCATCGCGCAGAACATAGTTGACTTCGAGACTGGCCGCCACCGCGGGCAGTCCAGAGACAAGGGGAAGGGACCGATGGACCACTAGGACTGATCGATTTCGTTCCAACTAACCATTTTCTGATTCCAAAAAGGCGCACATGTATCGTAGGTGTATTTTGGTTTGTTGATTCGTGCATGTTGGTGTTCTAATGTATGTAACCAAACCCAGGATGCCATGTAATTCATAATTAAATTATGAAGTCTTTCAAACTTAAATCTCTTTTCTCAAATATTTCGACTATTAAATATGACATAATATTTTCCCGAAGGAATCAGTTCCACAAACAATACAATCAAGACAACAACGTGCATGGCAACCCAAAGCCCAATTTTGTTTTCATTTTGCTCGAAAGGGTTGTTTGTGTTATTGTGCCACGAACTCACGTTCCAAATTGCCTGCCGATCTCACATTCTCTACTTCAAATTTCATTATCTTCTCTATTTTGATTCGAACTACGGACACTTCAAGGTATTACTAAAAACTTTGTGAAATACACTAAATCTTTTGGTTGAATTCTCTACACATAAATTATATATATATATATATATATATATATATATATATATATAGAGAGAGAGAGAGAGAGAGAGAGAGAGAGGACCATGCCGCCATTCTAATTGGCGACAATATCACTATCCACTACTACAAAGCAGGCTATAGTAGGCGCCCATCACAGACGGTTCCTTTGGAACCGCGTATTAAATCTGTCGAACTGCGGTGGCAGCGCCGCCGCTGCCTGCCTGAGGCCTATCACAGCGGTTCTTATTTAGAAGCAAATGCAGTGATAGTCATTATCCTGAGCGGTTCATTAATAGAACCGTCAGTGAATTATCGCTGACGGTTCTATTCACAAACCGTCTGTGATAATCCGACCAATCACAGATGGTTCTCAATAAGAACCGTGCGTGATAGATACGAGCGGTTCTCAATAAGAACCGTATGTGATAATTAATTATCCTGAGCGGTTCTAATTAAGAACCGTTTGTGATATCTGCTTTCCTCTACCGCCTTGCGCCTGCCGCTCGCCGCCTTGCGCTCTGGAGGCCACATGTCCTGAGCGGTTCTTTAATAGAACCGTATGTGAATGATCCTGAAACGGTTCTATTAAAAAACCGTCGTGATAGGTGCTATCCTGACGGTTCTTAACAAGAACCGTCTCTCGATTGACAAGGCGGAAACAAAAATTTGAACATAATGGGCGGGCTGCAAAACTTCGCTTTATATAACCTCCATCTCCTCCTCTGCGGTCTCTCGTCCTCCATCTCCTCCTCGCCATTTCTCCTCCTTTGCCATTTCTCCTCCTCACACCTTGCGCCCGGCCTCCGAGCTTGTCGCCCATGACCTCCCATGAGCTTGTGCCCTTGGCCTCCTCCAACTCGTCCGGCCTCATCGTCACCGGCCTCATCCGAACCATCACCCCGGCCTCCTCCACTTCGCCCGACCTCGTCGTCCTTTGGCCTCCCACGACCTCGTCGCCTTGGCCTCCTCCTTCGTCGCCCGGCCTCCACGACCTCACTCTCTCTACTCCCCTTTGCTTTGTGATGTGGATTCTTGAGTTGATGCTCTTGATGTGGATGATGCTCTTGTGATGTGTGTAGTTCATGTTGAGTTGTTTGGTTTGGGCAAAAATATGGATGGTAGATCGCGCATCGTTCGGTAAAATCATCATAACTTTTGCATCTGAACTCCGATTGCGGCGTTCTTTGGCTTGTTGGAAAGCTAACGAAAAGCTCAATCCAAAATCCATAAGCCAAGGTCAGATTCTCTTGAGGTCTCGAAAAAGTGAAAACCCCAAAAAGGTCGTTTAGGGCCTCTAAGCGGCCTCGAAGTTTTAGCAACCGTTTTGGTTTTTTGCCGCGAAAAGGCTATCACAGACGGTTCTAAACAAGAACCGCTCAGTGAAAACTCATCATAGGCGGTTACGAACAAGAACCGCGTGAGGATATGCCTTCACAGAGCGGTTTTAATGAAAACCGTCGTGATATTTCGGATCACGAGGCGGTTTTGATGAAAACCGTGCGTGATAATATTTCACGAGCGGTTTCAACAAAAACCGTCGTGATAGTGTATCCTGAGCGGTTTTGAACAAATGCGGTGATAACTACTGTTATCCGAGACCAACAAATATAGGCGGTTGAAAACCGTTTGTGATGTGATTCCGAACAAATGCTCGTGATGAGGCTTCTGTAGTAGTGATCATCAATTGAACTGGCGAAATTGTCATGTCGCTAATTCAATTGGCGATAGGTGAAGGGATACAGGTAGGCTACGCTAGCTGGTAATTCAAAAATTCTACCACGTAAACTAGGAGGTCATGCAAGAAAGAGATCATAGATCGTTACCACTAGACACGTAGTGCAGCGGAAGAAGAGTTAGAGCAGCCTAATCCAACGTCGAACGTGTCGATATAGTGGTCGTAGTCGATCGTCCAACGTCCTCTGCGCCGATCATCTCCTCCAGCAACCTATCGCGTTCCTTGCGAAGTCGTGGACCGTCCTTGAGCGCAACAGCAACCGCAGTAGCGCCTACGGTATCCACACGTCTAGGGATAGAACGTCGTACGTTCATGTGCTAGCACCAACTCGCACGGTAGGGCTGTCAAGAAGATGGCGGCTAGGGTTTCGGTGGAGCAACTCACGTCACGTGTGTTTTTCCAATAGCCTCATGCACCCCCTTATAAAGAGCCCATGACGGATCCTATCCAAACTTGTTTGTTCCAACCCGTTAAGTGTGTGACCCTATATGTTCATGTGTAATCGGTTGTGACTCAGAAACACATTTTCGACCACGAGTCATTAGCGGTTCCTAGCAGGACATAACGATTCCCGAATAAACATAAATTATATCGGACGAACCTTAATGCAATATGATCTACGAGTAGGTCCTTATCACTTACGACCAGCTCATATCCCTATATGACTAGTTCATATTTAGTCATGACCAGTTCGTAACTCCTTACGACCAGTTTACGACTAGTTAGTGATTATGTTTGACCAGTCTATGACCAGCTCATATCTCCATATGACCAGTCCGCATTTGGTCGAACTGAACGACCTGCTTGTGTATTCTTCCTTTGCCTCACGATATCCGGTTGAACTCCAGGTGAAATAATTTGTCATCCATGGATAGTTTAATATTTTCTCGATCAAGTGACGGATAACTTCATGTGGTCGACTCTTTGATCACTAATGGTATGGCCATGCACTTTTTTTATCCGACCACATCGAGGGATCCAGATATATCACTATTGTTATGTTAGGAGGAGCAAATCCCATATCCGACCAGTCACATCCCTCCGTATGTTTCATAGCATACCCGAAAGCTACCTTTATAACTACCCAGTTACAGAGTAACATTTGACAACCCCTAAGTGTATTATTACACATGTAGGAAACCATGCTGATGTTACGTCTAAGAATTATACATCATCATTACTTAAGACCAACTGATGACACATAAAATCATAACAATCGCACTAGTATCTTAAGGTAGGTCAATCCAACACCATGTTCTCTAACATCTGTTCACATTATTGATTCGATACCCTCATATCCATGATTGGTGGAACATGGAATCAATACATGTGTTGGTCGATAAGTCACTAGTGTTCCGACCAGTGATATCCGACTAGAGATACATTTAGAATGTCATCATATAAGTTAAAGAGCTTCACCAACAAGTCACATACTTGTTAATCTTTATAACTGATAATTCATTCAAGGAACATAATAACATTTATTTAATAACTTATAAACATAAACGTGATCTGATCATCTCTATGATTGCCTTTGAGCATATCACCAACAACAGGAACCTCTCCTATTCCAATTGGCAACATGCATCATGCCGCCAATTGGAATGTCGATAGAAAATTTTCGCCATTCCAAATGGCGACATTGACCTAATTTTTTTAAAATTGACATTTTTAAATTATCTTTTAAATTAATATTACTTTTTTTTCGTTTCCATCGAAAATATGAGGACATTAGACTTCTACAACTGCGGAACATCTATTACGTCTGGGGAAGGGCAACATGGTGGTCTTTCACCTTTGGATTTTTAGCCGGTTCAAATGAGGAAGCGAAGGCATTGAATCGATTCAATACATTGGAGGGGTTAATTCTAACAAAAAAAATGCATGGAATCGGACTCTATTTAAGAGTCGATTCAAAGCATTAAACAACTCATATGAGCGTTAAACAACTACATAGGAGAGAGTGCAATTGAGAGGGGATATTATTATTTTGTGGTTTTTTAATGTAACGTGAGTCCTAATTATATGTAGAAATCGGTAATACATTAGAGAAAAAGAGAAAAACAAGCTCAGTTTTTAGAATGCTTACGTGGTATGACTTTAAATCGACATCGGTTCAATACACTAAAGATGCTCTCAGTGGCAAGTCAAAGGTATTTTGGACTTAATAGTGGCAAATTATCAAGAAAAAACTTAAATATCGCAAATGCTAAATCAAGTGCTTAGATGTCAAATCATTAATTTTTCCTTCAGAAATATATCAGCGAGCAAGATTTATTGCCAAACGGTGTCCGACTACGCTACAAATGGAGCCAGGAGATGTAGAGAACAATCACAATATATTACACACACTATAGTCTCCGGGAGATCATCGTCACCAATACTGCCACTCAAGATCAAGTCCCAGGCCATGGATGCAGCAACCTCGGCTTGTTTGGTTGGGTGGGTGGAGGATCGGGCCTGACCAGGTTGCCAAAAGCGCAAACGAGATCTTCTCGCGAGCGTCGGCCGGGGTGCTGCAGGCAAGCGCTCCCATGCTGAATTGCTGATAGATCACCTCCTCTGTACGCGAAGTGCCCCTCTCTCGTGCTTCTACTCCTTCTGCCTCGACTGCCGTGCCGACTCCAACGGCGCCGGGCCGCCGGCCACAGACGCTGATGTCGCGTGCTGCTTCCGCTAGGCATCCGACGACTGCTGCTGCATTGAGAACGACCTCCGCCACTGCTCCACCTCCTCCGCCCAGGACTCACATTCCATTCTCGCGTGCGTCGGGCGACGCGACCAAGGCTTTCTTTCCTTCGGTTTTTCTTTTTGCCAATGGTGCGGTTTTGGGTGGTGATGTCGTTGGTTCACCACGTCTCCCCTATAAATGCCGTGGTTCATGGTGATTTTTGGTAGTGAAATCAGTCGGGGGTGTTGGATGATGGAGTGGATGGAGCTAATTGTATGTTTAGGTTGCTCGATTTGGGTATATAATTGAATGTGATTTTGGGAAGAACTGAGTTTTTGATTGAATGACTTATGTTTCTTTTTCTATCTTCGATTTGATGTTGGGTCGACGATGAAAACACGATTTTTTTTGGCTCATACGGCACTCTTCATGGCACCTAATTTTGATCATCTCCCTACTTTAATACCAAAAATGACACCTTCCACCGTACACCACATGTGAAATCCAGATCCTTGATGCACGGACTAGGGGCTCGGATTTCACACGTAGCGTACGGTGGGGAGTCTGGCCCCCTAGGACACGGTGGAGAGTATCATTTTTGGCATTAACGTAGGGAGAGAGACAAAATTGCTATTAGCTCAATGAATAGTGCCATATGAGCAAAAAAAACTCTCAAAACGCGCGAGAGAGAGAAAGGAGCGATGGGGAGGTGACGGGATAAATACATGGACTTTTTTTGAAAACATTTCACCTCGCAGGGTTTCTACGAAACGGTATAAGTGGGATGGGGCTTCCCACCCGCCTCTATCAGGGTCATCCGAGCCGAATCCAATGCTTGACGTATCCACTTTAGTACTCAAATCACCTTTTTTTTTTGAACGACTAGCCTCCGGATGTCCGATCCAGGTGCAAGCGTCGGATGGTGGCATGATCGTCGGGTCTTCGTAAAGATAACCCCTTAGCACTGTCGGATCCTCTTCATCCCGCAGCGCAACAATGCAATTAACAGACAACAAAAAAAGCCATCGGATTGTAACAAAATCGGACATTCCCCTCCCCTAATGTGTTCACCACCCTTGTTAGGTTCTACAATAGCAGTGCAACATTTGAGATTACCATACGCAACATTACTTAGAAATAGTTGCAACAAATCAAATGCTTTTGCATAAAAATGGTGTACAGGACTAAAAAAATCTGAAATTGTTATGGCAACATCCAAAATTAGCAAAAGCAACATTTGCAAGAAAGGGGATGCAACACTCGAAAGTCCAAACGAAACATTTCAAAAAATATTGTTGCAACAATTAGAACAAATATATGCGACATCCCAAATTATCTTTTACAACATCTTGAATAGCTTGCGAGTAAATCTCGATGGACCTTGTCGTCTGGAGCTCAATGTGGTGGTGGTGCGGTGTGGATGGAATAGCAAGGGGCGGCACATCGGCAAAAACGACTCGACGTGCTACCGCTTGATATCGAACGAACTCAACAATGAAGCGACTAGCCGAAACTCACCTAAGATGTAAGAGTTCTATGGATGGTGCTGGATACGAGGGAGGTGGAGGAGTGGAGTCGTGGAAGCTCTGTGGTGGAGAGAGGGCGGTGGTGAAAATACTAGTGGGACAAATGGGGTTGAATACCTCTGATTTTTTTTAAGCACCGGTGGAGACAAGTGAGATGAACGCGTCTGATATTCTCAGTACATACTCCACTCACACCACGCACATACACGTACACGCGTGCAGCTCTTTCCTACTGAAGATACGCGTGTGCGTTCTCTTTTTACTTGGTGAACTGAACACCCGCGCCGAGTTAAAGACTCGAGCCCTGCGGGCAAGAGCGTCACCTGCGCTCGATTCTCAGTACTCAATTCACCTTTTACACCAGCTATATGGCCTTTTGTTTTAATCTCCCTAACACCAATCGAGCGCTGCTTCAATCACTAGTACCAAGCTGCCCCTAGAACAAGCCGCCGACGACTCCGCTAACCGACGGCGGCCTTACGCCGCCGCCGCCATGCTTCATCTCCGACAGCACCTTCTCCCGCTGCTCCGCGCCGCCTCCCATTCCACCACGTCCGCACTCTCCTCGTCCCTCCACCGCCGCCTCCTGCTCTGCACCTCCGCCTCCGTCTCCCCCACCCCGTTCTCCGTCGAGGAGTACCTCGTCGCCACCTGCGGCCTCACCGGCGCCCAAGCGCTCAAAGCGTGCAAGAAGCTCCCCCATCTCAACTCCGCCTCCAGCCCTGACGCCGTGGTCGCCCTCCTCTCCGGCGCCGGCCTCTCCCGTCCCGACATCGCCGCCGTCGTCGCCGCCGATCCTCTGATCCTCCGCTCCAGGGTGGGCAACATCGCCCGCCGCCTCGGTTCCCTCCGCGACCGCGTCGGCCTGTCCGATCCCGAGATCACCCGCTTCCTCCTGGCCGGCGGCGCTAGGGCCCTCCGCTCCTGCGACATCGCCCCGAAGCTCAAGTTCTGGATCCCCTTCTTCGGCTCCTTCGACAAGTTCCTCCGTATCGTGAAGTTGAACAACTCCTTCCTCAACCCCGACGTCGAGAAGGTGGTCAAGCCCAACATCGCGCTGCTTCGGGGGTGCGGGCTAAGTGTTTGTGATATTGTCCAGCTGTCGACGCCCTGTTCGAGGCTGCTCGTTTCCAAGCCAGAACAAGTGAAGGCGTGCATGCTGCGCGCCGAGAAGCTCGGGGTGCCCCGCACCTCATCTATATTCAAGCACGCAGTCAAGGCCGCCTGTTGTCTCACCGAAGAAAAGGTCGCTGCGAGGATGGGGTTCTTGAGGAGCACTTTTGGTTGCTCCATGGAGAAGATCCGTGTTGTGGTCTGCAAAATGCCTAATATTCTTGGACTATCTGAGGAGAATCTTCGCCGCAAGATAGAGTTCATGGTCACTACGGCTGGCTTGGAGCCAGATCACATTTTGGAGTGGCCCATTCTGCTCACCTACAGCCTGGAGAAGCGGATGGTGTCGCGCCATTATGTCTTTAAGATCCTACAGGCGAAGGAATTGTTGAATAAAGGTGTTGGCTTCCTCCAGTTAGTTAATTATAGTGAGAAACGTTTTGCAAGAATCATTGACCGTCACAAGGACCCTGTTCCCGGGCTCGCAGACGCTTACGCCGCAGCTCGTGCTGGGGAAATGCCTGCCAAAGTCCATCTTTGAATGGAGATTTTGAAGGTTCATCCTATCTCTCATGCTAATAGCTAACATTGCACCTTATGCTCTGATGCTCATTAGTTAATGCTTATCCATGGTAAGTTCCTTTTTAAATCTTGGTTTCAACAACTACTGGCGATCTATGTTTCAATTGTGGATATGTGTGACTCAAGTCTCGTTGCTTCTAGTACTTGAGAAAGCAGGGTTTGGGCAGTATTAGCTACCTCTTCTCTCCTTTTTGTTTCCTAATCATCTGTTTTGTTTCAACTTTTAACTGATATTTGCTTTGCTTATTAGGATTATCTACACCGTTGTGGCTTGGCCAATTTATATTTCAGTTGAATGGGTTACCACTTTTGTTTCAACTGCTGTTTACTTTGCTCATTAGTTACTTTATTAAGGCTGTAACTTTCAAGTAGTTGCCAAAATCATTACAGGGATGAAACTTCCCATCAAACTGTCATGTAAAGCTAATGTTTAAACACAAACTAAAAATTTATGCTTGTTAACGAACTGATTTAGTGGTGCTAGAGATTTTCAGAGGTTAGGAGCTAAGAATGACGATGTTCCTGTCAACAACGACCTGGGGTCCCGTAATGATTCCCTATTTTACATGTACTAAATAAAACATGTAACACTGCAGGAAGATAGCCAAGACGTACCCCTCTTGGATCTTGTAATGTCGCCCTCATGAAATATTTCATGTAGTAAATAATTTCGTCCTAAATGCAATCATACCACTGGTACCAGGGTATTTTTATGTTTATTTTGCTCCAAAATCCAATAAAAGAGCTCATTCTATAAAAAATTCAAAGGAATTTCACAGGTCCGAATCATCGGAACTCAGCCATTCAAACAAGCCTTTAAATAACGACATGCATGACCCACTTTGCTAAATTTTGTGAAATAAGAAAAAATAATCTGCATGACCCACTTTGCTAAATTTTGTGAAATAAGAAAAAATAATCTGTGCGCAAATTAAATTATTTTTCATCATTTATTTCTGTTCCTTTGAAGTAAGAATGGTTTAGTCATTTCCTTTGTTCTTTTCTACTTTCTTTGGGAACATCGCCGCTCTTTTGCAAAAGAAAAAAAATCTGCAGATTATATTTCTGGCATTAATTATTTTTGTTCCTTTGAAGTGGAGTACTCTAATCTTTGTTCATTTCTACACTTTCCGGAAACATGAAAATAATCAAACACAACAGGAAAAAAAAGATAGCAATGGATTGTGGTAGTAATGAATAAGCAAAACTGCAAAACAAAACATATCGTGAGCTGTTTGGACAAATTGTAGCAGAGAACATCCATCCATCCAAGAAGCAACTATGAGAGATGCTTCATGCTTGTGGTTGTGGAACATTGAATTTTCTGCTCAAAGAGCATTATATTGGAGCAACATTCCAGAGATTCCTGTGCTGTGGGCTCAGACCTCATGGGTTCACCTCTGTAGCAGATTTTAGCCCCGTCGATTCACTTATCATGCTAGCTCTTAGAGGCTGACCTCGAAATCACTTAGCATCTTTATTATGTTTGAGTCTCCAGAAAGGTTTGCTTAAGCAAGACGCATGTAAGATAACTATGATCAGCGATACATCAAACATACACCGTAAGATTCCTCACAAAAGAAAAGAAAAAAGAAACACATACACTGTTAGAAGAGTTACACAAGTTCCCTGCTGAAACAACGAAAGAATAAAAAAATAATTTCAGCTGTTCGTTTGATTGCCAATCCTAAAGTATCTTCAGGGAGGGGACCCAGCCCTTGAACGGAGTGTTAGGTCCACCGGGCTGTTTTTTTATAAAGCTGTAAGAGATACATTTTTTGAATACTCAAGAGGTAGCGATTCATCAACAGGCCAAAGCTTCCAAACTATGCTCAAAACTTACTTCTTTTAAGTACACTAGGAGGTTCACCCGCACCAGATGGCGCGGGCACGGGCACGAGACGTGGGCAGGCTGCGCAGCTACGTGGGCCTCGGACGCGCGCGCTATTGGGCCGAAGGCAACGTGAGCGGGGCAAAGCCGAGCCGAAGACGCGTAGCCAAACGAAGCAGCGCACGCGGGCGCGATGTGGCCAGCGCGAGGCCGCTCAAACGCAGCAAGCGCAGCGGGCCAAATCGTGCGGACTGGAGGCACACAGCGCGTGATCGAACGACGGGCGTAGAGGGGGTGATGTGGCCCTGGCGGGAGGGGGAGAAGTTTTTCGGCTGTTAAATAAGGTAATAATTCATCTTGGATACACTATAGATTATAGATGTCAACTGAGATGAGTAAAAGAAGTTTTTTTACCCCATCATTTAGTCTTGGATACGTTCGCTTTGCTTAAGTTTGTAGCTGATGAAAGAGGGCCTTGACATGTTTATGGGTGGGACATTCAAAATCCTGCGATAGAAACAAAGGGTCATTTCCATCTTCTCATGAAATCTATATGTAGTCTTGTTGCAGACGGAATTCGTAAAGTTGTTTCTGATATGTCATAGTAGAATAGAGGAGATTGCTCCAAAAGATTCTCCTAATTGTTCACAACAATTGCAAAACTCTTGACCAGCAACATCATGCATACATGCAGTTTCTATATTGTAGCCTTTTGGCGTTGTTTATTTCTTTACTGTAAAGAAGAGTGAAACTATAGGTAGCTGTTGCAGTTTGGAAGATCAAAAGTAACACCCAACTGTAATTTGAACAGACATTTTGTATGTTATCCTTTTTGTTTGGTTAGATCTTGTGAGGTCCTTCTGTCAAGGAGACAGGACGATTTAATCGCTTTCAAGTCTCTTGATGCTATTATAAGTATGCAATGTTGGATCAAGTATTTTGACAGCCCTAAGTACTTTCAGGAGGAGAGAGGAGGCGCAGCACAAAAGCCACTTAGGGAATCATTGCATATTTACATGGAAGCCTACCTAGTTAGCCTGCAATGCTGCCAATGCAAAGACCTGTGATATCCTAGTTTCCTTGTGCCAAGTTGGATGGCTTAAGACGGACTCTTTTAGGTGGAGAGCGCATTTCAGTTTGCCTGTAGAAATAGATAAGAGACGTTGCGAGACATTTCTGGCTTGTGCCAATGTATTATTTATCTGTGTATCTGCTGTGTGAGGCTCTAATTGCTGGACCACGCAATAGCATATCTATCCACAAAGCCCAACCGGTCAGGTCACAATTACCAACCCTGAAGTAACACTAGTATTTGTTAGATTGATCTCAACCGATTAGCCCAACGACTAATCGGGCCTTGATCAGCATACGATCGGGGTGCCCGGCCCATCTAAAGGTGGTGGGCCCCAATCACGACTGTAATAATATAAAGGGGTGGGGGCCGGCGGCTCTATGGACAAGGTTGGCCTGAGCCGTACATCCCCACCAACACACAAACCCTAGACCTTGAAAAGATATTTTGATGTTATGTTTTTGTTTTCATTATTAAATTGAACCAACGGAGAATTTAATTTTGGAAAAATAGATATAATTTCCATAGTTTCATTGCAAAAGTTAATGTTGATTACTCTTTAAATTAAATTGAACCAGCGGGAGAATTTAATTTTGAGAATTGTTGTGAATTATGATATTGTTATTTTCGATAGCGTTGATAATAATGACATTATAATTTTAATTGATGATTTTATGCATTATTTCTATTTTACTTAGCGGTGATGTAGATTTAATGTATAGATTAAAATTGTATGTCGTATTTTTGACCAGCGTTGGAAACAAGGCATATAATTTTGAGTGTTATGTTCTCATTTTTATTTGAATTATTTTTCAAAGGATACAACTTGATGAGTTGTATCAAAGAAATCCCACTCTCAAAGGAGATAACTATGGAGAGTGGAAGAAAAAGATAGACTTAGCGTTTATCTTGGCCGAGGTGGATCGGGTCCTCACCATAGCACATCGGCCCCGAGGTATTTGGTGAGAAAAGAAAATGAGGATGACACTGCTTGGCGAGAAAAGACAGAGGACCATGCTCCCTTACGGATGTCTTATGACCTTGAGCATAAGAAATAGACCACGACCAACAAGAAATGTATGGTGTGATAAAAACACGATTGAGCACGCAGTGCAGGCTCAATCGCAGAGTGTTTCTTGTCACAGAGTACCTTGAGAAAATAAAGAGTCGGGTTCTTGGCTCTTCAAAGACTTATGCTACATACTAATTAAGCGACTTGTGATGTAAAGGTACTCTGGTGGTGGCGGTGGCATAAGAGAGCACATACTAAGGATGAGCAATTTGGCATCAAGCTTAAACCAATGGATTTGGCTCTCAAGGATGATTTCCTTATTCATTTGATTTTTGCTTCCTTAGGAAAAGTTTGACACCTTTGTTGTCAACTATAACATGCTTGACGAGAAATAGGACTTAGAAAAATGCATAGCTATGTGTGTGCAAGAGGAGGAAAGATTTAAATCCTCACATGGTGGTTCTATCAACTATGTGAAGGACAACAAGAAAAAGAACTTGTGATAACTTCTCCTCAAAGAACAAGGAAAAGCTCATGTCCATCGGCCTCAACAAAATAAGTTTGCGTGAGACAAAGATCGGTGTCTTCACTTTGCAAGAAGACGGACACTACAAGAAGAATTTGTCCGATTACTTAAAGATGATAATGGCAAAGAAAGGTGAGAACATTATTACCTTTATAAATGAATCCTGTATGTACAATATTGAAATCTACTTGGTGGATTGACTCGAGAACAACTGTTCATGTTGCTAATTCTTTATAGGATTCCGTTCGGCGAGGACTATGCAAAGAAAAGAAAGATGCGTTAAAATCGCAAATGGAGTCCAATTTGAAGTTGAAGCCGTTGGCGATCTTTCATTAGAGTTAGCCAATGGCTCCAATCTTTACTTAGAGATGTCCTTTTGTTCCTCTTCTGAGAGAATTTGATTAGTGTTTCAAATTTGGACAAAGATGGTTATGATTGTAATTTTGGAAATGGCAAGTGTGAAATAATGTTTAATAAAGAATGTGTTGGTCTTGCCATCTTACAAAATGAGCTTTATTTGTTATCATTATGTGATAATGTGAATGTCGTATCGCGATAATGGGAGCGTCGCGTCGCGAAAGTGATTGAATCCTCGTCTCGAATGTAAGCGAAGCGAAGAGAACTCTAGATCGTCGTCGAAATTATGGCATTGTCGTTTAGGCCATATTTGAGGGGAGAATAGAAAGACTAGTTAAGAATGATATTCTTCCTCCATTAGAGTTCTCGGACTTAGAACAATGCAGAGAATGCATTAAAGGAAAATATGTAAAGAAAATTAAGAAAAGACGCCAAAAAGAAGCACGTGAATTCTACAAATTATTCACACGCAGACATTTGTGGTCCTTTTCTGTGAAAAGTGTGGATGGTTATGACTCGTTCATAACATTCACGAATGATTACTCCCGTTTTGGATATATTTATCCAATCAAAGAAAGAAATGAAGCCTTGGATAAATTCAAGATATTTAAAATTTGAAGTTGAAAACCAACACGATTTAAAGATTAAGATAGTCCGATCGATCGGGTGGGAGTACTACGATCGACATACCCCATATGGACAAGTTCTCGGACCTTTTGCAAGGTTTTTACAGAAAATGGCATAGTAGCCCGATATTCTACAAGGCGAACCTCGGCAAAATGGAGTAGTGAAAGAGCATAGCCGTACTACGATGGATATGGTGCGAAGCATGATGAGCTATTCTACACTCGCCATTGAGTTTATGGATGGGGCGTTGAAAACCGCCATTCATATTCTCAACAGAGTGCCTAGTAAGTCGGTGCCCAAAACACCGTGCGAGTTGTGGGCGAGGAAGAGTTCCTCATTAAACCACTTACGTGTGTGGGGAGTCTGCTGAGGCTAAAGTATTTAACCCAAACCTTGGGAAGCTTGATCCCAAAAGCGATAAGTTGCCATTTCATTGGCTACCCGAAAAGTCAAAAGGTTTTCGTTTCTCTTGTCCGACAGGATATACAAAGTTTGTAGAAAGCGAGACACGCATTTGTCTTCTTAGAGGATGAAATGATGAGAGGAAGTATGGTAGCTCGTGAGATTGATCTTGAAGAGAAGCGGGTGTATCGCCCACTCAGATGATTCAAGAGCCATTCTTCACACTACTATTGTCATTGCGACAAGCGGTGCAAGACAACGTGGTGCCAAGACTGTTATTGTTCCTCTGTGGCAACAATGAATGATAATGAGGAACTGTTCTTGAGGATCCTATAGAACCTATTACCCACAGATGAGGGGAGCAACAGCAATGACCTCAAAGCAGAAGATGTACCAAATGAGGAGGCCCAGGAGGTCTCAAAGAGTAAGAAGATCAGCTATTTACGATGATTATCAGTTTATCATACAGAGGAATATCAAATGGAGGATGATCCCACCTCATTTGAAGAAGCTATGAAGCGAAAATTCCTCAAAATGGCTTGAAGCCATGGAAGAGAAATGAGGTCCATGAAGACTAATAAAGTGCAGGACTTGGAAATTATTCTAAAGGAGCCAAAAGCAAGAGAGTCGTAAATGGGTCTACAAGACAAAGCTTGACTCCCAAGGGAATGTAGAAAGATACAAAGCGCGACTTGTGGCAAAAGGATTTACGCAAAGAGAAGGGATTGATTACAATGAGACCTTTTCTCCAGTCTCATGTAAAGATTCCTTCAGAATCATAATGGCATTAGTAGCACATTATGATTTAGAGTTACATCAGATGGATGTAAAGACGGCATTTCTTAATGGGGATTTGGAGGAAAATGTTTACATGGCACAACCGAAAGGTTTTGTCATGGAAGAAATGAAAGAATGGGATGCCGCCTAAAGAAATCGATTTATGGGTTAAAGCAAGCTTCAAGGCGGTGGTACTTGAAGTTTGTGATACAATAAGAAAATTTGGGTTTAAAGAGAATGTAGAAGACAAGCGTGTTTATGCAAAGTTTAAAGATGGGAAGTTTATCTTCCTAATCACGTATGTGGATGATATCCTCTTGGCTAGTAGTGATGTCGACCTACTCTTGAGACAAAGAAGTTTTGTCCTCAAACTTTGATATGAAAGATCTTGGTGAAGCTTCGTTCGTTCTAGGGATCGAAATTCAGGGATAGAAACAAAGGGATATTGAGACTATCACAAAAGACATACATAGAAAGTCTTAAAGAAATTTGGGATGCATAAATGTAGTCCTTCACTGCACCTATAGTCAAGGGCGACAGATATGGGGTTTTCAATGCCCGAGGAACGATATGAGATCGATCAAATGAAAGCGGTTCCATATGCTTGTTTGTCGGAAGCTTCTGAGTATGCTCAAGTGTGCTGCATACGACTTAGCATTTGTTCTGGGTTACTTGGCGATTCGAGCAATCTGGAATAGAACATTGAAATTGATAAAGAAAGTCTTGCGTTATTTGCAAGGAACAAAAGGCCTCATGATGACATCTGAAGATCGATTTACTCCATATAGTGGGGTATCTGATTACGATTTTGCGGAGATGATAGAAAGTCTACATCCGGATATGTGTTCACTCTTGCGGGAGGAGCTATATCGTGGAAAAGCTCAAAGCAAACCGTCACTACATAAATCCACAATGTATCAGAGTTTGTAGCATGTTATGAGGCTACGAGGCGGTGAAGCGGCTAAAGAAGTTCATTACCGGTTTAAAAGTGGTTGGCGACATCAATAGACCACTTAAGTTGTCTTTGCGATAATGAACCCATGATAGCGTATGCCCACAACAATAAGTCAAGTGGTCTTTGCCAAACACATTGACATAAAGTACTATGTTGTGAAAGATAAAGTTAGGGATCAAATTATAAGTCTTGAGCATATAAGTACATAAAGATGTTAGCGGATCCGCTTACTAAAGGCTTACCATAGCGTGTTGAGAGAACATGTAGCGGCATGGGTTTAAGGAAAGCCTATGATTCTGAACTAAAAGATGGCCCAAAAGATTAAAGTAACTATTTGAGCAGAGAGGTGTATTGTAGTTGTTAAATCTAACGGCGATTGGCCGTGACGATGAGACATGTTACGTGCACTAATCTGTGATGGAATGAGTAAAGTCAAAAGTAATTAAAGTTAAAGCACGATTGAGATCAAAGGGAGAATGTTAGATTGATCTCAACCGATTAGCCCAACTGACTAATCGGGCCTTGATCAGCATACGATCGGGGTGCCGGCCCATCTAAAGGTGGTGGGCCCCGTCATATCTCATAATATATAAAGGGGTGGGGGTGGCTCTATGGACAAGGTTGGCTGAGCAGTACATCCCCAACACACAAACCCTAGACCGATCTAGAGGGCGCTTGATCGTGACAGGAAGCTCATGGCCGTCCGTCGCCGGATCTACAGGTAGTCACCGGCGAAGCGGCAATGGCGGATCCTCCTCCTCCAACGCGTCGGACGGTAGGTAGTTGATTCTAACAGTATTCATTTACTTTCCTTCTCTTTTGTAACAAATCTTACATTCTGAGCTCACCCAGAAAGTTTGCGGAGTACCACCATTGCAGCTAACATTGCATAGCATACATCCTCTTCCCCAAAACTGAAACAGATCCACATTTGACAAGACGTGATACAACATAATCCTCAACGCATCATTAAACGTTTAGATGCAACATATATAGGCCTTAAGCAGGGAAATCAATTCACACTTCACACTGAGGTCCTCCTGCAAAGGAGCAAAAGTGCCATGGGACTAAGATGGATTATAAACCTACTGCAGCTGCATCCAAGCAAGTCGTATTACCAATTGCCAATTCTACACTAGTTCCTACAAATGGGCAGACGCACGATCCCGGTAGACAATATGCAGCAAGCTCACGGCGCCAGATTCAGGGACTACTTCCTCTGCTCGAAACTGAAGTCTGTATTCACCAGCCACTGCATTCTTGGACCCCACCTTATTCTCAAACATGGTGGCTCTACAGTCCTATTGAAATGGCATCGGCTGTGTAAGCAGGATCCAGACCTTTCCCGTGACATCAATGGACTGATTTTTGTGGACCCACACCCACTACTCAAGCATTATTTTCCTTCTCCGTAAGGACAACTCTTTCAGGGTTACTCTTGCGATGGTCCAACGGGACGGTGCCAAGCTCCTACCCCTCTACTGTTTCCACCGGGCATCATGTTGCAGCAATGACTGTCAACTTCGGCTCCATTTGGTCTTGTGGTGGCTTCTCAAAAGCACCTACATTTTTCTAGTTTTGGATATAATAATTAGTTGAAAGCATCTTTTTTGGAGCCATAACTGCAAAATTCTACTGTAATTAGTGAAGATTTCAGCAATTAACTAGTCTACTGCACAATGCAGCACAGCACATCAACTGCTAACTGACCGTACCTGAACATGGAGCATAAGCAAGCAATGCTGCTAGGGCCTAGTTTCATATTTTTATTGAAACATGTTAGGTGGATGTAATGTAACTGACTGTGTTTTCTTCTTTTCTTAAGTATGTCTAGTTTTCCATTTAAACTAACATGAAATTTCCAACATTTGCATTGTCTATCAATTTGAGAAGTTTTACATTGCTAGATTTTACACACATATGCAGACTGCAGAGATATAAGAATCATGAAGAATGTCAATAGTCAACTTACCTTCAGAAGACCACAAGTTCATCTGTTCAATGTTAATTTTCTCAGAAGGTACACCATAAGTACTCAGGATCTTTATAACTTTGTGAAGCACCTCGTCTTCATGATATTTGACTTGAACTACCTTCAGGTGATTAGACGCCAATAATTGTTCCTTGGGCTGCAGCTTCAATCTGTTTCAAACATAGGTTTTGGTGTCTGTAGCAAACAATATTATTTTACAGAAATCAATCAGCTATACAAGATAACTTGGATAAAACAGAAATTATGATATTAGAAAACATATACTCCTACCTTATACAGTTGAAGAGTAAGCTTCTCTAGAATTGGTGAGCAGGGGCGGAGTTAGGTCTCAGGCTTCCAGGGCAATAGCCCGAGGCCCAGTGTAAAATTACCGTGTGAAAGTGGCAAAAAAAATCCACAGGAAACTAGCTTTGGGCCAAAACTGGCTAGACCGGCCCGAGGCCTAGCCCAGCGCTAGCTACGCCCCTGTTGGTGACTGTTGGAGAAAGTAAACATCATTAGAATCACAGTAGTTGTATCCATGACAATACTCAGCACCACAATCCCCATAATAACTGTTAAAACAATAATCGTCACAGTGTTCACCAAGCCTAACAAATGCTGATACCAATGATGGCATGCTCTCAAGCAACGGAGTCCAGCGCCAAAAGTCAGCAAGTTCCAATGAAATGAGACTTGGGGCAGAAATATGAGTGCGGGTATTCAGACCGAAAGTGCATCGAGTGATGCTCAGCCGTCTTAATGATTGGGACAAGATCTTCTTTGCCTTGATTATGCAATCGTTCATCTTTAACACCTCCAATGCCGGACAGCTCCAGAAATCAAGGAAGCTGGCCCGCAACTCCACACCAGTAAGTTCTAGCCTATCCAAGTGCTCGGAGATGAGGGGCACCTTGGATAGCCGCAAGTGCACATCTGCATGGCCCTTAACTCGAAGCACCCGAACTTGGCATGACACAGCATACCGGATCCACCGTCAGATGTCTCCACCGTCGCAGGAACCGATCTCACATTCATGTAGGCGTCCAGTCGCGGAGGAGCACAAGGTTGTTGACGAACTTGTTGCTGGCTGGCGCTAGCGCGGACGACCATCAGTGTTCGACGGCCTCGCGATGGCGGAAACGACTACGGATGGCAATTGTGCCCGATTACCAGCGTACCAGCGGCGAATACCTAATGGGCGGGTATGGGCGTCTTGCTTTGCCGCGGTATAAAAGCGGGCACAATTTCTTACCCGCCAGAATGGCGAAGCGCGAGCATGGGTAAGTTCCACCGTACCCGCTTCCCGACATTACCGTCATATACACTGACGGTAGGACCCTCACGAATAAAAAATAAAACCTAACCGGTAACCCGCGCCCGGTGCCACACTACTTCCCACCGCTACTGGCTCCCAAATCCCTAACCTCGGCTTCCTCCTCCTACCAGATCTCCCGCTGAGATCCGGCCGCGGCGCCTCCGAAACCCATTTGCGCTCCTCCCGCCGTCGCGCCTCCGTCCCGGCCGCCTCCTCCCGAGCCGCGCCTCCCGTCCCCGGCCGCGCTCCTCCGTCCCCCGCCGTGGCTCTCCGTCCCCGGCCGCCTCCCCTCCCGGCCGCTCCTCCGTCCCCGACGCCCTGCCCCTCCCCCGGCGCAGCTCCTCCGTCCCGGCCGCGCTCCTCCCGTCCCGGCCGCCTTGTTGCCTCCGTCCCGGCCAACAGCTCCTCCGTCCCGACGCGGCGCCCTCCGTCCCCGACATGAGATCAATATAGTTTTTTGGCATTTTAGCTTATTGGTCTAGTTTTTCATTTGACAGTAGGATAAGACATTCTTCTTAATCATGTGATTCTCAATCCTCATTGTTTCCATCAGCCTTTGACAACAAATAGCTAGCAGTTATTGATCACATGAGAACCTTAATTATGCATTTGTTTTTCACATACCATTTCAGGTTTATGATGGCATCAGCTTGCTCAATCTACTCTGCTTCATAAGCTCACACCCTTTATGAAAGGTGCTGCTAAGATAAAGTCAGTTTTCTAATTTCTATGTTCTTTTCTAAGAAAGAATGTTCAAAATCTATTTTCTATTGTTTCAAACATACAGAATTGGATTTTTCAACTGCCTGCGTTAGCTGCGGATGGAATTCAAAGATGTCAAGGAGTCTACTGGTTTGAAGGTACAGTTTTCTCACCCTTACCTAGCAAAATGCTCAAGTTTTACAGCAGAATACATATAAGCTATTGTGTAGTCTGCATGATCTTCTTCAATTGACCTATGGTTATCTTGAGAATGTGATGTGGTATACATGAGCTCAGTTCAATTTTGTGCGTTAAATGTTGAAAGGATTCTTAGCTGTAGATGGTATTTTTATCAGGACATTAGTTATGATGCAAGAAGTGCATTACTGCATTGTCAGTCCATCGGAGCACCCATGGTGTGCCAAAAGCAAGCATGTACATGGGAGTCTGCAAGATACTAAACTTTAACGGAGAGAAAAATACTGTAAAGGTCACTGGTAAACCTCATTGTTTCCTTCAGCCTGCAACAACAAAAAAACTAGCAGTTATTGATCAGGATGAGATGCTTGTTTATGCAATTGCTTTTCTTTTACTATTTTGGATCTATGATGCATCAACTTTCTCAATCTACTCTCTTTCATAAGTTCACACTCTTTATGAAAGGTTCTACTAACATAAAGTCTGTTTTATAATTTCTATGTTTTTCCCCTAAGAACCAATATTAAAAATCTATGTTCTATTGTTTCAAACATTCAGAATTGGACTCTTCAGTTACCTGTAGTAGCTGTAAATCAAATTCAAAGATGCCAAGGAGACTACTAGTAGGGTACAGTTTTCTCACACTGACCTGGCAAAATGCTCAATTTGTTCTTTCCTATTAATAATTATAGTAAGGGAAGCACCAATAGGATACGCATAAACTGCTGTGTAGTCTGCACGACCCTCTTTTGACCTGTGATTATCTTGTTGATCTTATGTAATACAAATGACCTCAATTTGATTTTGTGCCCTTATAGGTTCAAAAGGATTGTTCTTAGCTGATGATGTTATCTTTATCAGGATATTAGTAACTGCAAAGAAGTTCGCTGTCAGTCCGTTGGAGCACCCATGGTGTGCTAAGAGCAAGCTTGTACATGGACTCTGTAAGATACTAAGATGCAACGGTCAAAAATACAGAGAAGGTCATTCATAATCCATCCTAGAATGTTCTTCTGTTCAGACAGGTGTAGATTCAAATACATTCATGTGTGTAATTAAGCTGGTTTACTTCTCACATGGATTTGTCTTATATGATTTGTTTGCTTGAGGTGTGATTTGCGATAAAATTTCTTAGTTGTTGAATGTGATGCACTATTGATGTGAATTGAAATAAACTTGATATGTGCATTGTTTATGTGTGATGAGTATGCTGTGGGCGATGGGTACCATGGCGATGGGTACCCATGGTGGTAGTGCCTTGTTCACGGAGTATGTGGGCATGCTCATTGGTGTGCCAGTACCATGAGGCGGCAGACATCTGTGAGGTTCTTCGCCGTCGTCCTTCAGCGGGCATGCCGTGGGGAAAAATTGGGGGTCGCGGGCATGGGTATGGGCAAGCACTACCGTACCGCCCGCATACCGATTGCCATCCCTAGAACGGCAGCGGCACATGTTAGAGCCGTCAAGAGCGGTCCTACCCCGACCGCTGTTGAACCTCTCACGCATTTAAATCGAACAGCGGCGGTAGTCGCCGGGCTGCGTGAGGAACGGGCACGAAATGGCGAAAGCAACCGGAGGGAAACAGAACACAAGAATCCATGGTGGGCTCGGTTGTTAGCTTGACTCTCGGAGAGAACTCACTCATTGTTTCTTCTCTAGAACACACACACCGCATGAGTGAGCATACGAGACAATTTTTTGGTCTTGCTCAAAATCTGCGGCTTTTCTAGTTTTTCTTTCCTTTTATCTTGATCAAGAGACATTACATCGTTAAATGCAATGAAGCGACTACTAACTATCTTTGTTACAAAGCGATGATGAGCCACTAACTATGCCGTTACATGCGACCACTAACTACACCACTACACACTACAAGAAGCTGAAACAATAACCAACATCAAGGATTATTCAACCTTTGGTGAGCTCTAGCGAGGGAGAGGAAGGCGGAGGATCTTTGGGTGGCGGCAAAAATGGATGTAGGAGACCATCGCGAATCAAGTGGGTAGCGGCAAGACGACCGATGGTGGGTTGCGGCAGACGGACGGCGGCAGCGACGACGGCTCCGTGCTTGGGCACGGCGGCCATAGCTAAGCGTCGTCCGCGAGCATTTAGCGGCATGTGGATGCTAGTGGGGCGAACGCAGCGAGGATGGTGCACCCGTCTTGGCTTTGGCATCGTCAGCGCGATGGTGCGAGAGTGGCATCGCGGCGCAAGAACTACGTGCATCGAGGGAAGATGGCTAGCCTACTCGGTTCACATGGTCTTAGAACACGGATGGCGAAGATGTGGTGAAACTCACCGACAAAGGCGGCGTGGAGGAGCTTGGCCCTGGCGGCGGCTTCTCGGGTCAAGGAGGAAGAAGCTTCGATTGGCGACTTGAGGCGGCATTTGAAATCGAGAGGAAAAGGAGTATGAGGACATAGAGCGAATCGACCACGAGTGGTTCGTGGATAAGCTCACGAGAGGAGGATTTGGCGGGCGGCAAAGGCGGCAAGCAGCGATGCGTGGGTGGAGGCGGTGAAGACGATAGCATTAGGCTCGACTCTGAGCGAGCAATATCAACAAGTGGATATGTTTGAGGGGTGTAGAAGCATTTGGATGCGGAGCGACGTGGTGGAGCTCGGTACACATTGCAGGGGTTGGGGACGAAGGCCATGTCGGCGAGTTCGATGAATGAGAGGATGAGAAGGCGGGAGAGGAGAGGGTAAATCTGAGGCTATTTGAATTATAGCGAGTTCGGATGGGCGGCGAACGCAGTTCGGCATGGCGAGTCCGTCTGACCACGAGTTAAGCGGGCCATGCCATCTTGGCCCACTTACCGACGAGGTAGTTCAGCCACGACCCATCAACCTTCCTTTCATGTAAGTGTTATCTTAGGCGAGCCATTTGGTCTAGCGGGCCAAGGCTAGCCCACCAGCCATTAAGCTCGAAAATTCAAAGAATAAAAAACTAAAAAATCGAGAAAAATATGTAGAATTGAGAAATAAATATGAAAATTGTAAAAAAAAATGAGACAATCATATTGAAAATGTAATAAAGAGCTTTATTAATATTCAAATCGTTGTCTCGTTAAAACCTTTGTATGGTAAAAACTCAACATAAGAAAATCTTAGCAAAGAAAAAAAGTACAACCAATACCCGATTACAGTGACCCTCACGGAGGGAAGAGAGGCGGAGTGGAGAGTCTCCTTGTCGCCATCGTAAAAGCGACCCCGATTGAAGAACTCATTTGTAATTAAGGTATCTCTAGATGTACTTCATTCCATCTGAAGTACTTCCTTCATAAACTCCACTTGGGCATGTTTGATTTCATCTAGAGTACTTCCTTCTTTCAAGGTACCCTTAGGCATATTTAGTTTCGTTTGAAGTATTCCCACTTTAAACACTCTTGGGTTGATTGACTTTCATTTGAAGTGTTTCCTTTATTTACTTGCCTTTGGATTTATTGAATTTCATTTAGATACTTTCAGATGTTCTCGTGTTCAATCGTACTTTGCGTAATTAGAATCAGAAGCCACGACGGAGCAACAATTCAAGCAAAAGCAAGAATAAGACTAAGGTTATCAAAATATTGAGCAAGGCAAGTTAACACTTTGAACTTTGATCATGTTGAACCTACTTTTGAAATGCAATTATATTGATTCAAATTATGAAATTGCATTACTATGATTCATACAACTCTGTTGACCTAGGTCATAGTTAATACCTAAATGATAATTGAATAACCTTCTCATCCTTGAACTTGGACACTATCCTTTGTCACCCTAGTAATAATGCTATACATGACTAGTTAATAAGTCCGTATCTAAGTGACATGCTTAGCCTTGATTAGATACATTGACATGTGGGCAATGATTTGCCCTGACATCATTCAAAACTTGAAAACTTGCCACGCTAGTATGTTGAACTAGAAAAGTATTTCAAAACAAAAGAAAATCAAAAAGCAATTTCAACTCGGGTAATTTGGTAAGCGTGGCGGAGTCGGATAAGAACACGACAGTGGGTATGGAGACATACCGTCCAAATAAATCAAGGACTGAGTTCTGGTAACAGCCTTCTCAAGTACAAATAGTGCAACCAAAAGTCTATAATATGTACGACTTGGCTAACTAATTTGTTAGATCTCGGTAAGCCGCCATTGGTGGGTGTGTGGTGTGGGTGGAGGGTAATGAAGCCACAAGAAAACCACACGACGCAAGTGGGAGACCTCCCGGGGGCGAGGCCCAAAGAGGTTATATCTTAGTCGCACACCTATGGAAGTGTGTCAAGATGGACATTATAAGTTGATTGTGTTAGTCGCTGGACTCTTGCACTTGGTGATAACAAGATCCTTACTCTCATCGGGAGGATGACACTTGGAGATGGGGCAATTTTTTCTTTATTTCTCACACAATGCCATGCCAACTGAGGGTTGGGGATACAAATTATATAGTCGCTAACTTGACCAAGCATATGCTAAGATGCTAGTCTAAGATCTTTGTCCTAAAAGCGATCTAAGATCTTTGTCCTAAAAGGTCCTAAGATCTTTGTCTCTAAGATCTTTGTCCTCTAAGATCTTTGTCCTTGAAGGGCGGCAAAAGCAAACACACAAGACTTATCCAACAAATACGAGAGACTTATTCATCATTCTCCCTAAGTCTTGTGCGTCGTCTTGTGGGAGAGTTGAACCATCCGATCTGGAGCAGAGCTCGAGGAATTTGACCCTCCCAAGAGGCTTGGTGAAAGCGAGTCATAAGTCGATCCGTGGTGTTGATGTAGCTTCGCCTTGATCTCGCTTTTCATCCATGACCTCGGATGAAGTGGTACTTCACCTGAGATGTGCTTGCTCCGTTCATGGAAAATGGGGTTCTTTGCGAGCAGGCGGACTTCTTTGTCCGCCTGGCGCCACCGCCGTGTCTCTGAGAGATCACCAGCGATCGAGCGAGCAGGCGCTGAGTCAGCGGTGGAGGCGCTATGTACTTTCGGCCTCACGGTGGACAGAGCCACCACTCGCTTGCTTGGTATTGCCGACTAACGAGGCACTTGCCGAGGAAGAAGAGAATCCGCTTGTGCTCTTCTTGGGTGTCGATGTCGCTGCGTGGTATTCATCGTCATGCGATGAAGTCTTGCCGTGGGACACCTCGGGTAGTGCAAGCCGAAGTCGGAGGTGCCCGCAGCGTAGCGGAGGATCCTCTTCACGACTCTTGATGCTCGTCGTCGATCATTTGCATGAACCGTGGCGACGGCCGACGGCGAACGCCATGTCGGTCGCGTGTGGACAAGGTAGCGAAGGGCGCCCAATAATGCGCCGTCTTGCGTTGCGTCCGCCTCACTCTCCGCCGTCTTTGTCGCGGCTCGACTTGACCTCTCCTCCATAGGGAGTGTGAAATTTGGGTTGCGATGGCGAGCCAGCCGACTCAACGATGCGCTTAGGCGTGGCGATGCAGCGAAGGAGATCTGGGGCTCGCATCTGGTGGACCTCGATCCCTGTAGAAGGAGAGAGCCCCTGTCGCTCATCGGAAGGCGGTCTTCATCTCGCCTTGAGCAACCGACCTCGGCCTCCTTGGAGCGACGGCGTGAACCGCCAGCGGGCGTTGCCGCTTGCCCCGCCGTAGACCCGCATGACCTCGTGTGCGCTCTCTTTGGAACCCCCGTTGCATAAGGGTGGAGTCGACTTTAGCGTTCGGGCTCGTGGTGCTGCCGCATGGCCGTGAAGGGCCTTGCGTGGCGGAGGACCTTGCCTCTTCTTCGGGATGACGAATCCTGCTGCCGACGGACGTAGACCTCCTCGCTTCAAGTCGCCGCTGAGGAAGGCGGACTTGGCGTCCATGTGATGGGCGTGCCAACCCTCTGAGGTACGCAAGTGCGAGGAGAAGACGAACGGACTCCACGCGCTGACGGCGGGAAAAGCGTCGTCAAGTCGATCCTCTCCGCCGCATGAAGCCTCGTGCCACCAAGCGAGCCTTGTCTTTGGGCGATGGCGCCGGCTTCATCCGCCGGCTTGAACACCCACTTAAGGGTGATCGGCGTGGTGGCCGGCAGAAGATCCGCCAGCCCCACGCGTCGGTTCGCTCGGCGGCGTCCATCTCTTGCTTCATCGCGACACGCCACGCCGCGTCTCCCTCCTTCAAGCAAAGGCGGGGGCTCGCCGTCGTCGCCGCGCCAAGTCTGACTCATGCCGAAGTCGTCTTGCCGCCGACCGAGGACGGGCAATCACGAGGATGTTATCCATAATGCTGGTGAGCGCAGAGGCTCGCCGTCGTGGTAAGCGTCGCGATCCTCGTCGTGGAGCAATGAAGCGAACTCCACCGTCTTGTTGCTAAATCGTGGACCGAAATTGTTGGGGCGATCCGGTGGTGTCCGCCGGCGGGAGAGTGGTGGCCGGTCTTGAGTGGCCGGTGGTGAAAAGTGGGCGTGGCTGGTGCGAAGGTGGTGGAGCACTCATGGAGCTGGTGGCGGCGAGATGTCGAGCTTCGGTGAAGGCAATTGCTAGCTCACCGGCTCTCGAAATGGGCGTGGTCGACAACGAAATCCACAGGAATCGAAGTCGAATCGTCGCCCACCGCCTTGTCCCATGTCGGCCTCGTATGCGTCGAACCTGGCGTCCGCGAGATCGGACGTCTTCGTGTGTCGAGGTCGAGGATGCGGTAGGCCTTGAGCCCTCGCGTAGCCGATGAACACTCCGAGTGCTCACGCCGTCAAGCTTGCGAAGTGGCCAAGCTCCTTGGCGACGCGAGGGAGCCAAGACCCGCAAGTGAAACCGTAGGCTTGCGCTTATGCCAAACCTCGTCTGGCGTCTGCCGCCGAGTGCTTTAATAGGCGGCGGTTGAGGATATGAAGCGGTATCACCACCGCCTCTCCCAGAAGGCGGTAAGCATCCCCTCGCTGAGGAGGGCCGAGCCATCCCATACAACCGTCTGGTTGCGCCGCCGACGACGCCGTTCTGCGCTGCGGGTCATGACGGTAGCGGAGTAGTGGCTGAATACCTCTCATCAAGCCTGATCACGCGAATTCAACGGCCATGGTTATGCATGTTGACCTGTATGACTTCTGACGCGCTCTGCCTCGCGCGGCTGATTGCGTGCGCTTGATGGCGTCATGACCTCTCCCTTGCTGCTGGGGACCATCACCCACATGTAGCGGGAGAGGTCGTCGAAAGCGGCGGAAATGGCGTCGTCTCCGGTGTGGCGGTGTCGGCAAGAGCCACACAAGTCCCGTGCTGCGAAGCTCGAGCCTCTCCTTGGCTCGAAACTTCGCCTCTTTGGGGAAAGAGTCGCCGCTGCCGTCAACACGCAGCGTCATGAGAAGCGCTCCACATGGTCAAGGGACGGAGCCTCGCGACCATCTCCGTGGCACTTGGAGCAGCCGGGGCCTCGAAGTGAAAGGTGCCCAAAGCTCGATGCCGCTGCCCGCGCCTCGTCGTCTGACGGCGGCGAGACGAAGGGGTTGTGCCACCTTGCGTGAAGGATGTAGAGTCTATTTGCGCCTCTGGTTACCTTGGCAAGAAAGCGGCGGCGAAGATCCCAAATCCGCGACACCGGGTGCTCGATCTCGACACCGCGAGCCGTTCTCATCCAGTATCCCAAAAGTGATGATGGAGTTCTGGTCGGGGATGTAGTAGACGCCGGTGAGCGGCTGTGCTTTCGCCGGACACCTGCGGTGAAGATGACGGAGCCGAGCGCCCTTGATTTTCCGCCGGGCGTCCCCAAACAGATCGGAGCCTCGAGCGTTTGAGTCGAGCTCGGAGAAGAACTCTGTCGCCGGTCATGTGGTGGGTGGCGCGGTGTCGAGCACCGCCCGTCGGTCTTGTCGTTCTTGCGGGCTGTCGCCAGGGAGGGCATGTGCTTTTGGCTCGTCAAGGTGGAGGAAGGCCACTGCGGCAGGTGCGGTGGAGGTAGTTCGATGCTCGCATGAGCAATGAACAGAGCCATGCCCTCCTCCTCCTCACTTCTTGCGACGTGGGCTGGCAGCGTCGTGGTGTCGACAATCCTTGGCCCAATGACCAAGCTTGCCGCAGTTGTGGCAAGAGTAAATCTCGTCTTGGCTTTTGCTTGCCGGCCAGCATACTGGGCGCCTCACGATCATCGCCTCGTGGTGTCGACAATCCTTGGCCCAATGACCGAGCTTGCGCGGTTGTAGCAAGTTGTCTCGTCTTGCGACTTTTGCTTGCCGCGCTATGTTTGTCGTGGAAGAAGGCTCCCTTCTTCACTGTCACCTTGGCGTGACCGCTTGCTCCGAGTGAGAGGAGCTTCCGCCAATGGTGGCGGGTCCCGAGAAACGGCGTGGCTCATCGGCATCCGCGACCTTGAGGCGACCGCGCCTCCTCGATCGTCATCGTGGAGAGGTCTAGCGAAGACTTCGTCGGCGAGCCATCTGCTTGTACTTCTCGAGGGCCTTGGTGGAAGAGCTTCTCCACGCTCTCTCCTCGCCGTAGAGTGTCTTCGCCGGCCGCACCAACTACGCAGCGAGTGTTGAGGCGGAAACAAAGTCATCAACGTCCTCGCTTTGGCTTGAAGGCGAGTTCTCCCTTCCGTCGCGTAGTGCACGCAATGTAGACTTGCGGTAGCGGTCGCTGCCGTCGTCTTGCGGCGATGGCGTCCCAAGCCTCTTTAGCGATCGCTTGTTGGTAGCGAAGCGCATCTCGGCGGGGCTGCGGCGATGAAGCATCCGGCGCCCGTCGATCTTAGTGCGTGGTCGATGTCTCCGTCTGCGGATGCATCCCGCATATGCCGCGCCTAGAGCCTTACCCTCATCGCGCGCCCGCTCGGCGTAGTTGGTCTTGGTGAGGTAGGCCACCCGCCGCCGGCCGGCGTCCCCGACGGCGACTGGTACTCGTGGTGACCACGATGCCGAGCAGGGAGAAACGCGTCGCTGTGATGGATGGCGCAGCTCTCCGTCGACCCGTCTGCTATTCGTCTTGGCGTCTCCTCGAGGCGCCCATACGGCGTCGCGCCTGTCTGAGGTTGCCCGCCGCTCATGGGCGTCTTGCGGTTGCCAATTCGCCGCTTCGCCCTCATATTTGCCTCCCTCTCCAGTGAGCTCAAGGTCGCGTCGGTATTTATCATCAGCGAAGATGGAGCTGCTATTC
This sequence comes from Phyllostachys edulis, assembly GCA_036346405.1. NCBI lineage: Eukaryota > Viridiplantae > Streptophyta > Magnoliopsida > Poales > Poaceae > Phyllostachys > Phyllostachys edulis. The sequence goes on from JAYEVD010000293.1 coordinate 362,945, forward strand.
TCTGCCGCGTAGAACCTCGACCTCATTCTTTGCATGACGCTGCATCTGCCGCCCAGCCGCTTCGCCTCACGCTCGGCTTCTTTGCCCGACTGGGCTTCTGCCGACCTTCAACGCCCTTTCGCCGCCGTAGCGGCCTTTGTCAGGCTGCCGCTTCGCTGCGTTCTCTGCCGCTGAGTTAAACTTCTTGCCGCCAGTGTGCTTTCGAGGCGACCGAAGGCTGAGATCGCCTCTGCGGACATGGCGCACCGGGAAGCTAACTGCGTGGAGGAGAGCTGCTTTGCTCTTGGTTGGGCCGCTGCGAAGTGAAGCAAGTGGAGAAGGGATTGAGCGAGAGATGCTCGGAGTTGCGGATAGGCCGGCTCGATACCACTTGTTAGTCATTTGGACTCTTGCACTTGGTGATAACAAGATCCTTACTCTCATCGGGAGGATGACACTTGGAGATGGGGCAATTTTTCTTTATTTCTCACACAATGCCATGCCAACTGAGGGTTGGGGATACAAATTATAAGGTCGCTAACGACCAAGCATATGCTAAGATGCTAGTCTAAGATCTTTGTCCTAAGCGTCTAAGATCTTTGTCTTAAAAGATCTAAGATCTTTGTCCTCTAAGATCTTGTCTCTAAGATCTTTGCCCTTGAAGGCTGACAAAAGCAAACACACAAGACTTATCCAACAAGTCACGAGACTTATTCATCAGATTGTTTCTTGTGGGTAAAGTCATAAACTACTCGCAAAGTGTAAAAACTATCTAGATAGTCATGTCCACGGTCATGGTGGTCAGAGAACTTACTTGAATTACCTTTTATTTTCATAAAACAATTTTTGGATGGAATGAAAAGATGGGTTGGAGCCTGAGATTTGAGTTGCCCTAGTTAAGATCTAGTGGGATGTACAGGATGTGACCCGAGAAAAAACACGAGTATTGGGTGAATAGAGCAACTCAATGATATAGGAGGTTGGAGCCTCCACTAGTATTTTACAACAGAACTCAACTTTGTTAAAACCTGTGTTAGTTAAAAATGTTAGGTCTCAGGATTTGCTTATTACTTAATCTATTTCAATAAGTGGCTTTATGCAAACAAAAGAACCACAAGCCACCCTTTTGATTAGCCTTACATATTATATAACTGCATTCTATGTGTTGGCTCGCGGGTACGGTTGTGTACTCACGCTCGCTCAATATTATTATTCAATAATACGCTCGTTCGTCACGACTAGAAGACAAGAAGGCCAAGGACTAGGTCGTGGGCCCCAGTCGATTACCTGTGGGTATATCGTGAGGGTTTCACGTATTGTATTTTAATTCCGCTTCCGCTGTTGATTCTTCAAAGGTATTTGGCCTGACTGGCCATTTTGAAAGTCAAAAGCCGTAAGGTATATTTACGCTTTGTTTATTATTATGCAATAGCTTTACAATTTCGTGATATGTGACTGATATTCAATGATGTAATTGTGGGCACTACCTACTGATTCAGGGATTGGTGCTGTGAACACAGAAGATTTCAAATTGCAAATTTGGGGTCTGACAATAATGGTCTCTTATGGGGTAAAGTTGTACGACCTTTGCAGAATGTAAAACTGTCCGAATAGCCGTGCCCACGGTAATGGGTGATGTCGAGAGCTTGGTTTATTATATTTAAATTTTACAAAATGATTTGTGAGTGGAATGAAAAGTAGGGTTGGGCAAGCGATTTGATTTGTCTGTCTAGGAGCGATGGAAGGTATCAGTTGTATCTGACCACTATATTTACAAGAGGAATCTGGCCTAGGATTAGCGGTTGGGTGCGGCGAGATTCAAGGTGGTGTGGCTCTTGGTCGGTGGTTGTAGCATGAGAATTGTCGGGCGGATGCAGCCTAAGAATTATCGGGTGGATGTAGCCTTAGAGTTGCTAGGGGCATTTAGCAGGAATCGCTGAGGTATTCCTCCGAAATTTAGGGTGGCGATAACCTTTGGGATCATGGGGTGGATCACGACCTTGGAAAATGGTATAGCATGAGATGAATGGAATTGAAAGCTACTTGTGAATGGATGGAACCTTCGGATATTGTTCTCCACTAGCACGTGGACAAAACATTCGCTCTTATTACACAACAAAACTCAATTTCACTAAAAACTGGTTTAGTCAAAATGCTAGGTCTCAGGATTTGTCTACTATATAGTCTAATTAAAATATAGATTGTGCAAACAAAAGAACCACACCCCTCCCCTTGATTAGCCTTGCATATATTATAACTGCACTCTGTGTGTTGGCTCGTTGAGTACGGCTATGCACTTACACTCGCTCAATATTACCATTCGGTGAAGTAAGAATAAAGAAGGTTCTGCGGTGCTTAGCGACATTCGTCAAGATTGAAAATCAAGAAAGCCAAGAACTAGAACATGTGCCTAGTCAATTATGCGTGGATATATCCTAGAAGTCTACTTGATGCGTTTTAGTGCACTTGGTTGCTTATCTTTAAAGGTATTTGGCACGACTTAACATTACAAAGTCAAAAGCCATAATGTATATTTACGCATTGTTTATTATTATGCAATAACATTATATTTTTATGATATGTGTTTGATATTCAACTATGTCACTGTGTGCACTAGATACTGATCCATAGTGCTGCATAAACGGAGGGTTCCAAATCACAAATTCGGGTCCCGATAGTTTGCCACCCTCCAACTTCCAAAACTAGTGCAAAACACCCTTCAAGTTTGAGGAACTTGAAGGGCTGAACAAAAATCTTGGGAGGAGAGAGACGGATGGCTAATCTAAAAGTTTGAGAAATAGGAGGACTAAATCACATATTTACCAAATATTCCCCTCGCCTCAAAATCCCTAGTTGCTCCTTTTGTCGTTAAGCCCGTCCACCCAGCGCACCATTCGACCTCTCTCGCTAGCTCCTCTAATTTGTCTCCATCAATCGGCCAAGTATTTGCATCCCCAAACCATTGTACATTGTCAACTCAATTCTTGTAGCCTCTAGAATGGCAGAAAACGACTGATCTGGCGTTGCCTCTCCATCACTGCCGATCCGTAACCCCAATCACCATGGGACCCGGGAACATGACCCGCCCCAACGACCACGACAAGTAAGCCTCGAAGTGCCTCGAACAATGACCGCGTGCGTTCTCCATGCTCACTTTCGGTACGCAGAAGACATGTACTGCGTCGATTAAGGTACGCGTATGAATTGATGCGAGAGGACAATAATTCTGTGAGACTTACATAGAGGCGGTAGATCCGCCTCAACGTCGGCCGTGTGAAATTTCTTGAACTCGCGATGCCGTTGCCGTGATAGCACATCGTGGAATCTCGCTAGGAGGTCCATGCACCACATGGCCGGGGTCGTAAATACCGCCATGGGGAACATGTGCGAGAAGCAAGTCGGTCGAAGCCCGTCGGCGGCGTCGGCGTCGTCTCCGCCACGAAAGGTGGAGCGTGTGCGTCTCTAGCCTCGGTGATCAACCGGCGTCGTCGGTGAGGGCGGTCGTACTCGCGTCGCCTCCGCCATCCTCGCTAGTGGAAGAGGCTCGCCGCTCTCAACTGCGTCGAAGCGATTAAGAACAAGCGTGTTGCCGCAAAGTAATCAAGCGATTAGCGCATGAAGGTCAAAGCGCACGTACCTCGAGAACCGGTGTGGGTGCGACCTCCATTACTACGATGGGCGTCTTGCCATAGCGCATAAAGCTCAATCGGCGCCTCGCCTCGGGAGACATGGTCTTGATCTTGACTCTGTTGATGCGCGTCAATCACCTGGTCAAGCAACTCGTAGTGGCATGCGTTCGTCATACCTACAAATTAAGTGCATGCATTGTAAAGACTACAAAACATGTACAGAAACTAAAATTCCTACTTTAAAAATAATCTTTGGTGTTAACAGAATAATTACCACACAAAAAATGTAAACCAAATCTAGGCTACTCAGCAATTTAAACAGATTTGTAATAGAGTCTTCTAGTTTATAGGATCTTTTTAAATATTTTCCAAGTGCAACTATAAACAATAAACAAAGTTCTTCCTAATTTCCTAGTTTCGTAGTTTCAAATTAATTTTCGACATTAACAATATAATTACCACGCACAAATGGGAAACTAAATAAAGATGAGATTATTTTTTACATATTTCTAATAGGCGTATTCCTATTTCTACTAATTTATCCTAAATCGTTCGACTGTTGTAACATTCATAACATGTATCTAATCAACTAAATTCTACTCGCTATTTTACTGAATTCTATGTCGCTATTCTACTTAATTCTACATAATTCAGCTCGCTATTCTACTTAATACTACTTGCTACAGCTCAAATGATGTACTTAATTCTACATAATTTGACATAATGTACAAAGTTGCAAAAAAACATGTACATGTAAGATGGTATTGCGCCGAATAGGATCGATGCTCTATCAATCTCTTTCCTCATGACGAACTAGCGAACTTCGCTACCTTTCTTCTCTCTCTCTCTCTTTTGTTTTTTTTGGAATTACAATGAGTTTTGGAGGAATTTTTTGGGTTTTTATACATGTCTTCCTATCGCCCAGTTCAACTAGCGGCAGAAGTATCGCCAGATTGAACTAGCGATAGGAAGGCTATTGATTCACTTGATTCAACTTGCGGCAGTATTTGGGTGGCGGCAGAGGTCTCTGTCGCCCGAGTTCAAATGGCGACTACACATGCCATAATTGAGCTGACGACATGGAGCCATTTTGTAATTTTTTGGGCGGCTATTTATTTTTGTAAATATATTTTAAAATAATATTATTTTAAAAAATTCTCCACCTCTCTCTCGGCTCTCTCATTTGTCTCCATCTCTCATTTGTCTCCATCAATCGATCAGTCGCCGCGTCCCCAAACCGGCCTTCTTTGTCAACTCAATCTGTGTCACCTCAGGGGCAGAAGGCGACTGATCTGCGCGCCTCTCATCCCACCTACTCGGCCTTAACCCCGATTCTTTGCAGCGACTCCTCGCTTGCGTCGTCTCACGTAAAGCCACGACTCAAACAACCACCGCGCAGGAAGCTGCTGAAGATCTCATTTGTGGCGTTGATCTGCTCCTCCGTCGAGTCAAACCGCACCTCTGCCTCTGCTTCCGCTTCATTGATGAACGACCTCGTCCATCTCCAACCCTAGCGACCACTGCCCAGATCCTTCCCTACTCTTGGTTAATGCTAACTTTCGCATCGTGCTTTAATATTCTTTTTTACTACTATTTTTGCATGTTTGAATTTGTAGTTTTTTGGATCGTCTTGTTTGTGGTTGTGTATAACAATCCTTGTGTTTGTCGGTATAAATCTGAGAATAATTGTGATTGGATGAGGAGTAACACTTGTGGTTATGTGTGGTGTAATTGAGCTCTAATCTGTTAGTCTTAGTAGCTCTACGATTGATGGTTACTATTCTAGTTCTTTATTAACTTTGCATGTTTGAGCGTAATTTTTGGATCTGTCTTGTTGTGTTTGTGTATGATAATCTGTGATTTTTAGTTGTTCTATCCTCGTGTTTGTGAAGCTGGAAATCTTGAGAATAATTGTGATTACGTGAGTAGTTATGTGTTGTGGAGTTGAGGAGCGATCTGTTAGCTTTAGTAGCTCTCTGATTGATAGTAATGATCATGATGGTTAATCGCCGCATGTAATTTGGTCTTTATTCTTGTTACATTGTAATCTATCATTCGATGGATTGCGTGGCGTTAGTTTGTTTCCTTGTCCGTAGGAAGCGTGGCGCTCGCCGCGATCCTCGGCAGAATGCCTCGGTTAGTGAGGCTGCGAAAAGGAGGAAAATAAACCTGACTAGCGGCCGGACCGTCTTAAGCGCACTCCGGATTGAGCTAGCTGCGGCCGCGTCTTGTCGTTCTTGCCCTCGCGCGAGGCTCTGTGACGTGCATCTTGGCTTTAATGGTAGCGGCTTGAAACGGTGGAAATGCATACGCCCTATGCATCAACGATCTGAGAGCTCTGAGTGCTCATCGTTAAACAAGTTAGTCAACTACTTTCTGTTGCTCCTCGATCGATCGCCTATACTTCAATGCGATCTCAAGACTGTCCTTGTGAAGGTGGTGATGAGACATTAGATACATGGAATTATGGATTCATCATGCTATATCTTGTCAAGTCGAGTACTTACTATTTGCAATAGCGTTGTTGGCGTATTTGGCGACTACCCAACAATCCTCTGGAGTCTCCAAGCACTTGTCGGCGGCTAGATCTTTATCGTGTGGAGTTAGAGGACTCCTTCTGGATTTTTAAGTATTCGGCATTGGGGATCTAAAGATGAGGTGTGCGCCTTTTTCACTAAAGGATATTCACCGACATTGAAAGCGTTTGGGCATCATCTCTTGTAATTTACTGCGAGGATGTTACTTTTCGAATATATGTCCCGATCTAATTTCCTTGGAACTAGATGACTTGTTGGACTATACACCTTTGGTTGAGAGCATACCATCATTGGTATCGGCATTCATCGAGACTTGGCGAGCAGTGTGGTGAATGGTGTCACAATGGCTATGAGATTGGGGGTTGTGGAGATGATTTATGAGAGGGATGCGGTGGTAGCAATGATGAGTGAGACGACTGCATACTTCTTTAAGGTTTGTCGTATGCTGTGAATTTTGAGTTGATAGCTGACACAAGAGTGATTCGATTGATTTCTCCAACTTTGTTTTGAATATTGAATACGTACTAAATGCTCTAATTCAATTCAATTTGTCTCATCATGTCTGTATTTTAATAAGTTACTTTAATAAGACCTTGAGATATTCTTGCCCCTTTACACCTCGTGGAGTTTACTTTCATGAAGGATTTGAAATGGTGCCCTATATTTAGCAAGCTAAAGACTTTGTTAGTTAATGAGTGGTTAAGTATTGCTACCTTGCTACCTTTGGTGCATTACTTTGCTTTCTCCAACACTCGCCAAATCTTGAGCTCGCTCTTCAAATATCTTGAGATGTATTTTTTCTCCTTGTTAACCCATGTAATTAAAGTTAGCATGTATGACGAATTAAGCATGGTTATGGTATAAATATCTGTAGAGTTACGAAGATATAGTGGAAACAAAGATGCAGTTATGATCGTGAGCAACCATTTGCATCTAAACACCTCACTGTTGAAGTTAAATGTTACAAGGTTGATGAGCGGATTCGCAAAATGTTAGAATTTCTGGGTACCTATGGTGTTCCATCTGAGCAAATTAAGATAAAGAAACCTCCTGAGCTAGGGCATGACTGCTGGCCTTCTGGAAGTAAGTCAATTACTGGCAATCTTCATAGTTCTTTTATTTCTGCAACCTGCTTATGTGTATAAAATATCGCAATGAAAAGAATTTGTCTGATTATTTAGATAAGTAAAGGTTGGGAGTTTTATGCGTAAAGTAGATATTCCCCACATATGATGAAATAATAGAACAAAACACAGTATGATATGTCACTCATACATAGCATGTTTGAATAGGAACCTGAAGCTAGGTCAAAGCAGCATTGCATACATTTTCTTCTACCATTTTGCATCCTTTTACGAGACAATGCTCTTGTGCAACACCGGTATCACGCTAGTGGGCCTTGGTGGCCATCTACATTGTCCAAGTCATCCGATTGTAGCCTAAGATGCTGGACAGCGTGCACACACACACACATATATAGGGCCTTGGTTTAGTACTCACAGGAGTATGTACTCTCGCTTCAATATACCACGTAAACTCATATATTATACTTCTTTATCACTTCGGTATGCTTAAATACCACTTATAAGATACTCGATGCGACTTGATTGAAAATTTTCTATTGGAGCCCTTTGTTTTGCTATATACCTTTTTTTCATATATAAAAAGTATATCATAAATTTTGCTATAAAAAGTGAACTTTAATGAAATTTTTATAGAACTCACTTTGGAGTATCTTGTAATCATTATTGGAGTATGCTCAAATTGGTAAAGATGTATCATCGTAAAATTTAAGCGGTATATGAGAGGTGGCGACGCGTCTCAGAGTACCATCATTATATATATATATATATATATATATATATATATATATATATATATATATATATATATATATATATATATATATATATAATAATATATGCATGTGTATTATTGAATGCTTTTCTACTTGTTTGTCAAGCAGAAAGTGTAAAATGTTAGGAATATGTACCTCAAAGATGATCCTCGGCTCTTGGTCTTTTAAGTTCTTCATAAAGCATAAGTTCAAAACTTCATATTAATACAAGAAATTCAACCTTTGCAACTTTACTTCTAAGTTGAGTAAGCATAGGTACGGTTACCTTTGGGCACATTTTGATTCCACCATTAGATATTTTGAGCAAATGCGCTTTCACTCTAGAGTAGCTCCCGGTGTACATAAGTTTACCATACTTGCATTTGAATCTCACGTTTCCTCCACCTCCTCCACCAATTCTCTCTAGGCACTCAACATGATTCCACAACGGAGTCTTCATATTTTATTGCTCAGCACTTGAACCAGACTGTTCCATCTCCTAAGTCCTAATCATGTTCAAGCAAAAGTAGTTACAATAGCACCAAGGTTATTAAGGCGTTAAGGCGAGGCGAGGCGCCAAGGCACCGCCGCGCCTAGCGGCGCCTTGGGCCTCGAGGGACGCCCATCTGAGGCGCCATGCCATCGAGAAGAAAGCATAAAGTACGCAAGCGTGAAAATAAAAAAAGAAAATGAGGAAAAGAAAAGCAGGAAAGGTCAAACCGAAAAGCCCGACCCATCAGCGGCCATTGCCAGACCCCAGTGCCTAATGCGTCTCCTACATCTAACCCTAGCGCCTCCCTCCTCTCCCCATCTCCGGCGTCTCTCTCCCCACCTCTGCATACCTCTCCTCCCATCCGTGGCAGAACAGACGGCAGCCGAATGAGGCTAAATCGGCGCGGGGAGGCGAAATCGGCAGTTAGGCGGGATCCTGACAAAAGTGATGCTGGATCCGGAGCGATGGCGGGAGATCGAGCGGCTTTGCAGTGGAGACGGCGTCGTCGTCGCTCGTTCGAGAGGTCCTCGGCGACAGGCTCGATGAACTCAAGATCGAGTCTTGCTCGGCTCCTCTCTTACGTCTTTCTACCTCCTCTCCAAGGAGGATTCGAGCAGGAGGTCACGAGCGACTGAAACCATGAGGAGGAGAGTAAGACGAGTCATGCGTGTGGCTGACAGGAAGGGAGGAGGCTGGCAGGGAGAGAAAGCGGCAAGGCGGGGCGGCGCAAGGCTGAGAGGCCTTAGCACCCGTGGCGCCTTGCAGCCTAAGCGTCGCTAAGCGGCAGCAAGCGACATATAATAAACTGAATAGCACAAGGCGGCTTTACACTTCAACAATAGCACAGTGTCCTCAACTAGTTACAATAGCGTGACATGACATATCGATGAAGGCGAAATCGATCTTTGTGTTGCGTGACATACTCATACTATGCACAAGCAATGCGGCATTGACATGACATCAACAATAGCGACACATCTTCAAAGGAGAACAAACAACCCACCAAAGCAAGTCAAATCGGCGACAAGGAGAAGACCGAAGGAATCGGGGAGTGAGTGGCGGCGATGCGGGCAAGTGGCGACAGGGAGAAGAATCGTGGTGCACTTAGCGAAGCAAAGGCCGAGCTAGCGATGAAGCGAGGCGTCGAAGCGTCGAGGCGGCGTCGAAGGAAGCAGGTGGCGTTGAAGGAGCGGAAGAGGGGCGTTGGGAGGGAGTCATGGCCATTGTCGATCGCGACGCAAACCTTGTGTGAATGCGGCGTCGAGGTGTCAAAGAGGAAGAGGCTGCAGCGTCGAAATTTCTTTGGGGGCTAGGTTAAGCTGGTTTGGGGATGGGTTGGCTCTTGTTTTGGGCGAATTGAATGGGCCAACCTATGCGATATGTGTCTGTATGTGTCGATAAGTGTCGATTTTAATTTTGTTTTTCACACTGTAATTTCCTACGCCCCAAATCGTGTAAAGAGCGTGTCCATGTCCGACACGGACTCGGCACCTAAGCATGTTCGTGCTTCCCGTGTTGCAACGATTGTGGTCACCATTGTATTAAAAGCTCTTTGGTTGAGTTGAACCATTGAACTAGTCGTTTGTGGGTTCACCTGACAGTCGATTTTAAATACTATGGCAACTATGAGTGATGCCTGGCGGTAAACGAGTTGGTTGGATAACATGGAGAGAAGGGAAGGAGAGTAGAGAAGAAGACAAGAGACAATGACATGTGGGCCCTAGTGGATAAGGAATTTTTATATGCTTGATTTGCCGCGTCGACGTCCACACGTGAAAAACAATTGACACGTGGCATCAAAAGCGGATTTGGGGGATGGGAAGGGTGAAGTGAGCGGTTTTAACACTTCAAGGTTGTGTTCGAGCGGTTTGGAGTTCAGAGTTGAAAATTGAATCAAGGCCAGAGTTCAAGATTGTAAATTGGACTTTCTCCAATATAGGAAATGTCTTTACTGTAAAAAGAAATTTACTCGGATCAAAATGCAACTCGATCTAACTATTGCCAAGGTAGAAGGATTCTGTTGTTAACATAAAAATCCCAAGTTTTCACACATTAATTGATAGATAGCTTTCCAAGTGTAACATTTTGACCATTTCCTCTTTATTCTTCAAAGCAACCAAATAGTGCCTCAAGCTAAACTGACTCATTATGAGAACACAAATGGGCATTAAATAGGGTTCCTGCCTTTAGCACAGCGACTCTTGTTTTCTGCAATAGTAAAGGCAAATTACCATCTGCACTACAGCCTACCATTGAAACAACACGGCTGTGTTAGCATCTAGCATGATGTAAACTGTTCGTTAGACACGGATGTATTAGATTTTCAAGGCCCCAAACCCACTTATGAAGCGATATTTGCCTACTCTGGAATGATAACTTTCACAATCATAAGTCACTCTTGCTATGATATGACGAGATGGCGCTAAGCTCCTGACCCTTTCTCTGTTGTTTCCATAGGCACACCACACCGCACACTGATGTGCCCAGCAAGCATCCAGTCGCACCACTCATAGATGCCATAGTATTTAAAATCAGACCGGTTGGCGAACCGGTCAAACGACTAGTTCAATGGTCCAGCTCCAACCAGCAGTTTTTAATACAATGGTGACCACAACTGCTGCAACTGGATGACTTGGGCAGTGTAGATGGCCAGCCAAGGCCCACCGGTGGATGCGAGGTGTTGCACAGTGGCATTGTCAGGTAAAAGGATGCAAAAATGGTAGAAGAAAATGTATGCAATGCTGCTTCGACCTAGCTTCAGGTTCCTATTCAAACATGCTATGTAAGTGTGACATATCGGACAGTGTTTTGTTCTATTATTTCATCATATGTAGGGAATATCTACTTTCCGCATAAAACTCTCAACCTTTACTTGTCTAAATAATCAGACAGATTCTTCTCATTGTGATATTTTGTACGCATATAAGCAGGTTGCAGAAATAAAAGAACTATGAAGATTGCCAGTAATTGACTTACTTCCAGAAGGCCAACAGTCATGCCCTAGCTCAGGAGGTTTCTTTATCTTAATTTTCTCAGGAGGAACACCATAGGTACCCAAGACTTCTAAAATTTTGTGAATTAGTTCATCAACCTTGTAACATTTAACTTTAACAGTGAGGTATTTAGATGCAAATAGTTGCTCTATCAGATCATAACCAGACCTTGTTTCCACTATATCATCATAACTCTACAGAATATTTATACCATAACCATGTTTAATTCGTTATACATGCTAACTTTAATAATATGGATTAACAAGGAGAAAAAATACATCTCGCATATTTGAAGAGTGAGCTTCTCAAGATTTGTTGAGTGTTGGAGAAAGCAAAGTAATGCACCAAAGTTAGCAGTCATGAACCACTCATTAACTAACAAAGTCTTTAGTTTGCTAAATACAGGGCACCATTTCAAATCCTTTCTAAAAGTAAACTGCACAAGGCGCAAAGAGGCAAGAATATCTCAAGGTTTTATTAAAGTAACTTATTAAAATACAAACATGATGAGACAAATTGAATTGAATTAGAGCATTTCGTACGTATTCAATATTCAAAACAAATTAGGAGAAAGCAATCGTACCACTCTTGTTCAGCTATCAACTCAAAATTCACAGCATATGACAAACCTTCAAGAAGTATGCAGCCTTCTCTTTCATCATTGCTACAACTGCATCCCTTGCATAAACCATCTCCACAACTCCCAATCTCATAGCCATTGCGACACCATTCACCAAACTGCTCGCCCTGCTCGCCAAGTCTGATAAATACTAATACCAATGATGGTATGCTCTCAACCAAAGGTGTACAGTCCAACAAGTTATCCAGTTCCAAGGAAATTAGACTGGGACATATTCGAGTGCGGACATTCCCGCAGAAATCACAAGAGGTGATGCCCAAACGTTTCGATGTCGGGGAGAATATCCTTTTAGTGAAAAAGGTGCACAGCCTCATCTTTAGATCCTCTGATGCCAGACAGCTCAAAAAATCCAGAAAGGAGTCCTCCAACTCCACACTATAAAGATCTAGCCTCGTCAAGTGCTTGGAGACGAGAGGATTGTTGGGTGGCTGCCAGTGCTCGCCATCAACGTCATTGCAAACAGTAAGTACCCTAACTTGACAAGATATAGCATGGCGGATCCATAATTCCATGCATCGGAATGTCTCACACCATCTTCACAGTGACAGGTCTTGAGATCGCATTGAAGTATAGGCGATCAGTCGCGGAGCAACAGAAAGTAGTTGACAAACTTGTCCAACGCGTGAGCGCTCTCGTAGCACTCGACGTCAGTGATGCATAGGGTAGGCGCCACGGGCGAGCATGCACATCTATGCAGCCTCGCACGAGGGCAAAGCGGCGACGCGTCTTTGTAGTAGTTCGACTGGGAGTGCACTAACACAGTCCGGGCTGCTAGCTGTGTCCATTTTCCTCCTTTTTGCAGTCTCACTAACCGGAGGCATTCCGTCGAGGACAGGTGGTGAGCGTCGCGCTGCCTGCGGGACAAGGAAACAAACCAACGTCATACAATCCTTCGAACAGATAGATTACAGTGTAACAGTAACAAAGACCAAATTACATGCAATGATCAACCATCATCATCACTACTACTGAATCAGAGAGCTACTAAAGCTAATAGATCAGTGCTCCTGAACTCCACAACACATAACCCCAAGTGTTACTACTCACAGAATCACAATTATTCTCAGGATTTCCACAGTTCACAAACACGAGGATAGAACAACTAAACATCACAGATTATCGTACACAAACACAGCGCACAAACCTAAAATTACAGTTCAAACATGCAAAGTTAGCAGTAAACAAGAATAGTAAACAACTGATTCAGAGAGCTACTAAGGCCAACAGATTAGTGCTCAATTCCACCACACATAACCACAAGTGTTACTACTCAGCCAATCACAATTATTCTCAAGTTCTCAGGATTTCCACAGCTGACAAACACAATGATTATCATACACAATCACAGCGTACAGATCCAAAACTACAGTCCAAACATGCAAAAATAGTAGTAAAAAAGAATATTAAAGGGCGATGCGAATTAGCATTAACCAAGTGGGGGAAGGATCGGAGCAGTGGTCGCCGGGGTTGGAGAAGGACGAGGTCGTTCGTCAATGATGTTGGTGAAGGGGAGGCAGAGGCAGAGGCGCAGTTTGACTCGACGGAGGAGCGGATCAACGCCACAGGCGAGATCTACAAGCGGTTCCTCGCGGCGGCGGTCGCCGGAGTCGTGGCCGGCGGAGACGACGGTGAGGAGGAGGAGCGGCAATTGGGGTTGCGGTCGAAGAAGCAGGGGATGGAGAGGCGGCGCCGGATCGGGTCGTCTTCGGCGTCCCGGAGGCGGCGCAGATTGGAGTTGGCAGCGGCGCTGGTTTGGGGATGCGGCGACTCGGTCGATTGATGGAGACGGCAGAGAGGAGGTGGAGAGGAGAGGTGGAATGGTTGGATGGGCAAACGGGAGTGGAGCGGCCAGGGATTTTGAGGGCGGAGGGGAATTTTTAGTAAATATGCGATTTAGTCCTCCCATTTATCGAAACTTTTAGATTAGTCATCTGTCCTCTCCTCCAGTACTTCTGTTCGGGCCCTCTGAAGTTTCTGGAAACTTGAAATGCATTGGAAATTTCTGACAGCCTTATAGTATGCACAATAGCAGATACGACATATGCCTATATACTCCTCCGTATCATCTAGAGAACATACTAAATACAACATCTACAATGATTTGTACTTTAAGTTTGTCTCTATAGGAACCCCACAATCATTTAATTATTGAATGAAAATAGTATTTATTATAGGATAACAATTTCGTCTGATAGTATTTTGTCTTGACTATTGGGTAAATCACTTAACGAAGAGACAGCTAAACTATCTCTCCTCATTCTCTATCTCACATGTCAATAAAAATCATAGATGATAAAAGTTATAGATAGCTAATGTCACATCATTTTATATACCCTTACGTGTCCATCCTCATGCGTACATTTGTACGGGCTGTCACAGAACACCAATTTAGAGTTGATACACATATGTAGTGGTTCACATCGACCTGTAAGGAAATTAAAGAAAATGTAATATGGTCCTTTTCGTGCAATTAATGAACGAAAATATGATCGCAGAATTCAAAAAAATAGGGCTAAATGACATGAAAATATGCACAAATGCGATGCGTGTCATACCCCAAGCTCAGTCATTTCCTTTTCCTCAAGTAAATAATACTCCCTTCATCCGGAAATACTTAACGTCCTCTGAGCTTAAAATGTTCTGATCGGCGTCATTTAATTGGGAACGAAGGGAGTATGAATAATAGAACACGATAGATCAAGTAGCAAAGTGAAGTAACTATCGTAGCACATGATAGATCAAGTAGCAAACTATAAAGTAAATGAATTACTAATACAAGGGAGGTGAGTCATGCTCAAGCCATAACAAGCAAAAGAGCTAGCAACATAATAAGTGCTACCTGGCATTAAGATGCACACGTAATTCAAAAGCCGGTTAGTTTATGGCAGGAGGGGGGGTGTTTTGGAAGTTGGAGGGTGGCAAACTGTCGGGATCCGAATTTGTGATTTGGAAACCTTCGTGCATGCAGCACTAGAGATCAGTAGTTAGTGTAATGCATAAATGACATAATTGAATATCAAATACATATCATAAAAATATAATGCTATTGCATAATAATAATAAACAATGCATAAATATGCATTATGGCTTTTGACTTTCGAGCGGCACCAAAGCCAAATACCTTTAAAGATCGTGACGAAAGCATAATTAAAACGCATCAAGTGGGACTTTTAGGATATACCCACAGGCAATTGACTAGGGCACGTGTCCTAGTTCTTGGCCTTCTCGATTTTCAATCTTGACGAATGTCGTTAAGCGCCGACAGAACCTTCTTCATTCTTACTTACTGAATGATAATATTGAGCGAGTGTGAGTACATAGCCGTACTCAATGAGCCAACACACAGAGTGCAGTTATAATATATGCAAGGCTAATCAAGCGAAGGCTTGTGGTTCTTTTATTTGCACAAAGCTATATTTTAATTAGACTATACAGTAGACAAGTCCTGAGACCTAGCATTTGACTAAACCACACTACTACAGGAAGCCACATCATAGACGGTTGGAGCGAATCGTCATCACGAACAGTTTACGAACCGTCTATATTTGTTGGTATATGATATGAGCGGTTATCACAGACGGTAAAAACCGCTCGTGATATGCAATATCACGAGCGGTTTTTATTAAAATCGTCTACGTGAAGTATAGTATCACGAGCGGTTTCGACTAAAAATCATACGTGATACTGCGAATATCCTGAGCGGTTCTCAGAAAAGCGCGATGCGTGATCGTCGTGAATATCACTGACGGCTTTTCTTGAAGCGTCATGATATTCCACGGATCCTAAACGGTTTGTAGTGGCAAATGCTCGTGATATTCACGATCCTGGCGATTTTTAGTAGAAACCGTCTGTGATACTGCCTTCATGAGCGGTTTTAACAAAAAACCGTCTCGTGATAGCTCATACCCTCGCTACATTTTTGCTATTTTTTACGCTAGCCTCGGGAATTGCTAGCCATGCCCTCGAAAACAAGCATGCACAAAAGCAGATTCAAGCATGCACAAAAGCAGATTCATCGAGAGATAATCAATTGTTGACAACTCAAAGTGATCATTACTCAAAATAAATTACAAAAGATCGCATTTGTTCAAGTATTGTCGCTATAGTTACAAGCTGGATTACAATTGTTTGCGTTGAGAGGTGTCGGTGGTGATGCTCGGGTTGGCGGCGGAGTGAAACTCTCCATTGTCGTTCATGATTTACGAGTTGATAAAGGTGCGAGCTTCCTCGAATGTCCTTGATCTCTTCCGCACGAGTCCATCACATTGTAAATCCAAGGCACACTAAGCTAGCAAGAGTAAAGTGGTAAGCTATATATATATATAAATTTATAATTAGAAAATAATTATTTGAGATTGACAAACCTCGGGATCCTTCTTCCTAGCTCTAAGGATTAGCCGCATATGATAGCGAGGCGTAGATTGCACATAACTCATCATCTTTTTCTTTGGTGGCTTGCAAAAATAGAATTACATATATAGGTATAGTCGGTTCGAGACGCGTTATTATGAAGTATGATATAGGATTATCGTGTTGTAGCGTCTAGAAAAATCCATCACGTGTATTAGTTAGGTGCTCTTTCCATTGTATATTCCTTTGTTGGCAACATAATCGATGAGCGACCTACATGATTCGAATAAGTTATCCTCGGCCATTTCAAACGAATGAAGACTATAATAGAGTTATGTCAGGAGGAAATGAGCATACCTCTCGAGTATTCCTCTTAGAACGCTGAAGTTGTGCTTGTTGCGGTTTAGGAAATCAAGGTATATCACATGGTTCCTCTTGGGTATAATAACTAAAAGGATCCAATGGTACCTACTCATGTATGTCGCTATAGTCATTAAACCTAAGTTAGTCGTTGCAGTATAAAGTACAAATGAAATTTGTATAGCAAGTAGTGACACTTACCCACGGTTGTAGGGCACCACTATGTACTTCATGTTCTTCTCGCGAAGCAATGACCTCGTTATGTATTTCTCGGCGAAGGGCGAGTCTTCTTGGATGGTTTGCAGCGATACCACAACCCAGGTTCTTTCCATTCCGGACATTTTTCAAAGCATGTATCTATACATAAGCAATGAGTTGTGATATTTATCGGTATTGCATGAATGTAGAACTTGATTATGCGCGCTACGATTGTTCAACATCGTGAAGCGAGACATCGAGGCCAACGAGGTTGAATAGGTCATATAAGTCGTTGAAGCCCACGACGAAGTACCTCATCCCGTTGAAGAAATGCCTCTCCTAGTATCTGACGGTGATTCCAGTATCGCACCCCTTATTTTGGGTCTTCTCCAAGTACCGGGCATGCAAAGCGACAAGCATATCGGCGTGCATTAATATCTGCATCGAACTGGCGGTTTTCTGATGATGTAGTTCCCGGGTATCGCGGACTTCCCAGACTTGGGAGGCGCCTTAACGTTCGTCGATTTCAATTTGGCTTTAGCGATTGGCAGCGTCTTCTTGTGAGACGACTCGAGGAACCGTCGTGGCACACTTTTGTCATTCCTTTGGCATCTTCTCCACGGGAATCAAAGAGGTGGCCTTCGAGGTGAAACATGAGGTGGAGTCATCGAGGTCCGTTGGAGAGGAATGGTCGTATCGGATCGCAGACCTTCTTTGGGTCGAGCGATGTCCTTCTTGGGCCATCTTGGATAAAAGTGGGCGGCATCCCCTAGTGTTATGATCTCTTCGTCGGGCAAATCTTGGCGGGACGGCTCGGAAATTGACATGTACCATATCCACTGGACCTGGCGTAACCTGCGCCGGTACGGGCACCGTCAGACTTGCCCTTCCTCGTATGGATACACCATCCTCTGCTGACGTCAATAGAAAGGGACCCATCCATCCTCACTTGGAGCTTGCGGGCGTCGGCTCCTACAAAGCGATCACCAATTAGCTAAGGCATCCTATAGGTCTATCTTTGGTGCATTCCATAGATGTACGTTACCTTGATGTCGTCTATCGTAATCGAGCGTCGTCATGTTCAGAATTATCTTGTGGACGCGACGCTACTTCGACGTCGAGGAGGGCGCCTCCAAATTAATCTGGGCGACTTGCGACCGCTCGGGAGTAGATCCATTTGACCTGCAATCTTCGCTATCTTTTCTTCAAATTTGTTAGTAATCATCTGTACCAACCCCGTCGTGCTTTCGACCTTGAATCTCTTCCTACTCCTATATGTGCGATGAGTCGTCCGCGAATCCATGACTCCAAGGTACGTTAACCCCAAGGCCTCGCGTGCGACCCGGTGCTCCTTGTTTCCCAGGGCGTAGATAGTATATCCTTCTCCTATCGCCTGCATGGAAGGAGCCTTGGGAAGCTTGGGCGATCAAATCACGCCGCAAGAGGTCATCATGTTATTATAGACACTATGAAGTTATGGACTTATTAACTAGGTAGTTCGACATATTTACCACACGTTGGGACACTTCGTCTCGTAGGGTTTGTAAAGAATCTTTGCCGAAGACGAGACTTTTGCCCTCGCTTTTAACCAGCTTAGGGAGCGGGTCGCGGTGCGTGATATCGAAATGGCGGTTGCGTTCTCCTCCTCCTTGCCCATTCCTCGTATTTACCCGCGTGCCAATGGCTTAAGTCTGTGGGTGAGTGTTTAGATGTCTGGAGAGTTTTGTGCGTGCACTTTGCTCCTTAAATTCATTTGTCGTTTTCATAGCCACAAAGGTGTCCCATGCTTCCGCGTCAAGAATCTATCTTCAGCGCAAGGCGTCGACCGTGTTCACGTGCTTCGTGACAAGAATGCTCTTGAAGGTCCTCCACGATTTATCCATCGTGAGCATCGCCGTCCGTCACACAGCGTGCCACGTCTATACGGAATAGTGAACTTCTCTGAAAGTTACTGTCCCAGCGTGCCTTCGCTTCTTTCGTCAGTCCTTCCACCTTGGTGTGGTGATGGGGACCTGTTCCTTCCAAGTATCCTGCAGATGGTCCGGAATCTCGCCATGGAGATCTCTTGGGACTCGAGAGGGACCCCAAAGTCACCGACCTCCGTGATGACGGTCGGCATGAGCATTTTCGATTGTCCTCTGCCATCTCGCTTAGTGTCATTATCGTTGACGGTGGCGGTGGCCTTTGTCGGCGCCTCTTCCATCTATGGCGTCGGTTGTGGCCAAGACGCGATGCCTCTGCCATCTAAACACTTGCTATCTATATAAGTTACATATGCAATAAAATGGATTGCAAGTGTCCCAAATTAACATATACATTTAAACTTAATAATATGCTCAACATGTGCAATATTAGCAAATAATCATAATTAATTCAGCATAAATATGAAACAATTAAGCATTACTTCATCGAGCCAGACACCTTTGGAGTGTACCATTTGTTTCATAAGTGGAGGATTGGCATGAAACAAAGGTACACTCAAGTATGTCGGGATCGACGAAGAAAAAGCTAAGCAAAGGTTTAATGCTTCATGTATGCGTAAGACTAGCCTTTAATGAAGACTTAGAAACAAAATAGAATCAAGTAAAACTTTCTTTTTTGATTGTTGTAAAAAATGCATGATTTTAGCAAAATTTGAATTAATCCCATCAAAATTAATTAGCATTAAAGCATAATTCTAAAGAATTTAACACTCCTTAATCCACCGGCTTCTCTAAGAAATGCAAAGGAATCACATACGGTTCTTAATAAGAACGAAATCCGGATTAAACTCTCGACCAATAAAAGGTCTAGAGATTAACGATTGCCAGAGACACTATTCCAACATATTGATTGATGATATTATGTGCTCTCGGAAGGAGAGTAGCTAAAGAACAAGTCTTTGCTATCTCAATCCTATTGTCTATATTCTTCATTAAATGAATATGATAATATAAATTCAAACTATGAGCTCTAAACAATACTTTGTAAGCGTCAAATGATCTCAAGCTTATTAGTAAAGCAGATTAAACTTCGATCAAGCAGAGGTTGACTATAGAGATCAAGATGGCAAATGAAAAGTTGAATGAGCTCATCTGATTGCTAGAAGAATCACAAACTAGTCATTAGATTACCAATGAAAACTGAATACTCTCAATAGAAGGCGAACATGAAGACCAGGTTCGGTGATAAAAGCCGATTAGGTGACATAACGATATCCACTTCAAATGCTAGAGATCAAATGAACCATAAGAATCGAGAATAACTAGCTTTCAAGCGAAAGTAACCAATTAACGGTTACATCATATTGAGCGGTAGCAAGTAATACAATAGAGCTCAAGTATGAACTAACTATCACATTCAATCTCGATTATAAGGCGAGTTCATCACGAGCATGTCAACAAAGCCCAGCGATCAATTTGCAATATCTTTAGTATTATATTCTTAAATCAGAACTAATACGGATCAAGGTATCAACTAGCACTTCAAATATATATATATATATTTATATATATATATATATATATCAAAGATCAACCGAACTACCACAGAGGAGCAATACTCACGAGAGAGGATGCCGCACAAGAACTCACGGTGCAAGGAGGAGGTCACGGGAGGAGGCCGATCTTGAGGAGGAGGAGGTCACGAGGAGGCCGACCAGGAGGAGGAGGGTGGAGGAGGAGGAGGTCAGAGGAGGGAGGAGGTAGACAGCGGGAGGAGGGCAGGAGAGGGAGAGGCGAGGACAGACAATCGCAGGGGATGTCGGGGCTTAGTACGGGGAGGTGAGCAGGCGTCGAGGTCGGGAGAATAACTAGCTTTCACCGAAAGTAACCAATTAACAATTACATCATATTGTGATAGCAAGTAATACAATAGAGCTCAAGTATGAACTAACTATCACATTCAATCTCGGTATAAGGCGAGTTCATCACGAGCATGTCAACAAAGCCCAGCGATCAATTTGCAATATCTTTAGTATTATATTGTAAATCGAGAACTAATACGAGATCAAGGTATCAACTAGCACTTCATATATATATATATATATATATATATATATATATATATATATATATATATATATATATATATATATATATATGCAAAGATCAACAGAACTACCCGGAGGAGCAATACTCACAGAGAGGATGCCGCACAGAACTCACGGTGCAAGGAGGAGGCGGTCAGGAGGAGGCCGAGCGGGAGGAGGAGGTCAGGGAGGAGGCCGACCTGCACGGGAGGAGGGGGCAGCTGGGAGAAGGCCGGTCTGCAGAGGAGGAGGCCGACACAGGGAGGAGGACAGCCGGGAGGCAGGTCTTGAGCGAGGCTGACAATCGGCTGTGGGACGCTGGGGGACTTCTGGTAGGGGAGGTGAGCAGGCGTCGAGGTCGGGAGAATAACTAGCTTTCAGCAAAAGTAACCAATTAACGATACATCATATTGTGGTAGTAAGTAATACAATAGAGCTCAAGTATGAACTAACTATCACATTCAATCTCGATTATAAGACATAGTTCATCACGAGCATGTCAACAAAGCCCAGATCAATTTGCAATATCTTTAGTATTATATTAAATCGAGAACTAATAATGAGATCAAGGTATCAACTAGTTACTATGCAATATATATATATATATATATATATATATATATATATATATATATATATATATATATATATATATATATATATATATATATATATATATATATATGCAAAGATCAACCGAACTACCACAGAGGAGCAATACTCACAGAGAGGATGCAAGACAAGAACTCACGGCGCAAGGAGGAGGTCACGGGGAGGAGGCCGGCCATGGAGGAGGAGGAGGTCTTGGGGAGGCCGACAGGGAGGAGGGCGGCCTTGAGGAGGCCGGTCAAGAGCAGGGACACCGACGGGGGCGTCGGGGCTTCTGGCGGGGGAGGTGAACAGGCGTCGAGGTCGGGGCGCCAAGGTCGAGGCGGCACCAAGGAAGGGCAGGCGCCGAGGTCGCAGGCCAAGCCAAGGTCGGGAGGTCGAGGTCGGCGCCGAGGTTGGGCGGCGGCGCCGAGGTTGTAATCGGCGGTGAGCAGGCAGCCCTAAACCCTAGAGGAGGCGTAACGAGCGTAGCGAGAGCCTAAGAAGCGGGAGAGGAAGTGATGAGTGAGAGCAAAACCCTAGCGATTCTCGCCTTATAAAAGTATATCACAGACGGTTCTATTAAAAAACCGCTCAGGATAAGGATATCCTGACGGTTCCTAATAGAACTGCTGCGTGATATGTTACATATCACGCAGGCGGTTCTCGTAGGAAACCGTCCATGATATCCTTATCACGGACGGTTCTATTAGAAAACCGTCTGTGATAGCCCGACAAAACCTGGTGACAATGTGTGATATCCGATGACAATGTGTGATATCTTGACAAAACTGGCGACAAGTGATTGTCAAGTCCATATGAACATGGTGACAAGTATGATGACAATCATGACAAGTCCATATGAACTCGTGACAAGTATGATGACAAGTTTATAACACATTTGACTTCAAAATTTCATATCTAATTCAACTCAACTCCAAATCAAGTGAAACCAATTTTGATACTCCACATTACAGTGAACGTCCACATTAACATCAATATCAAATATGACAAGTCCATAACACAGCAACACATGACAATTTCACGTTGACATCAAAATATATGAGAGATTACAAACCCATAACACATCAACACATGACAATTTCATGTTGACATCAAAATATATGAGAGATTACAAGTCCATAACACATGATGTTATGGAATAAATTAATTACATTGGAGTAAATTCTTAATTAAAATATAGACCTTCACGATGATCGACAAGCATATAGCTAGCTTCCTCACCGGGTTCTTCCTCGAGCCTAATGCCGTTTCCGAAAGGAGGCAACTCGTCAAATTGATTGTATTCTTCCTCGCCCACTACATTCTCAACTCCGACAATCCTCCTGTGATAGGTCGCGCGCCACACTTGCAGTCCGGATAGACCAACATGCATAGCAGTTCAAAGGAAAATGCGTGATAGGGCGCCTACTATAGCCTATTTTGTAGTAGTGCGGTTTTAGTGAAATTGAGTTGTTGTGTAATAAGAGCGAATGTTAGCCCACTTGCTAGTGGAAAACGATGCAAG
Source organism: Phyllostachys edulis (assembly GCA_036346405.1). Classification (NCBI taxonomy): domain Eukaryota; kingdom Viridiplantae; phylum Streptophyta; class Magnoliopsida; order Poales; family Poaceae; genus Phyllostachys; species Phyllostachys edulis. The sequence goes on from JAYEVD010000293.1 coordinate 386,086, forward strand.
GTTCCATCCATTTACAAGTAGCTTTCGCCCATTCATCTCATGCTATATCATTTTCGGTCGCATCCCCCGCGATCCCAAGGTTGCCGCCACGGCTGCCAGACTCAGCCAAACAGCCGCCTTGGCCTAGCAACCGCGAACTGGCTAGTACACGACCGATTCCGACCCAACTACTATTAGTGTGTTGCCTGGCCGGCCACAAAGGCCGGTGGCGGCCTGCACGCCTCGAGCCTTTAGCCTGTCGGACCAAGTGTGGCCCGCTTAGCCGTCGTAACAAAAATCCAAAAAAATCTAGAAAAAATTGAAAAATGTGTAGAATTCAGAAGTAGACATGAAAATTGAAAAAAAAATGAGACAATCATATTGAAAATGTAATAAAGAGCTTTATTAATGTCCAACTAGCTACCTCGTTAAAACCTTCGTCAAGTAAAAACTCAAAATGAGAAAACCTTGGCAAAGGAAAGATAGTACAACCTATAGCTCTACAATTCTACATACATGATACATCTTTGTTCTATGTGTCATGTCATTGTCTAAGTACAGATTTTTGAACACCTCCGACAACTCTTGATTTTCCACAGAGTGTTGTGTTCGTGAATCAGCTTGTTCCAAGTCCTTCACAGTTAGAAGGATCTCCACCATCTCACTTGTGAGACTTGTTCTTCTCTCCTCCAATATTCTTCGAGAAAGACTAAAAGCGCACTCGAAGGAAACCAGTAGAGATAGAGGAGCGATTAACACATCACGTGCAAGTATGGATAGCACGGGATATGTTAACTTATGGGCTTGCCACCATTGCAAGATGTCAAGCCTTCGAGTTGAAATCCACCGTATCACTTTGTCGTGATAGGTGGATAGTTCTCCGCTCCTTGTGGGTCTTGGCTGAGAAGCGTTGGTGTAGAAGAAGAAGAAGAAGAAGACACGGACTGGACACGGAGGAAGAGGCATCAAGATCGCGACTCCACATATTTGTCTTCCCACTTGAGGTAGTAGAGACTCTTGGAGGTCGCTAAGAGCGGACTTTTAACCTATTTTCATACCTTTAGTAAACCTCGTATAACCGAGAACAAACTTCTGCAAAATAGTCAGTATAGTCTAGCCTTGTAGCATCACTAAGAAGATCAAGTACAAGCACCAAATGCATCAATTTTAGCCCTATGATCTAAAAAAGAAATGCAAATACATATAGGTAAGGGATTTCTCTCCAATATTTAAGGTATTTAGATTTCATGAAAACAACAAACATCGCGTAAAACTAAGTCATTTTCAAACATTTTCAATTGAGTAGCAATCAAGTAAAATAGTATGCACAATGATAGGAGATGTTGGATAGTAGGCAAATGGACAAAGCAGCAGTTGCCTCATAAAAATTTCTAAAATGAGCGGTATCTTCTCAAAGAGCGAACCAATGTTGATCGGTTAATAGTATAGCACCATCGGTGCTAGGATAGTGCGTTTGAATAAAAACAGAAAAAGTGCTCTTGTATGGTAAAAGATTCTTAAGCATGAGGTAAGTAGAGTTCCACCTTACCTCCATGTCCAAACCGAACTTTCTTGGACGTACACCCATCGCCCTGCAAAAGTTCTTATATTGTGCTATTCTTATGTTAGAATTATTCAAGAAAGAAATCGCATCGCGAAAAGCTTTAATATACAGACTCAACCTCTTCAAACCACATTGGACTATAAGATTGATAATATGACAAGCGCATCGTTGATGGAGCAAGAAGGAATCGGCATATGTACTCAACACTGGAGTAAGAATGTCCATGGCCCTAGAGTTTGAAGCGGCGTTGTCTAAAGTAATTGTGAATATTTTGTCTGTAAGACCAAAGTCTTCCATGACTTTGATAATACAGTTCGCAATATTCTCCCCCGTGTGTGCTACATCAATTAATTTCAAAGCTATAATCCTTTTCTCCATTACCAGTCGTCATTAATATAATGCGTAACTACACTAAAGTAATCATCCCTAGCCCGACCACTCCATATGTTCGAGGTCAAGGCCACCGAAAATGTGCACGTACTAAATAGTTCATTTATTTTATTACGACGTTCATTATAGTATTTCACTAGATCCCTAGTTGTTGACTGTCTAGAAATGGAAGAAAATATAGGATTATGCGTAGTCCTAATGTAATTTTGGAAAGTAGCAGACTCGCCAAAGCCTAACGGTAAATCCTCAAAAGCAATTAAACGATAGAGAGATTGGCGGGCTACCTAAGGATCGTAGTCTCAGCTAGATACCGTACCGTCGGGGTTGTATTGTAGCTGCGTCTGCCTCATCATCAATCCTTGCTTGGTTCGACATCTTGTAGCATGTCTAAACAAGTGCCCCGTTCCACCTGTAGACTTTTCAGACAATTCATGGCGATAAATTTTATAAATAGCATATGGTACTTCATTTCCCGCTACATCTTGTTTGGTTGTCCTGTCGAAATTCTCCCATAGTCCCGATGTAGACGGTCTCGACCTCTTTGCTCCAGTTGCCGTGGAGCCTAATGCTGCCGTGGAGCCTGATGACGGAACTCCACCTTGCTCCTCCGGTGAAACATCTGGTTGGTTTGTGGCAGCTGCAGCCGCCTCCATGGACGCAATTTCCTCCGATGAAAGTCCGTAATCACCAAGTGCAAAGATGTCGTAAGGATTGTCCATAACGAAAACTGCAAAATCGAAACTAACACTATTACTACTTTCATCTTAGCATAACAAGAACTAACAATAAAAGTATTACAAAAATAGTATTGTACCATTTTCATTTGCCTTGTCAATTTAAAATTGAAATTTCCAAATTTTGGCATAATTTTTTTGAATTTTGCCAAATTAGCTCAGCACGGATTTGAATTTGCACAACACAATTTCAAAGAGAGAATGGAGAATGAAGGGGTGCTGGGTGAGGGGGGGTATGGTGGCTATTTATAGAAAAAAATTCGAGATTTTTGAATTTTTTACTATTTTTAAGACCCCAACGGTCAAAAACGGCTAAAAATATCCCCAACTGCCAGATTTTTGGTGTCAGTGCGTGCAAGGCACGCATACAGTGCATGCCACGGCCGCCACTTTGGCCTTCCCCGCCACCGCCCTTATTCTCCCCCATCCCTATGCCTCTCACAGTCAGCGTCTTGGCAAAGCAAGGGCAAGACGCACTCGTCGCCCGGAAACTCTCATTGCCTTGCCGCCCGCCTCCTCCTCACCTCCTCGGTTGGTCGGTCCGTAGCCGTGCACCACGCCGCCTCCTCGCCTCCTCGATCGCGAGCTCCATGCCGCCGCCTCCTCCTCTCCTCTCCTCGGACCTTCTTCCACCACCGTGTCGGTGAATGGAATAGAGGAGGCGGCCGCTGGCTGGCCGCGCACACGGCGGCCGTCTACGTGGCGCGGGCCGAGCTCAGCGATGGCGACGCCCTCCTCCTCCCTCAGCTCTGACGGTCCGGCCTCCTCCCTCCTCGGCTCCTCCTTTGCTGTTGGCTCCCTCCCTTGCCGTCGTTGCCTCGTCGGCATCCCTCGTCTTTGGTGCCTCGCCGACAGCTCTGCCTCGGCAATGGTTGTGCCGAGCTACAGGTCGTGCTTGGGCCGTGTCGTGCTTGGCACGGACCAAGATCGCTTAGGACGATGCGTGCCGCCAAGACCGCGGAGGTGGCGGCCGAGCACGGCTCAGCTCGTAGTCTTGAAGCAAGACGGCCCATAAACAAGAGCCATACCTTGCTTGGGCCGGGCCTACAGTGTCATGCCTCGTGCTAGCCCGGTAGGCCCAACCCATTTGGCCAGCTCTACACCTGGCAATTCCGGGAGGAATACCCTGTGCGATTCCAGGCTAAATGCCCCTAGCAACTCTAAGGCTGCATCCACCCGACAATTCTTAGGCTACATCCACCCTGCAATTCCTATCTTTGCAACAACTCGACTCAAGCAGCCGCACCACCCTTGAATCCCAAGCTGCACCCAACCGTGAATCCTAGGCCGCCTTCCTCTTACGAATCCAGCGGTTGCATACACCCGATACCTTCCACTAGCTCCTAGATAGGACAAACCAAATCATCGGGCTCCAACCCGGCTTTTCATTCCACCCACAAATCATTTTGTAAAATTTAAATATAATAAACCAAGTTATCGGCATCACCCATTACCGTGGGCACGGCTATTCGGGTAGTTTTACACTCTGTAGAGGTCGCACAACTTTACCCCACAAGAGACAATTATTGTCAGACCCTAGATTTGCAATTTCAAATCTTCTATGTTCACAGCACTAATCCCTAGATCAGTAGCTAGTGCCCACAATTACATCATTGCATATCAGTCACATATCACGAAATGGTAAAGCTACATAATAATAAACAAAGCGTAAATATACCTTACGACTTTTGACTTTCAAAATAGCCACTCAAAGCAAATACCTTTGAAGAATCAACATGAAGCGTAATTAAAATACAACACGTGGAACCCTCGCGATATACCCAAAGGTAATCGACTGGTGCCCGCGACCTAGTCCTTGGCCTTATTGTCTTCCAGTCACGATGAACGAGCGTATTACTGGATAATAATATTGAGCGAGTGTGAGTACACAACCGTACCCGCGAGCCAACACATAGAGTGTAGTTATATAATATGCAAGGCTAATCAAAGGGATGGATTGTGGTTCTTTTGTTTGCATAAAGCCACTTATTGAAAAAGATTAAGTAATAAACAAATCCTGAGACCTAGCATTTTTAATTAACACATGTTTTAACAAAGTTGAGTTTTGTTGTAAAATACTAGTGGAGGCTCCAACATCCTATATCACTGAGTTGCTCCATCCACCCAATGCCCGTGTTCTTTCTCGGGTCACATCCCGTACTTCCTACTGGTTCTCAACTAGGTCATCTCAAATCTCTCGGCTCCAACCCATCTTTTCATTCCACCTACAAATTGTTTTATGAAAATAAAAGGTAATTTAAGTAAGTTCTCAGCACCGCCCATGACCGTGAGAACAGCTATCCAGATAGTTTTTACACTCTGCAGAGTTTGTGCACTTTACCCACAAGAGACAATCAACTTATAATGTCCATCTTTACACACTTCCATATGTGTGCGACTAAAATGATTATTACAAGGCCTTTACAATACCCCACCTCAACGTAACCCCACCCGCTAGGTATCACCTCTTTGGGCCTTGCCCCGGGAGGTCTCCCACTTGTGTCGTGTGATTTTCTTGTGGCTTCATTACCCTCTACCCACTCCACACACCCACCAATGGCGAAGCCACGCTGAGGCGAACAAATTAGTTAGTTAGGTCGTACCCGTTATAGACTTGTGGTTGCACTGTTTTTACTTGAGAAGGTTGTTACTAGAACTCGGTCCTTGATTGACTTGCGCGGTACTTCCCCATACCCACTCTGTCATGCTCTTATCCTCACTCGCCACGCTTTCCAGCCGCCCGAGTCGAAATCTGTTTTTAATTTTCTTTTGTTTTAAAATACTTTTCTAGTTCAACATCCCAGCCAAGGCAAGTTTTCAAGTTTTGAATGATGTCAGGGCAAATCATTGCCCACATGTCAATGTTTCTAATCAAGACTAAGCATGTCACTTAGATATTGACTTATTAACTAGTTATGTATAGCATTATTACTAGGGTGACAAAGGATAGTGTCCAAGTTCAAGGATGAGAAGGTTATTCAATTATCATTCAGGTATTAACTATGAGCTAGGTCAACATAGTTGTATAAATCATAGCAATGCAATTTCAGAATTTGAATCAATATAATTGCATTTCAAAAGTAGGTTCAACATGACAAAGTATTGACTCGCCTTGCTCAATGTTCTGATAACCTTGGTCTTGTTCTTACTCTTGCTTGAATTGTTGCTCCGTTGTGGCTTCTATTTCTAATTACGCAAAGTACGATTGAACACGAGAACATCTAAAAGTATCCAAATGAAATCCAATAAATCCAAAGGTAGGTAAACAAAGGAAACGCTTCAAATGAGAGTCAATCAACCCAAGAGTGCTTGAAGTGGGAAATACTTCAAACGAAACTAAATATGCTTAAGGGTACCTTGAAAGAATGAAGTACTCTAGATGACATAAAACATACCCAAGTGGAGTTGATGAAGGAAGTACTTCTGATGGAATAAAGTACATCCAGGGATACTTGGAATGAAGGAAATACTTCAGACCAAAGCAAATACACCCAAGTCTTATTCATTGGGCTTAAAGGTGGGGTTTGGAGTCCTCGGATGGGCCTAGGACCGGGAACTATCTGATTCGAAGTTAGAACGAGAGGGATCGGGCTCTCGAAAAGTCCATTGGTAAAGAAAGTATCTAATCCAACGGAAGGGAGAGAACATTCCATGACCCACCATCCCAAATCCAACGTAGTTGCTCCTCCTCTCGCTTCTCGAAAGCGAGGCCGCCTCGTCGGTGCCACCTTCTTCCTCCCTGCCTCGGTCTCCTTATCGTGTCCGTGTTCGACATGAGCCGTGCCGCCATCCTTCTCTTGAACTCTCTTGTCATGGCCCTATTTAAGCGTCGCTCCCGCATCCCTTTTTCTGTGCCATTCTCCTCTCCTAAATCCCCAAATCGTCGTCACCGAAATTGTTGTTGTCTCACCGATTGAAGCCCGAGAAGCCGTCGGCCGCCAAAGCTCTCTGTTATCCATTCCGCAACCGTCGAAGCTCATCCGTCCTCACCGTCACCACCATTGGATTCGCCTTCTTGTGTTCTCCGTTGTGCTTGCCTCGTCGTCCCTGGAAGAACCTCGGACCGTCATCACCTCTTTCTTCCCCCAAAGCCGGCCACTGTCGCCACCATCCGATCTACCTCCTCGGTCAGCCCCTTGCCCTCCCAAGTGCGTCATCTCTTGTTCCTAGTCCTTTTCCCCGATCCCCTCCCTCGTCCACAGTCCATTGCCGAGGTGCCCTGCCTCCGCCGCTCTCCTTTTTCATCTCCGGCCGTCATCGCGTCGCCCTCCAGTCATCCACTACTACGTAAATGCTATCTCGACGCCGATCACGAGCGGTTCATCGAAACCGCTCAGATAAACACAATCTCGAGCGGTTTTTGTTACCCACCGTCGTTATTCTCCGCGCTAAAAACCGCTCAGGAAGATGTCATATCACGACGGTTCATGTTTGGAACCGTCTGGATACTTCGCCGCATTTGCCCAAACATGAACCGTCTGTGATACTTCACTGATTTGTTCCAAACATGAACCGTCTGCGTGATATTGCCCAATATCACGAGACGGGTTTTGTTAAAAACCGTCCGTGATAATTAACTCATCACGAGCGTATATATATAGTTCCGCCCCGCCAAAACAGATATAGTCTTCTTGATCTCCATATCTCTGGCGCCACGATAGGTCCATCGCCGTTCGCGTACGGTTTGAGTACATCGCTCACCTCACCGAGCCGGCTCGTCCATTTCACCAGATATTGTCGCCGAGGAGCTTGCCGCCGTCGCCTCTGTTCACCGATCGACGACCCAGCCGCGCCTTGGACCTTCCCCGACTTTCATTGACACCTTCCTCGTGATCGAGGTGACATACTGAAGCATAAGCATCCTTTAATTTGAGTAGTTTCAGTTGCACGCCAAATCGCTAGTTTCAGCGCCCATGTGGGACATCACCGTCGGTTCGCCTCAGGCGAGACCTTAGGCCGAGAGCCACGACTATATAGCAATGCGATGTCACCCCTAAGCCCAGTTTGAGCTTCAAATTAATCCTACTGTTTTTAATCATTTAGTTAATAAACTAACGAAGTCTATGACATGTGGGATCGCCATAGATTTTATAAATAAAATCATGAAATAAAAATGAGTCACCGACAAGTAGGGCCCACATGTAAGTTAATAAAATCGAAAAAATGTAAAAATAAAAAAAATCGTAATTAAGCCTCGTAAAATACGCCAAAGTCATCACCCTTTTATTTATTTTCGTGGTTTTCAATACGAACCGTGTGATGGACCGGTTGGATGTACACCGAGAACCGTGTGAGTGAAGAGTACATTAATGGCGGTCTGCTTACAAGAGCCGCCGAGGAGGATATGTTGAATAAGGGGCGGAATATATGTATCGCCCATGCATTGATGCGAGAATCAAGATGTTTAACAACCGAGCGCAGATCGAAGCTAACACTTGATTCAAGGGTTTCAAAAGGGTTATACATGTTGGACCATCACGGTGAAGAGCATATTATACAGAAGTCAACGATATGCATATTATACAGAAGTCAACGATATGTGCCGAATGATGTCGATTGTGGTTCCGATTCTGATAGGCCGCACGATGACAATCTAGATCGGATGCCATGATGCGTATGGGAACCGTGATGAGAGGGAGTATGTTCAATTAGGGCGTGATGGAGGACTCAGAGAAACCTTTGTTCCCTGCCGCAAGTCGGAATACACAAGGTTGTCATCCGTGCTTAAAGCGCTGAAATTGAAGGCAAGCAGCGGTTGGTCCGACAAGAGTTTCACGGAGTGTTAGGTCTCTTAGCGGACATGCTGAGGAGAAATGAGTTGCCCAAAACCACCTACAAAGCCAAAAGGTTCTTTGTCCATTGGGAATGGAAGTAGAAAGAATACAATGCATGTCCCAACGATCAGATCCTCTACCGTAACGAGTATACAAACATGCATGTATGTCCGTGTGCAACGATCCCGATACAAGCGTAAGAAGCAATCGATGACGACGAGGGAATCGAGGTGAAGAAAGGACCTCTGCTAAGGTGGCGTGGTATCTTCTGTAATTCCCGCTTGAAGCGGTTTTTGCGAACCCAAAGAATGCAAAAGCTAGCAGATTGGCACTCAGAGGAGCGTAAGAATGACGGAAAGTTAAGACACCTGCCGATTCCGCGGTGGAGAAACATCGATAGAGGTTTGCGACTTCGGTGCGGAACCGAGGAATATAAGGTTTGGATTGAGTGCAGATGGAATGAATCCTTTCGGTAACATGAGCAATGACATAGCACTTGGCCCGTGACGCTCAGTATCTACAACCTTCCTCCTTGGTTGTGTATGAAGCGGAAGTATATTTTGTTGTCGATACTTATCCAAGGGCGAAGCAACTTGGGAATGATATTGATGTGTACCTAGCACCATTGATGGAAGATCTAAAAATCTTGTGGATTGAAGGGTACATGTATGGGATGCGTATAAACGAGAGAACTTCACTTTACGCTCCTTGTTGTTCGCACCATAAATGATTATCCCGCCCTTGCTAACTCTGTCGGGCCGAGTACAAAAGGGCCAAAGCACAGACTCACCGCTAGATGATACCGAGAGTGTGTGGTCAATCACTTCACAAAACCGTGTACATGCGCCATCGTAGGTTCCTTGAGAGGGCTCACCCATACCGCAGGATGAAGAAACAATTCGATGGAGAGAAGGAGGACAGTTCGGCTCCAAGGCATTTAAGCGGAAAAGAGGTCTATGATATGGTTAAGGATTTAGATGTTGTGCTTGGAAAGGGATGTAAATCGAGGACAAGTAAGAAGAACATGTGGAAGAAGAGATCAATATTTTGGGACTTACCTTATTGGGAGCACCTAGAAGTTCGCCATCGCATCGGCGTCATGCATGTAGAGAAGAATGTATGTGATGACCTTGATTGGTCTCTCATCAACATTCGTGACAAAACAAAGGATGGTGTCAACGCACGGCTTGACTTGGTTGATATGGACATCGGACCGAGTTAGCACCAACAAGGACCGATAAAGGACGAACGTACCTTCCCCGCTTGTTACACTTGTCCAAGGCCAAGAGAACCGAATCGTGCGTTTGCTTGCATGGCGTGAAAGTTCCGTCCGGTTACTCGCCAACATGAAGAAACTTGTTTCGATAAAAGATTTGAAGTTAATTGGCATGAAGTCTCATGATTGTCATGTGTTGATGACACAAATGCTCCTGTTGCAATTAGAAGTATTTTGCCGATCAAGGTCCGAGAGACAATCATGAGGTCGTGTTATTTTTTAACACAATTGCTCGAAGGTCATCGATCTCGAAGGACTAGATGCTCGCAGACGAGGTGGTGACGACACTATGTGATCTTGAGATGTATTTCCCTCCGCGTTTTTCGATATCATGGTCCATCTCATTGTTCATATTGTGAGGGAGATAAAGATGTGCGGGCCCGTGTTCCTCGTAGCATGTACTGCTCGAGAGGTTCATGGGAATTCTCAAGTCATATGTACGGAATCGATCTCGCCAGAGGGCAAGATCGTCGAAGGTTATGCAACCAAGAGGTCATTGAGTTCGCCTCGATTACATGGCTCAGTCGAACCGATAGGTGTGCCTCGATCTCGCCATGAGGGAGGCTCGAGGGTATCGGGACCATCGGAAGGAAAGCAATCACTCCAAATATGGATGCGTATGCTCAAGCCCATTTCACGGTCTTGCAACACATGGTGAAGTGTCCTCAGATATCGACCAAAGACAAGGACGCGTGCTTGAATGTAATCCGCCGCGCGGATGTTTGGATCACGAGACAACACAATGCACGGTTCAACCAATGGTTGAAGGAGCGACTTGCTAGGAGCTCGTCAAGTGATATCTTGACATGGTTGGCAAAAGGGCCAACATTTACAGCTTGTAACATGGCGAGGATCGACATAAATGGGTACACATTCTATACGCAGCTCAAGATATAAAAAGCACTAACCGTAATAGCGGTGTCCGTGATAGATGCATTCAAGACCGATGAATTTGAGGAGCTCCTACTATGGGCAAATAGAGGAGATATGGGAGCTCGACCACGTGCTTTTCAAGATCCCCTATTTCGTGTCGTTGGGTCCATCTCCCACGGTGAAGGTCGACAAGCACGACGTCACTACCGTGGACCTCGAACGTGTCGGATACAAAGACGAACCATTACGTCAAGCAACCAAGTTGTTCAAGTCTTCTATGTTACCGACCGGCAAATAAGAAGCGCCACGAAGTTCTTCATGGAAAAAGGAGGATTGTCGGAGTTGAGAATGTAGTGGGCGAGGAAGAATACAATCAATTTGACGAGTTGCCTCCTTTGGAAGCGGCATAAGAATCGAGGAAGAAGAACATGACGAAACTAGCTACATACGCGTCGATCATCATGAAGGGCTAATTTTTAAAGATTAATTGAACAATGTGTGTATATGTATATACATTACGATGAATGGTTAATTTTAGTTCATTTGAGTTAATTAATTGATTTGTCTTGTGAAATGGATGTGATTGTTTCTCAAATGAATGTGAATTGGATGTATATACATGTACTTGTTGTCTTTTTCGCTTGTTTCAGAGGGCATGGCTAGCATTTCTGAGGCTAGCCAATAAATGATCGATCTAGATATTAACCAATACAAAATAATATCACGAGCGGTTTGAACTACTGCATCGTCTCACATGTATATCACGAGCGGTTGTTTATCAAAACCGTGCATGCTACATGTATATATTACGAGCGGTTGTTTATTAACACCGCTCAGGATACATCATATATCATGAGCGGTTCTAAGTTAGAACCGCTCGTGATACATCACATATCATGCAGCGGTTGTTTATTAAAACCGTATGTGATTCATCACATATCACGACGATTGTTTATTAAAACCGCTCAGGATATATCGCATATCGCATGCGGTTCTAAGTTAGAACCGTGCAGGATAGGTATCATGCACGGTTCTAATTTAGAACCGTCTGTGATGTCCATCCCTATTTACATTCGGACTCTAGCTAGGGTTTGCCGCGCCCGCCACTCTCAAACGATTAAGTTTCTCAACTCCTCTCGCTCCTCCTCCCCGAGCCCGTCGCCACTGTCCTCGCGACGCCTCCTCGAGCCCGCGCTACTTCTCCCGATCCGTCGCCGACGCCTTCTCCTCCCCAGCGCCTCCCCGAGCCCGCTGAGCCTCCTCCTCTGACTCGGCGCGCCCCCGAGCCCGCGCCGCCTCTGCCCCGAGCCCGCCGCCTCCTCCTCCAGGCTTGGCAGCCTCCCCTTCGACTTCCAGCTACTCTTTGCTCGTCCTTGCTCCTCGCCTTTCGTCTGGCTCTCGTCGACGCCCAAAGGTAACCAATGCCGAAGTTACCGATTGACCCCACGCCTTTCCCTAACTATTTCTATCAATAATCTGTCATGGTCCTTCATGATAATTGTACATGTTTTAGGAATTTGTATTTGTTCTAGTCCGATTATTCATATGGTATTTGTTTTGATATCGCTCATCGAATACATTGCAATGATAATTCTATTTCTTGTGAAGATGTCTTCCGCTCATTACGAGTCATCGCCGCCTCATGTGTGCGATGATGCACCATCCTCTGGAACAATATCCAACCGGTAGAAGAAGAGGAATATTGAAAAGGCCCACGGCCGATTTACCATCACGGAGGTCGATCGGTCTGGGACCCTATCAATCCTCGCCGAAAAGGTCCGCATTCCGAGAATGGTCGGAATAGTTGCACGGAACGGGTCAAGATCACCTATGATTAAGTGGAAGGTGGTGCCCGACCATTGCTGCCTGTCTTGGCGGAAATTCTCGCATCGTTCGAGATCCGGAAGAACTCTTGGACTCCGGCGACGACGCGCGTTACAGCTGGTGCAAAGCGTGGAAGAACTTCAAGAGCATGCTTGTCAAGAACTACGTGGAGAAGGATCTGAAGCCGCCCTTCCACAAGTATCTATTCTTGGAAGAGTCTGGGCGAGTTTGTGGCGAAGAAGACGACAGATGAATTTAAGAGTGAAAGTAAGCGGCGCACACGCCCTCGTGCAAAAAACAAGCACCCCCACGCACTTCGGCATCATTGGTATGCGGGTAAAGCCCGATATGGAGGATCAGAACAGCGAGCAAGCGGTTTGAATCTCTCCTGCTATTTCGAGATCACTAATGTGCTACCGCAGTGGTTATTTGCGAGGTTATGTATTCCCTCGGGAAGTGTACTTTCCAAACCCCAAGACCGTGAAGTGTCCCAACGCTTTGGTAAGATATCGAACTACCTAGTTTGTAATTACTCCATAACTTCATAGGAAGTGAAATGACATGTCGGGCTATATTGCGAGATAACGTTGAGTGCACAATCTTCCCAAGGCTCATTCGAGCAAGATAGAGAAAGATATACTCTCTGCGACCCTAGGAAACGATGAGCATCAAGATCGCACGAGAGGCGCCGGTGTTTTTGTTACATGGGAACAATGGTTCCAAGCGGACTCGGATCGTCTCGAGTAGGAAGAGAGCCAAAGCCGAGCACGATGCAAAGCTACGAGAGGATCTTCGTGCATCCCTCGAGAGATGAGCTCACCGAAAAATTCAATCAATCCTTTGAGGAAAGGATTAGTATGCGTTCGAGCAAAAAGCAAGATAGAGACCTTTGAGGAAAGGATTAAGGGATTGCAAATGCCAAGTCGGTTGGAAGCCCCTACCCCTACTATACCGCTAGACCCCCCAAACATCGTTATGTACGTGGAGGTGGCTCACAGTGCAAGCTCCAAGTGAGATATGTCTCTGTTGCCCTAGATCTTTGCTTGGGGCGAGTGTATCCATCCCGATGTGGAGACTTTGGTGCACGGTGCAAATCTAGCGCCGGGTTTAAATAAAAGTGAATGTGGACGGTGTTTGTGCTAATTTCGAGGCCGTCCGTTGAAAATTCCCCAAGCGATGAGGTCATGACTCTAGGGCAAGCCGTTGGAACATTCATCCGATGGCCCAAGGAGGACATCTGCTGGAGCTACTGCTCGGTGTTAACTTCACGGAATGTCTGCGGCATCAAGTCCACGGACTGACCGCACCGGCTTCTGACCGACATGGCAAGGGCCCATTGCATCATATGCATCTACACCTCGTGCTCGATCGACTCTTGTGAAGTCGACCTATACAAAGCGAGGCAAAGCAAGGGCAAGGGCAAATCGAAGGCGATCGAGTCCTCTCCTAATATCCCTTCTTGCCGTTGGCGGAAATACAAGCCAAAGCAGCCGTTGCTCGAGAAGTTAAACGACCCTACCCTAATTTGGATTGCACGGAATTGCATGCATGGTACATGGAGCAGATCCAACAAACCGGTTGATCAACAATGCTCGGGTGTCACCGTCAAGTTCAAGGAGCATCATTTTAACCACGTGTATCAAGGCGCTGTCTTCACGGTGACCTTCGACGACTTGTTACGTCTCTTCAACCTCGACGAGCTCGATGTCTCAATCATACGATCTTTGGACACTATAAGTGTGTACAATCACGGTCAATGTTAGCGTAATATCGATAAATGTTATATATAACTCCTAGCTTTTGTATAATAGATACATGATCTGTGAAGCCAAAGAAGGAAATCACCGGTAGGTTTCCTCGACCCACACGTTGTCTCCGAGCAAAGCATCACGGCGAATGCAACATTAAATCGAGAATTACGTTATAGATTTTTTCATGGCTCACCGCAACAAGGAATTCATACTTTTGCCCTACAACGAAGTAAGTAGTGTTGCACTCTGGCTATACTTGTTGATTTGTACTTTATAAGCAACACGAACTTAGGTTTAATGACCATCTTGGCATACTGTGTAGGTTCCATTGGATTCTAATTGTAATTATACCAAAGCGAAATATGTAATATACCTAGATTCCCTACAGAGGGCCACTCACAACTTCACAGACTATCAGGAGTTTAATCATCGTAAACACATTTCCTCCATAGAAACTCTATTGTAGTCTTTCCTTCCTTTGCAATGGCTAAGGCTAACTTCTTGGAGTCACGAGGGTGTTCGACGTGTTACATGCTAAAGGATGGAATATCAAGGGAAGGACGCCGCAACATGATCAAACATTCCGGTACTTGCTAGCTAGTACACATTAATCCTATATAACACTTTGTAGCAATGCCTCTCGAACTAACCAATTCTATTTTTGCGGTGCCACCGGAAATTAGCCGGCATAGCGTCTGTGGATACTATGTTTGCCACAACATGCAACTACTCATCGGTTCGCGATCACCAATGATCCTCGGGTTTGTCAATCTTTCAACAATTATTTCATATATACTTACCAATTTATATAAGCCCGAATTTAACCTTCATATCGACGGAGTTGCGAACATCGCTGAAGCTGCGTTGGAGCAGAGCGAGCTCATAAAAATTCGATCACACCTTGCGTCATTCTGAGCAGACGGTCATAAATCCAAATGGGAGTTTCCACAGTGTAGCGATTGAACTTGATTGAGATAGATTGAACATAATGGTACATGTGTGTAAATTAATGTACATTAATGGTTAAATTTAGTTAATTGATTTGTGAATTGGATGTGTGCTTGTTTCGAAATGAATGCAATTTTGATGTGCTTACGAAATGAATGAGAATTGGATGTGCTTGTTTCAGAGGGCATGGCTAGCATTTCTGAGGCTAGCCAATAAAGCGTAAATAGATTTAGCAATGCAAAGACTATTACGAGGCAGTGCATGTAGATGAAACCGTGCAGTGATAAGTCGACATTACCACCGAGCGATGCGTATATGAAACCGTGCGTGATAGTCTATCACGAGCGGTTTCATATACGCATCGTGCGTGGTAAGTCGACTATCACGAGCGGTTTCATCTACGTACGTAATCGCCTGCGGTGGTCGCATCATCACGAGCATGCTTATCTACGCATCGCCTGCGGTAAAGTATCCATCATGAGCGGTTTTATCTCTGCTGCATGCGTGGTAGTCGACTATCCGCGAGCAGTTGCATCATCTGACCGCTCGTGATAGTATGTATTCTGAGCGGTTGAAACCGTGCGTGATGACCATTAGCATTCTTGACCCATAAACTCGGATGACTCACGGGAACCGTCTGCGTGATGGCATTTTTGAACCATCTGTAAAGGCCTTTTCTGTAGTAGTGATCCTTCAATCGTCCCATGCCTCGCATCGTGTTCCCCTCGTTGTCACCAACCCCGTGCTCACCTCGGTTTTCTTCGGTCACCAACCCCGATCCACTCCTTCGTCGTCGCCACCATTACCGCCGCCTAGTTGTCGATCTTGCCGCACCGTCGCCACCCAAATCTTTGTTGTGCCGCCAGCGTTCCATATTTGCCCTTCGCCGCCGCTCCCTCATCGCTGCTTGCTTGAACCACTCCTTTGTTCTTCCTCTATATTGTGCGAGCTTCTCTCTCTCATACATGTGGATCCCACATGTTAGACTCTCTCTGGTTTTCTCATTTCCACTACGGTCCCACCTATCATCCTCTCCTTTTCTCTCTCTGTCACTTACGAGTGGGTCCCACTTGTCAGTTCCTTTTTCTTTTTCTTTTCAGCCGAGATAATATTCCAGGAATATTCTGTCTTCTCTCTCTTTTTCCTTTCCAGCAAATCTTTAGAGAGTCCGTTATCATTCGTCCGAACTCTGATTCAGTTAGTTCAAGTTCCTAAATTCATATAAAATCGAGCTCTTTCTTTTAGAATTGGTTTTGGATTTTATTTGATTTTCTTTTGGATTTATTTGTGTTTTGTCCGTTGTTTTCTCTCTCATTAGACGACCTATTTCAAGGAGTAGAAGCATGATCAAGTTTTGAACATCCAAGTGTGGTAATTGAGCAAAGCCAAAGCTAAGACAAGTCGTAATCCTTTGAACATATTGAACCTATGTTTTCAAAAGTATATTGTTTTATATCAAATTGTATGTTATTTTTATATCAACTGCTTTTGGGAATAGTTAATCACCTATTTGTGATTATGCCTCTATTGATTATTTGAATACCTTGAATCCTTTTGTCACCATATGATGGTCATTATTAGTTGGACTTATTTGTATCACCAACATGGGTATCGTAGAGATGCTTAGTCATACTTAGTTGTTCGATGGGCTCATGTCACATGTTCAATAAATATTAATTTGAATTAATGAGATATGAAATTGCGGCGGGTAGCCACTATTGTTAATATTTGTGTGCCATGACAGGGTATATCATTGGTTTTGCTTAAACAAAATAATTTACCTTTCAACGAGCGATGCGATAAAGAAAGGGTGCAGATAGCACTTTTGGGATGAGGTAGACTTGCCTGAGTAATTATCAAGGACTTAATCTTATACGCCATTGAATTGGGTCATATCGTACAACCACATATCCAGCATGGGATGGACTGGCTAACTAATTAGCAATGTCTTAATATCGGTTCTGTCTTGGTAGTGTGAGTTACGGGATGGATGTATACTCACAATGACGCAAGAGGGGTCCTGTCTGGTTGGAAAGGCATTCAATGTATAAAATTCATGTATTTTTGAGCACTTTGATTTTTGTGGAATTTCTCGGTGTTTATCGATGTCGTTAATTGTATAGAGTCCGAAGCAATCAACATAGACTCATTCATCACGAGAGTGAGCAATGAACTTTCGGCAAGGCAAGAATCATTTGAACTTGAACTTTTTTTTTGCACTATATTGATCCCGGCTTTTAATACACTAATGTTTGAAATGCAATGATATTGCTTGCATGCTATTTTTAAGTATATCGTATGTTGTGAGTAGTTAGTTATGTCCTATACTTCTTTGGTTATCCTTGATAATTCCCTTATAATTATGCTTAAGATAGATGCTTGTGATGATATAAAGGTTACGTGTTGAATGCTTAGCCATTGCGGGTCTAAGCGCAATAGATCAATTGACATGATTAGCTCGTCATTTGTGGGAGACACATAACTTTTCTTATATTTATTTTTATCCAAATCATTGTATCTGGTTGTTGAGTCAAAAACTTTATTGTTGTTAAATGGTTTTGGGTCTGGACAAGTGGTTGTAGTGTGGGTGTTGTCACTAAATACGACGGGCTCATCACCGAGCGGTTGAGCGATCATCCAGAGCGGTTTTTAAACCGTCACGAATTTGTGTGTGTGATATGAGCGATTTATCCTGAGCGGTTTTTTGAACCGTCTGTGATAGCGCTAAATACGTATAGTTTTTTATTGAAACTATGCGTGAATGGCTAATATCCGAGCGGTTCTATTTATAAACCGTCTATGATACATCAGGGATCAACGGTTGAGTAATTGGCGGGAGAAGGGAGACATACAAGAATAAAGAGAATGCTCAATTATCGGCGCACGGTGGATGAAACTTCAATACTAAAGATGGGAAAAATAGGTATCGACGAGTGGTACGAGATGACGCGATTGGATTTTGGAAAAACTCACCGAGAAGGCGTGGCGCTCGACATATGCATTATAGCGACATGGCTCGACATGGCCAATGGTGCTCCAGTGATCTTCGAGCGAAGGGGAAGGAAGCATGATGTAGAACGCGACAACGCAAACCCAAAGCCGCAGACGGTTCGGCCGGAGGACGTCGGATGAAGGCGCAATTTGCTGGAGAAGACGTTCGGTTGGAGCTCGATATTTTGTAGATGGCGACAAAAATAGATTGATTCGGAGGAAACCAAATCAAGGGATTGGAAGAGGAGATCAAGGCGGATGTTTGGACACGAACGGTTTACTTTTATATGTACCGTAGAGGGAGATATCATTGTTGGAAGCTTTCGATTTGTACGAGATTGCGTACAGGAGTTCTGGAGTTCTCCGTTTAGCTGGAGAGGACAACGGTGAACAGTTTACTTTTATATGTACCGTAGAGGGAAACCAAATCAAGGGATTGGAAGAGGAGATCAAGACGGACGTTTGGACACGATGTTGGGTCCCGGGTAGGCTACAATAGCTACAAACAAAAATTTCTACCACGCAAACCAGGAAGCCAAGCAAGTAGATGATCATAGATCATTACCACCAGACGCCAGCAAAGGAAGCGCGGAAGAAGGGTTGGAGCAACTGGTCCAGCGAAGAGCGCGTCGATATAGTGGTCATAGTCGATCGTCCAACGTCGATGAAGTCGATCACGGTGGTTGTAGTCGATCGTCCTCCGGCAACCTCTGCGGTTCCTCGTGAAGATCGCGGATCATCCTCAAAGCGCAACAATCGTAGTAAGCGCCTCTCACGGTATCCACACGTCTAGGGCGGGAATAACCATCTTATTGGTGTGCTAGCACCAAGTCGCACGGCAGAGCTCTCAGGAAGATGGCGGCTAGGGTTTTGGTGGTGTTTTCTCGCGTGTCTCCCAACAGTCTCATGCATCTCCTTATATAGTGCTCGTGACGGATCCTATCCGAACACGTTCTGAATCGTATTCGTACTTGGTTTGTTCAACCCGTTAAGTGTGTGACCACAGCAGGTTCATGCGTAATCGGTTGTGACTTCGAAAACCCTTTCCGATCACTAGTCGTAGCGGCTCCTAGCGTAACATAGCGATTCCGAATACACACAAATTATATCGGACGAACCTTAATGCAATATGATCTCTGACGAGTCCTCATCACTTACGACGAGTCCTATCTCTATCTGACCGATTCGTATCTGGTCACAACGATTCGTAACTCCCACGACTGTGTTACGACCACTCTGTGATTACGTTCGACCGACCTATGACCGGCTCGTATCTCCATACGACGATCTATAATTGATCGAACCGAGTGACCTACTCGTGTATACTCCTTTTGCCTCACGATGTGCGGTTGAACTCGGGTAAGATGTTGTGTCATCCATGGGTATTCAATTCTTTCTCGATCGAGTGTCGAGATAACTTCGTGGTCGAACACTTCAACTACTAGTGGCACGGCCATGCACTTTCTTTATCCGATCAACGAGTGGCGGATACATCTCTCTGTTATGTTAGGAGGGCAAATCCCATATCAGGCCGGTCACATTCCTCTCCATGTTTCACGGCATACCCGAAAGCTACCTTTATAACTACCCGATTCACGGTGTAGCGTTTGGCAACCCCTAAGAGTGCTATTACACATGTGAAACCATCTTGATCTCGGGTCTAAGGATTATACATCATCATTGCTTGAGACCAACTAACGACACATAGAATCATAACAATCTCAATAGTGTCTCAAGGTGGGTCTAATCCAACATCATGTTCTCTAACATGTGTCTATATTATTGGTTTGATATCTCCATATCTATGACTCATGAAACATAGTCATCAACCAATACATATGCTAGTCTATTCATATGTGTCTTCATATGTTTCAGGCCGAGGATCGTATAAGAATAATTATCGCAGAAATATAGAGTTTCACAACCAAGTCACATACTTGATAATAAATATTAACAATATTATTCTAGGAACAAGATAACACATTATCCAATGTCATGAACATAATGAAATATAACCATCTCTATGATTGCCTCTAGGGCATATTTCCAACACGCGAACGGTTTACTTTTATTTGTACCGTAGAGGGAGATATCAACATTGGAAGCTTCTGATTTGTACGAGATTGCGGTACTGTACCAACCGAGAGGAGAGAGAAAAAAGGAAGGATTTTTGGAATAAAGAAAGAGCCTAAAATCAAGGAGACCAAATATATAGCAAACAAACCAGAAAAACTCAGAAAATACCAAAAATTCCTTGAAACACAAAGGAAGCCAAATATCTGAGTTTTTATTTAATTGGTGTTTAGATTAGTCAAATTAAATATTTTAAATTTAGGAAAATTCCAATTAAGCTTTATTAATTCAAATAAAATTGGTGAAATTTTCCAAGAACCTAAACTACTCAAAAGATTTTTGAAAAGCCAAATTTTGGGACGTTACAAACCTCCCCCCTTAAAGGAATCTCGACCCCGAGATTTAGGCTGGCTATAGAATAGGTTAAAGAACTCAGCCTTCGGGTGCTCTTCTTGCTTTCAATCTGCTTTGACTTTGACTATACTGCTCTTCTGAACACTTATGGAACAAACGTCCTGCTTCTTGCTGAACTTCTTGCTTCAATGAAAATTTAACTGATTGGCTTTGGGCAGGAAAGGCATCTTGAAATTCGATTGCTTCTAACGGCTGCTTGATTGGTGCTCAAAGACATACGGAATTGAATACGATGCAGTCTTGTTGGGGACTCAGGTTGACACACTATTTTTTTTGAGCTTCGGAATCTGAACTAACTGACACATCTTTGTCGCAACTTCTTAACACAGAACTTCAACAGGTATCCAGACGATAGACATGACTGCGAGAGTGATAATCTGCGTAGCTTTTCTGATTGAACTAAGCTACTTACAAGCCCTTTAAGATTAAAGACACTTGGCCTTCTGCTTCATTCTTAAATCAAAATCCACATACTTTGTTAGATGATCTGCTTCTAGCTGAGCGATGACTTATACAGTCGACCATAGAGAACTTCAAATGGTGACAAGTGTGAACTGGCTGACATCTGGTGCTGTAGGGGAACTATGCACAGAACACCTGCTTGCTCAACCTGGTACCATGAGTTAAGACACAACTCTCTTTTTTCTCTCTCTTTTTTTCTTTTTAATCATCATCTGGGTTTGAGGCGTCATTATCTTGAAGCTGAAACTAGCATCTAAGGCTTCATACGGTTTATCGTTGACACAAAAATGGCCCAGGATCCTTGGTCTAATGCTAATTCCTTTGGCACATCATGCAAACTGATCATCTCTGTCGATCTGACATTATACCCATTTCGGTGACATTATACCCATGAAATGGCATATTTCATTGACAAAACTATCTGGTCAAGCCTGATTTTCTAGCATCGGTTTGAACTCTAGGGTTCAACAAATATCCTCTTGAAACTGACTGATCAACAGATTCTTGAAGTAGCTCTTCTGATTCAAAGCATCTGCCACAATACTAGTCTGTCCTGAGGGAATGGATTTTAACTTCATGGTTCTCAATCCAATAACCATCTGTGTTTCTTTGCGACAACAAACTTTGAATTACGACTAGGATAATTCACTGCTTGAAACTTTAGTTGTTAGGAAGTGCACGCAAAACTTCTTAACACACTGATTTTTGGATGTTCTTTGATCAAGGTTCTTCCTAGTTTCTGGCAGTACGAACACTGTAGTTGTGATTAATCTCTTCTGAAATTCTCACAAACTCAGTTCACTTCTAGCGGTCGGGGTGAACTGATCCTTTTACAATGATGAGGGATCTTGGCTATCTTGAAACAACTGTCTCACTTATCTTCAACTGACACTGTCTTGTTCACAGATGATTTTGAGGAAAACTGAAATTGTTACTCAAAACTCAACAAGCTGACTCTGAGGTCCTAAATATTAGCTCTTGGATAGACTAAAATTCTTGCACATCCTTGTGCTAACAATTTATAATAACAACTCACATTGGCGCTTGACAAAGTGAAGAACTTGATTTGACCTTTGCCTATATACGAGAAAATCATCACTCTCCTCTATCCTTTCTGCAAACTCATTTAACAACTTTTTTTTGCCTAATATCATCTCTAACGTAGTTCTTTCTGAAATTGGCCGATCCTGGGTACCAAGTCAAAGACAAACTTGACTTCTAATATGGTTGCATGCTGCTGATCACTTGCAATGACAACTACATACTCTTTTGTGGATATGAACATTATTCTCAATGGTTGGATTCTTCAACCATTTACGGTTATCTCACTGCTATGCAAAATGATGAGTTGGAATTCAACATCACGTTCCATGATTATGGCTCTATGGCTTTCAATCAACATGACTCAACGCCTGATTACTCGACTTGCAAAAGCACATACTTTGAGAGGTATCCAATGATCCAATATCCAACAATCATTTCTGTTCACAATTTGCATACAAAGATCTCTGCTTTTCTGCTCTGAAATAAAGGAAAGGTTACAACGATTCTCTGCCTTTATTGCTACTAATAAAGGCATGACACTGCATGACCTGGTATCACCATTCTAGACTTTCTTGGTAACATCATTGCACCCACGTCTCTTCTTAGGCTGCTTTGTTGGGCAACCGGATCCTACTACTTTACCACCTGCTTTGGGAGTAACGATCTTGACTGAAATGACTTCTGGCATTCTTGCATCTGGAGTGAGTGACTGGTTTTTCTGAGGACACTAGTGGCTGTAGTGACCTTTTCCACGACAGTTGTAGCATAAATGTGTCAAATCTTGCGACTCTTCTGACGAGACTATGGCAGAATGACTATCCTTCTCAAGGGTTAAAGCTTGTCGCTTTGCAATGCATCTCTTGGCATAGTGGCATTTCTTACCACTCTCGAAACACTCTACTAGTGATATTGACTTGCTTTTCTTTTGATGCTGGTTGCCAAGGTCAATATTCTGCCTTTGTGATTCTTTATCTGACAAATCCTGTACTGACAATGGTTTGCCCTCTTTTGCTAATGCTCTGACTGTGGCTCGAAAATTTTCTCGCTGACATTGTATTGCAAAAGTCAACATTGAATACATAGAGCATTGGCTCGGACAATGATCATTGCCTTCACATAAGAAACATGTGATCTTGCTCATTAGACATTCTCTAATAGAATGGTTTCCTTCGCAACTGGAGCAATTGATATTGTGCTCATCGGCACTATGGCCTATTTCTCCACAACGGATACATGCATAATCTTCTGACTCATTTGGTTGGCAGCACTTTAAATGACAACGGCTAGATTTGGTGTAGGATATCGGGATATCAGGATTCTCTTGATCACTCTTGCTTGATGTCGCATCTTTGTTGGCGAAGAGCGGCGAACTTCGACGGTGATGAATGCGCTTGTCCTGATGGGTGGCGCAAAAATTTTCCCACCAATCTAATGCAACTCCTTCTAATTGATGAGCAACATAGAAAACTTTCTCATTATCGTTGCATTGCACAACAGTTAGCTTTGCTTCTATTGTAGGAATCCATGATTCTACATCCTTGTGTACGGTTGATCCTTCAAAGACAGGCGGCTTGGTCCTCATGAACTTCACAAACTTGAACTGAGGGCGTGCTGTTGAGATGGCAACGAACTGTGCATTATTGCAAATATTACCACTATCTAACGATTGCATCGTCACTAGCATGAGTAGATTCTGGGTGGTAGGCAACTGGCCCGGGTTCTGATGTGTCACTACTAGCACTGGAGATAGTTGTTGGTTAACGTCTGCTCTGAAATCGATTAATCGCGCGGCATCTGACGGATTGCTTGATTATTCTGATTCATCAAATTGATTAAGGTAGCGGTAGTCTGATGCTGCTGTGTAACCATGTTGTTGATGTTTTGTATCATCGCGTTCATGAAATGAGTCTAAGCTACCAAGAATTGTCTGATGACTAGATCGACTACTGCTGGTACTAATAACTGTCCACTGGGATTGACAAGATCTGCACAAACTGTCTCAAGATTACTGCCAAGGTTGGCTTCACCAGGGTTCTCCATCTACTGACTGGCCAAGGCTAATAGATGAGAGGGAAATGCACAAGGTAAGGAAAGACAATCTACTTAGGGGAGCAGATTTAACCCAAGGAACACCAAGGAACACAAATAGCCGGAAAGCTATTAAGAAGCATAAAACTCACTGACAACTACACATAAGAGAAAGAAGACAAAATATAATCGTCTAGTCGATTAATTCTAACTTAACTAGGCGATTTGGCTCAACACACGCGAGGAACCAACGCTGATTTATCTTATATGGCTGGTCTGAAGAAAACTCGGATTGGTTACGGTCTTCATCAAATGTTGACTGCTTGCGATCCTTGCAGGCGAATCTCGGAGAAAGACATGGGCGACGTACAACTTCTTCTTGGTCTTCAATTCTTGTGACGAGCTTGTCTTAAACACTTGGGGAGATGGTGATATGTTGTTGTTGATTGCATGGTCTTCGAAGAGTTACTCAAAACAGCTCTTGGGCAACGCAGCAGAACTTGTATCGTGTGCTCTTTCTCCAAATTTTTCCCACTAGATTTTTATGAAGTTTTGACGAGGCATGAACATGTAAGGATGGGTGCATGGGGGGAGTGTTGGAAAACTATGAGCTTGGCCAAAAAGCCGGCCCGTATATGGGCTCCCCATCCCAAACCCTAGCATATAAATAGAGGGTGCTATTCATTGTAAAAGGTTGTTTGATTGATGATGGAATAAAGAGAAGCTAGAAGCCTCTTGTCGGTGTTTTAGAACCGAACTTACGTAAAGATTGTTTGATTCGGGGGTTCCTCCAGGCTCAAGATCACACAGAGATGGAGACATGGGGATTTATACAGGTTCGGGTCTTCTCCTCGGACAATAACAACCCTACTCATGTGTGTATGTATTGAGTATGCTGGATTACAAGATAGAAGCAAAAACTAGAGTATTATGCTTCTAATTGCCTTCTGTCCTCCCTAGTGTCCTGATGATCCCGCCTTTTATATAGCCATCGAGGTGTACCGTTGAGTCTCTAGTCTAAAGGCCGCCTTATTCTAGATCGTGGGGCTGTTACTGGAGGTTTTTATG
This sequence comes from Phyllostachys edulis, assembly GCA_036346405.1. NCBI lineage: Eukaryota > Viridiplantae > Streptophyta > Magnoliopsida > Poales > Poaceae > Phyllostachys > Phyllostachys edulis. The sequence goes on from JAYEVD010000293.1 coordinate 411,279, forward strand.
GGAGTAGTAACGTTCCTACGTTGCCTAGCAGTCATCACCATAATAGGGAGTTTAAATCGTGCCATTATTCCAGAGAATTACAGCGTAGTTTACTGCCCCATATCCTTAAATATGACGCGGAAGATTCCCTGGTCGACTAGGCCCACATGTCTGTGAGCCATATCGACTGGGGGTTGGTCGTAGTAGGACCTACGATCAGGTGATGGTCGCAGAAGAGCTTACGACCACATACTAATCGTAGGAGGACTTACGATCAGGGCATAGTCGTAGAAAGGCTTACGACTATGGGGTAGTCGTAGGAGGACTTACGACTACGGGGTGGTCGTAGAAGATCCTACGACCTCCAGCTTCTCCCTTATAAATATTAAGGGGTATTCCCAAGGACCATATGACGTCATTATTATCGATAATATGGATTACGGATAAATAATTAAATGAGGATTATTATATCCTCGTCATCTAGCTCGGCTTCAATTGAAAATAACTTGCTTGAAAAAGGAGTTGTAGCTGATCTTACGACCAGTAGGGGTCGTAGAAAAGTGGCCGAAGGAAGAACTCTTCGACTGGCATTTCAATTGACCAGAAATTAACTTGGTCAAAAAGGTTGTAAAATAATCTTACGACCTGCAAGGTGGTCGTAGAAGATCTTACGATCACCAAGTCGTCGTAGTACTGAGGTCGGAAGCAAAATCTTTCCGATTGTTTGTTGCATTTGACCAGAAAAAGACTTGGCCAAGAAGGTAATTTCATTTGAGGTGTAAAAACTAACTCGGTTTCCTTGAGCAGACAAATTTAAGAATGCAGATCGACTCTCACAGACACATGCATTGGGCGATTCAGGCGGTGGCAACCGTTGAGTCGCCACGTCTTTAGCTCGAGCGTACGGTTATAAATACTCACCGTCGGTGAAACTAAGAACTTTTACCTTCCCCCAAATCACTCTCGTTGTTCAAGTTTTCGAGTTTTCTGCCGCCGACCAAATCGAGCCCTCTCCTCCAATTTTCCCAAGTCCAAATCCCTGACCCCTGAGAGAAATGGCCGGAGATGCTTCTCAGAGGGCCGAATCGGAGATGGACACGACCAAGATCAAAGCTTTGGTTGCTGCCGAGAAGATCCCGAAGAGAAAGTTCATGAAGTGGATCGAAGCTGCTGGGCAACATTGGCCGTCAGGTGAGATTGGGCAAATCCCTGTCTTCTAGGCTTTCTGTGAGTGCGGCCTCCGATTGCCCGCTCACCCTTTCCTCACCCTCGTACTCGAACACTTCGGCGTGGAGCTGGTGAACCTTGTTCCCAACTCCATTATGATGTTGAGTGTGTTCGTGTACCTGTGTGAGGCCTACATGGGGATTCTGCCCGACCTGGAGCTGTTCCAGTATTTTTACGGAATGACCAGGCTGACCGGAATTGCCGAAAGCTGCAGTCTGAAGCTCCGCGACGAGAAGTCGAAGGAGTATATTCAGATGTTTACTCGGTCATCGTGGCCGTTCTAGAAGAAGAAGTGGTTATATTGGGAGATTACCAATGAGGACAGCCTCTCCTTCACTGGGAAGCTGGTCGAGAAGATATCTGCTTGGGATTCAACTCCCAAGGATCTTGGTCGGATTGCCCCCTTCATCCAAGCTATTGCAGACTTAAAGGAAGAGGGGCTGACCGGTTGGCATGTGTGAAGGATTTCATCACGCGCCGCATTAATCCTCTGAAGAAGAGGGCTCATCTGATGTAGAGGTACTTAGGGTCTAAAGACCCGACAATGGACTACGAGAAGGGTGAGTAAGCTTCAGACTTAGCTTTCTTCCTGTTGACTTCGGTTTAGGCTTAATGAAAATTTTCTCATCCCTGCAGATCTCTCACAAGAGGAGATTGACGCTCGGGTCAAGCTCATCTATGAGAAATCTCCGACCCATGTGGTGGCACCTCCAATTCTGGCTGACCTGTCCCTAGAGGACAAGGTGGAGCGCCTAAAGGTAATCAAGAATTGATTTCATCTTTAAGACTTTTGTAGTCATAGAAAAACTTACGACTTGGTTCTGGTCGTAGGAAAACTTACGGCTAGGTTCTGGTCGTAGGAAAACTTACGACCAGGGGGTTGTCGTAGAAAAGCTTACGACATGGAGATAGTCGTAGGAAATCTTACGACTGCTTTGTCATATCTCTCTTTCTGATTTCTGCAGAAAGTAGGCATGGAGAACCATCAGGATGAAGAAGAAGTCGAACTGATGGTTGTTGGTACGGCGGTAGAGTAGTTTGATTCTCCCCCGGCCAAGAAGCATCGGCTCGCGAAAGTCACCGATAAGGGAGGTGCAAGCTCGAGCTCTGTTGTTTCAATCGCACCTTCTATGAAATTTGATCCGACTAAACCCTTTGCCAAATTTGTTGCGGACCTGGCTGCTGCAGAGAAAATGATGGCGGCAGGGGTAGCTGAAGTATTCAAACATGAAGCCCCCAAGACCAAGGTACCTTTCTACTACGACAAAAAAACCTTCGTAGTTTCTACCTCTTACGGTTTTATTAAGTGACTAGAAAAGGAGAACTGGAAGAGTTTTATGTCTTTGTGAAGAAAGCTATTGCAACAAGATACCACAGATTGAGGGTAATCTTGCTCTTGAGGTGGTAGAGTCTGGTCTTGACCACCCGGAGAGCCCAGAGGTTTAAAGAGCAGTAGTGCTCACTCAGGACCCACGACCAGACATGGTCGTGACTGTTCCCCAGCTCGAGTCTCGACCAGACGTGGTTGAGAAAAAGTCGAAGAAATCTTCTTTGGGGAAGGCTTTCTCCAAATTCAAGATCAAGTCCGATGCTCGGAGGTATGTAAAAGGGACAACAGTGTGAGAACGACATTCACCTTTTGCTTTTTACCACCTAATCGTGCTTTCCTCTTTATGATCTTAGCCCGGCTCCTCTCATCGTTAAGGATGTTCCTGCCAAGGAACCCACTGTTGTTTCTCCGGCAGGCGGAGGAATGACAGTGGCGGTGGTCGTCGGGTCGCCCACCGTCCGAGTGGTGGAAGTTGCCGTTGTTGTAGGAATGCCTTCGTCCACTGGGGTGGTCGTAGCATCAGTGGCAAAAAAGGTAGCGGTAGGGGCGTCCGGCTATGGGGGTGAATCGCAGGGTCACCGTGCTGGGAAGGAGATCATTGCGGATGACCCTCCCAGCCCCCAAGGTCAAGCTGTTGACGCTGCTGCTTCTGAAGAAGAGGAGGGGTTAGAATTCTTTGACCGCTCCTTCGAATTCTTCGCTCCTGTTACCGTCGTGGGATCTCGTGCATTTAGATCTTGTGATCGTGTTCCCCACCCTAAAGACATTCCCAACAGAGGGGATGTTTTCAACAATGAGCGTCTTGAAGAGATATGGTGGAACCGAGTGGATGAGATCGATGAATTGAGGAACCCCACGAGGGTAGTGTCTTCGTTTGCTCGAACGACCATGAATGTAAGTACCTTTGGTTCAGTATTTACATACATGCTTTTTCTTGCTTCTTACTGCCTTTATTTATGCAGAAAGCATTGAAACAAATTGTCACTATTGCTGAATACAACAGGCAACTTGTCCAACTGAGACAAGAAAAAGCGAAACTTTGTGAGTAGGCAGAGAGGTGGTAAGTAACTGCTTTTCGTAGTCTTTTATGTTTTGACCACTTACACAGTACTTACAGGGGTTGTCTTAGAAGATCTTACGACTTGATACTGGTCGCAGGAGAACTTACGACTAGAACATTGTCGTAGAAAGACTTACGACAAGATTTAGGTCATAGAAGAACTTACGACCAGGGTATTGTCATAGAAAGACCTATGACTAGGCTTTGGTCATAGAAGAACTTACGACCACTTGTATTGTCGTAGAAAGACTTACAACTAGCTGTTTTATGCCGACATCTGTTCTTTCCCTTTGTAGGTTCAAGAGCAACGAGAAAACCTTAGCTGATTCTCTCGATTACGAGAAAGCCGAGTCGAAAAAGCTAAGTGAGAAGAATGAAGACCTCCAGAAGAAGCTTCAGGAGGCAAACTTTGCAATCCAAAGGTTGCAGGGACGACTAAACGGTAAATTCTGAACTTAAGACCGCTTACGACTTTCCTTTCTTTCTCTAACTCTTATTCCTTTTCAGAAAAAGACCAAGAGGTCCAAACGTGGGAGCAGCGCCACCTCAAGAACTCTACCTCTCACGCTGAGGAAGTCAAGAAGTTAGATTCTCAACTAGTTGGTAAGCAAATCTTTACCTATGATTAGTTTTGTTTTCCTCTCGAGGTCATTTTATCGATGGGTCTTATTCTTTTCGAGAACAAGTAGTACAAATAAAACGACTCTACGAGGCTTCGACTCACAATCAGAATGAAATGAAGTCTGTGAAGAGAAAACTGTTGGAAATATGCCCTAGAGGCAATCATAGAGATGATTATATTTCATTATGTTCATGACATTGGATAATGTGTTATCTTGTTCCTAGAATAATATTGTTAATATTTATAATCAAGTATGTGACTTGGTTGTGAAACTCTATATTCCTGCGATAATTATTCTTACACGATCCACGGTCGTAAACATATGAGGACACATATGAATAGACTAGCATATGTATTGGTTGATGACTATGTTTCACGAGTCATAGATATGGGGATATCAAACCGATAATATGGACACATGTTAGAGAACATGATGTTGGATAAGACCCACCTTGAGACACTATTGAGATTGTTATGAATCTATGTGTCATTAGTTGGTCTCAAGCAATGATGATGTATAATCCTTAGACACGAGATCAGCATAGTTTCCTACATGTGTAAGAGCACTCTTAGGGGTTGCCAAATGCTACACCGTGTGGCGGGTAGTTATAAAGGTAGCTTTCGGGTATCTTTGTGAAACATGGAGAGGAATGTGATGGTGGGATATGGGATTTGCCCTCCTAACATAACGAGAGATGTCTGGGCCCTCGTTGTGATCGGATAAAGAAAGTCGTGGCCATGCCACTAGTAGTCAAGTATTCGACCACATAAGGTTATCGATACTCGATCGAGAAAGTATTGAAGCAGTCCATGGATGACACAACATCTCACCGAGTTCAACCGGATATCGTGAGGCAAAGGAGAATACATGAGTAGGTCACTTAGTTCGACCGACTACCGATTGGTCGTATGGAGATACAAGCAAGTCGTAGACCGGTCGAACGTAATCACAGAGTGGTGAAACCAAGTCGTGAGGAGTTACGAGTTGGTGCGTGATCAAATCTGTTGGTCATATAGAGATGGGACACGGTCGTAAGTGATGAGACTCAGTCGTATATCATATTGCATTAAGGTTCGTCCAGATATAATTTGTGTGTTTTTGGGAATCGATATGTTTCGCTAGGAGCCGCTTCGACTCGTGATCGGAAGCGGTTTCCGAATCACAACGAACTACACATGAACCTCTGAGGTCACACACTTAGCGGGTTGGAACAAACCAAGTGCGAATCTGATTAAATAGCGTGTTTGGATAGGATCCGTCACGAGCACTATATAAGGAGGTGCATGAAATTTCATGGGGACGGTAGCGTGAAACACCACCAAAACCCTAGCCGCCATCTCCTTGAGAGCTCCACCGTGCGACTTGGTGCCGGCACCGGCGTTCGGTTGTTCCTTCCACTGGGCGTGTGGATCTGGTAGAGGCGCGATTGTTGCGCTTGAGGATGATCCGCGATCTTCACAAGGAACCGCAGACGTTCTTTGGAGAGACGATCGGCTCGTGAGGACATTAGACGATCGACTCGACCTTTACATCGACTTCATGGGCGTTGGACGATCGACTCGACCGCTTCATCGGCGTGCTCTTCGTTGGACGGTCGCTCCAATCCTTCTTCCGCCGCTCTGCTGCGTCGGGTTAGTAACGATCTGTGATCATCTACTTGCTTGGCATCTGGTTAGCGTGGTAGAAATTTTTGTTTGTAGCTATCGTAGCCTACCGTGACCCAACAAAACTCCAAGACAACATTTCACTTCGAACAATGTACTCGGTGGGCTTCATGCTGAGGGGGTCACTCCTTGTGAAGACACGATATCTGCTCACTCGACTGCCATTGGCGAGCAAGTCAGAACTTTGCAGGAATTGGTGACTACTCTGAAGACTAACCAATTTGAGTCGATAAAGGATGCGGTCAAAGAGAGTATAAGATTTGTCTTAGCAAAGCTTAGAGCTCATGACCCCAACCATAATCTGTAACCCGTCATAGACGACTTCCCCTGCTCTGAAGCAGAAGCGGATCAGCTAATGGTGGGAATGCAGTCAATCGCCGATACAGTCACGGAGGATATGCAAATAAGATCTCCTTCGCCAGAGTAGTTTATACCGAAGTCCTGGGTCCTGTAAAGACATATTTTTGTTGTTATATATATATATATATCCCTTCCTTCTTCCTGAAAATCATCTTGTCGAGTAGTTAGTAACTCAAAAGATAACGAATGGAAAAAAGGGCAAGACTAAAAATTGAAGTCAAGTTAATAACTTTATCCTAGCCCCCGACTATTTGCTTGGTTTATTTAGATAAACCAAGTAAATAGTGTTAAATGGGTTTTCTTCAAAAGAGAGGTTTAGCTAACTTGTAGTTTTTCGATCACGATTATCATGCACTGGTCGAAAACGTAGGAACGAGTCGACACTAGGAAGTTCCTTCTAGTGGGTAGGACCACATGTAGAGAAGAGAGGCTTCAACTAGGTGATGTTACCATCTCTGACCAGATTAATCAAATCAAGAACGGTCAACTTGAGTTAGATAAACGTCTAAAGTTCCTTTAAGAATTTGGTCGACTTATTCCAGTGCACTCGGTATGTTCGCTCTGGTAGCAAGAGTTAGAAGCAGGACGACGCTAGGAAGTTCCTTCTAGTGGGTAGGACCACATGCAGAGAGGAAAGTCTTCGACTGGGTGTTGCAACTTCCTCTGACCAGTTAAAACAAAGCGAGTTTACTATAAGTAGTCGAGCAAATTTGAAAAGTGTATTCGGCTTAATTTATTTTTCAAAGATAAATAAATAAATAAACTAAGGTACTAAGAGTCAGCTTGACATTATTTCGACCATGTTTTAGACCCAAACTCTTTGTGTTGGCAGCAAAAAGGGAGGAACGAGTCGACACTAGGAAGTTCCTTCTAGTGGGCAGGACCACATGCAGAGAGGAAAGGCTTTGACTAGGTGATGTTACCATCCTTTCGACCAGTGTAAAGATGTACTGGGTACTGGTCGTAGAATGTCTTACGACTAGTGTATTGCCGTGGAAAAGCTCACGACTAGGAACTAGTCGTAGGCGAACCTTCGACCAGGTTATGGTTGAGAAAATGTCAAAGCACTACTCAAAGTAAGGCAATAAAGATAGAAAGAACCTGATGCTTTATTGAACGGTTGGTCATTTACACATAGAATTTGCGTAACTGGTCGATATTCCAAGAATTAGAGAGAATCTGGTCGTCTTTCATTGCTAATCAGATTAACCCGGTCGCATAACTTCGACCACTATGTAAGAACCTTCCCACTTGGGGGAAAGTTTGTTCGATTAGATTGTGATTGAATCTTCCTCAATACCAAGTCACCTCTGACAAGGTCAGCGAGGTTGGACCTTACGATCGTAGTATTTGCATAGGGCTTGCTGGTAGACCGTTGAACGGATTAAAGCCTGATTTCTCTTCTCTTCGAGCAGGTTAATGTCATCCGCTTGAATTTGTTCTTGGGTTGAGTCGTTGAAACGCTCGACCCTTGTAGACCTGATCTTTAGTTCTGGTGGAAACATGGCTTCGACACCGAACTAGGGAAAAAGGTGTTTTGCCTGTTGCCCGACTAGCAGTCATGCGAACTACCCATAATACTGAGGGTAATTCTTGTACCCAAGCCCCCGAGTGCTTAACAAGCTGGTCACAGACTCGAGTTTTAATTCCCTGCATTATTTGGCTATTCACTCGTTCGATTGCCCCATTGCTTTAGAGATGGGCGACACAGGCGTAGCACAGCTTGGTACCCAACTCGTCGCAAAATTCCTGAAATTTTGTGCTCGAAAATTGTTTACCATTATCAGTGATTATTCGACATGGGACTCCAAACCGAGTAATCACGCTTCTCATCATGAACCATTTTGCAGCTTCCGTTGTTATCCCAGTCACAGGTTTGGCTTTGATCCATTTTGTGAACGTATCAATAGCCACAAAAATTAACTTGAAGCCCCTTGGAGCTTTTGGGAACGGCCCTAGGATATCGAGACCCCAGATCGCAAAAGGCTAAGATAGAAGAATTGTTTGCAATGCCTGAGCCTGTTTGTGTATTTGCCTACTATGAAACTGGCATTGTACACATTTCTTAACAAACTCTTTGGCATCGTAGAGAGCTATTGGCCAGTAAAATCCTTGTCGAAAGGCTTTTCCGACCAACGTTCTGTAGGAAGCGTGAGTTCCACAGATACCCCCCGTGTATGTCGTGAAGGAGGTTTAGTCCTTCTCTCTGTGGTATGCATCGCATGAGTACCCCTTGAGTGCCTCGTTTATAGAGGACTCTTTCGACCAAAGTATACATTTTGGCTTTTCGGGATAAACGATCTGCCTCAAGATCGTCGTCGGGTACGGAACCCGTCTAAAGATACTCGTAGATGGGATTCATCCAATTATCCTCGTATTCTAGAGAGGCTGTCTCAATAGGAGATGTCTCTGGTGTCTCCACCAGAGATGGCTTCTGGAGTTGCTACAAGAAGACTCCTTTTGGTACTTGTGATCAGGAAGTAGCTTTCCGAGCAAGCTGGTCTGCAAGAAAATTATCCTTTCGAGGGATGAATTGTACCTCGAAACAAAAAAAATGTTTTTCAAGCTTTCGAACCTCCGATAAGTACCAAGACATGGTCGGATTAGAGCACTGGTACTCTTTTCCGACTTGATTCACGATTAGTTGAGAGTCTTCTCTCACGAGTAGTTGGCGAATCGCGAGCGCTTTCGCAGCTCGTATGCTAGCTAGCAAACCTTCGTATTCTGCCACGTTGTTAGTGGCCTGAAAGCTTAGCTGTATGACATACTTTAAGGTCTCTCCATTAGAAGATTCCAGTACCACCCCAACCCCCGAGCCACTTAAAGTAGTGACCCGTCAAAGTACATCGCCCATCGGGTCGAGGTATCAGATTAGGGATCTGAGCGAGTTCAGATTTGTCAATTCGGCGACAAAGTCTGCCAAGATCTGAGATTTAATGGCCGTTCGGGACACGAAATGGAGGTCGAACTCCCCAAGTTCTACTGACCATTTAGACATGCATCCCGCTGCTTCTCTATTCTGGAGGATCACTCCCAAGGGAAACTCAAACAACACAATTATCTTGTGCACCTGAAAATAATGCCGCAGTTTCCTCGAAGACATGAGGAGGGCATAAAGAAGTTTTTGGACATGAGGGTAACGCTCCTTAGGCCCATGTAAAACTTCACTTACGTGGTACACTGGTCGCTAGACGTTCACGTTCTACGACTAGTATTGTGCTCACTGCCTGTGGCGTGGCAGCTAGATAAATTAAGAGCGTCTCTTCTGGTTTCGGAGAAACCAAAATAGGAGCACTCGTAAGATATCGCTTGACATCCTCAAAGGCAGCGTTTGCCTCTTCCGACCACATGAAACCTTCGTGTTTTCTTAGAAGTTTGAAAAAAGGTAGTCCTTTTTCTCCTAGGCGTGCGATGAAACAACTTAAAGCTGCCATATACCCTATGAGTTTCTGGACTTCTTTCTTCATGGTTGGAGGGCGCATTGCATGATGGCCTTTATCTTTTCGAGATTTTCTTTGATCCCTTATACAGAGACTAGGAATCCAAGCAATTTTTCCGAAGAGACTCCAAACACTCACTTCTCAGGATTGAGTTTCAGGTGGTGTTTTCTGAGGTTGTCGAAAGTCTCCTGCAAGTCTGAAATATGATTAAGCCGTTTGATGCTTTTTACTACTAGATCGTCAACATAGGTTTCCAAATTTCGGTCTAGCTGAGGTGAAAAAGTCGATTGCATCAAACATTGAAAAGAAGTGCCAGCATTTTTTAGACCAAATGGTATTTTAACGTAGCAAAATATACCAAATGGAATAATAAGCGCGGTCTTTTCTTCATCTTCTAGACACGTATTAATCTGATGGTAGCCAGAATATGCGTCCAGAAAACTTAATGTTTCGCAACCAGCAGTAGAGTCAACCAACTGATCGATACGAGGTAAAGGGAAATTATCTTTTGGACAAGCTTTATAAAGATTAATGAAGTCTACGCACATTCGCCACTTGTCGTTAGACTTCCTAACCATTACAGGGTTGGCCAAGCACTCTGGGTGGTCGACTTCTCTTATAAGGCCTGCTTTAAGTAGCTTGTCCAATTCTGACCTTATAGCATCTTGTCAATCAGGGGCAAATCTTCCGTAATTTTTGTTTTACGGGTACTTTGTCCGGCCGTAGAGCTAGCCTGTGCTCGATCACTTCCTTGGGGACTCCAAGCATGTCGGATGCTTGCCACGCAAAGACATCTGCGTTTGCCTAGAGGAAAGCGATGAGGGTGTCTTCCTACTTAGGGTCGGAAGTATTCCCGATGCGAACAGTCTTTAAAGGCTCCTTCGGATCCAGGGGAACCTCTTTAACTTGGTCGTTCGGCTTGGGTGCAGCTTTAGGCTTCGAGTGCTTGGTCGAAGGCTGCCCTTTTTCTTCCCGAGTTAGTATCTGACCAACCATTTCGAGGGATCGACGGCCACACGTATGCGCCATCTTCTTATCATAGTGGATTGTGATTACTCCTTTGGGACCTGGCATATTAAGACATTGATACCCATAATGAGTTGCCATTAAGAATTTTGCCAAAACTGGTCGTCCAAATATGGTGTTATATGCTGTATCAAAATTGACCACATCAAAGGAGATCTTCTCCGTCCTAAAATTACTTGGTGAACCAAATGTTAAAGGAAGAGAAACTTGACCAATGGGTTTGGCCGAAGACCCCGGTACAATACCATGAAATGAATATCTTACCAGTCTTACCTTGGTCTTTGGTACTTGCATCTCGTCTAGGGTACTCGTAAACAGAATGTTTAACGAGCTACCACCATCAATCAACACTCAATTTACTCGATAGTTGTTGATGGTGGGTTCGATCACGATCGAAAAACGACCTGGTCGGGTTGAAGGGATCGGACAGTCATCCTTCTCGAAGGAGATGGTGACATCCGACCACTTCAGTACTTTATTGACAAGAGGAGAGTCAATGGAGTTTACCTCGCGTTCGACTGCTTTAAGCTGTCGTCTTCACTCGTACGTCGATGATCCCCCAAAGATGTGCTCAATGGTGTGCTCGGGATCTTGAAACAGCATGTCCTCGTTGTCATTTGACTGTGTACGACAACTAGCTTGCCCTACCTCCTCGAGGGTAGGAAGTGGCCCTTTGCCATTGTAGTAGTCTTCGAGTTTCCGTTGGAAAACTCGGCAGTTGCGAAGGTCATGTCCTTCCTTTTTATGGAAATGGCACCACCTAGGCTTGTCATTCTTCCGTTCGGGGCGCTTACCTTTGCCTCGATCGGGATATTGCTGGCACTTCGTGGCTCCTTATCGCTCACGGCCTAGACCTCCTTAGAACCATTGGCTTGAGGCTTTTGGCCTTTTGCCTTATTCTTGGATTTCTTGGCCTTTTTATCCTTCTTCTTGCCACCTTCGCCGACCTCTTGAGGGTGCTGGTCATCTCGATCGATGATTTTGGTCCACTCGACTGCTTCATCGCCAGCTATGCATCGATCACCATCTCAAAGAGTTCAGCGACAGTCACCGGAGGATTCAAGGCGATGTCCTCTGTGATTCTTCTGCTGCGGACTCCCTGCTTGAAGGTTCTGATAACAGATGAGTCAGAAACCTTAGGAATTGAATTGCGAACCTAACTAAAACGCCTGATGAATTGGCGTAGTATTTCGTAGTCGTTCTGTCTCATCCTATGTAGGTCGTCCTCCTTCCCAGGGCGATGATAGGTGCCCTGAAAATTGGTAAGTAGAAGGTCGTAGAGGTGTTGCCACGAGTAGATCGACTCGAGTGGTTGGTTTAACAACCACGATCAAGCAGACCCTTCAAGCATAATCGGAAGGTAATTCGCCATGACGCGCTCTCCTCCTCCTGCTACTCGGACAGCGGTCGTGTAGATCTGGAGAAACTCGATTAGATTTTGAGATCCATCAAATTTCTCCATGTTCCCTGGTCGAAACCGCCACGGCCAGTGAACTGCTCGGAGGTCAGGCGAGAATGCTCGACATCTGGTAATTACATCGTAACGCCTCCTTTGCAGGAAAGAGGGGTTGATGTCGCCAGGCGATTGTACTCGACGATACCCAGCGATGGGTGAATCTGGCTTATGATAAGCCTCAATCCTACGAGGGTAATACTCCTCGTATTTTGTCTACTGCTGCAGACCTCTGGGTCGGAGCGGGGGATGATCACCTCTCCTGGGAGCTTTTTGGTCTTCAGGTGTTCGAAGAACTCTTTTCCGGTTTGGAGAACGATGCAACTTGTGGTGCTCTGCGTGCGGTGAGTTATTTGAACGACTGGAAGCTGATGGAGTCGTACTGCTACGACTCCCAGAGTGATGTCGGCGGGGACGTTCGAGCTTACTCATCGTGCTCCACAGCCTTCGTGCGCTCCTCGGCGAAGAGGTCATAGCCAGGTGCTCGGGCAAGTTCTCGAGATGGATTCTCGAGTAGATCATTGATATGCTGGAGTTCCTAAGCTTCTTCCGACAGGTATTGAGTGTGCCTAGGCAGATTTATCTGAGCCGCTACTTGCTTCCGTCAGATTGTTTCAGAATCGTCCATACCTGATCTTTACGCTTGCCTTAGCGGAGTGTGATGATCTCGAGGATTTCTCGTACGCTTATCAAAGTATTGACTCTGTTCATCGCCGGAGGTGTCCTCGCCAATGCCACGAGCGGTCGGGATGGTCGAACTCGCAGGAAGAGCGTGTTTGATCGCATCTGTGGCTGGGCTAACCGGAGAGAAAGAACCACTAGGTGTTGATGAAGATCCGGAATTACCACTTCCAGAAGTTGCCGCGCCAAGTCGGACTGTCTTAGGTGGACTTGAACATTTGGAGAGGGAAACATCGCCATGTTCTGAGCCAGCCTTGGTATAGTCCTTGTTGTGGTCAGATAGACTCTTGCCCTCCGGAGGCGACATTACCATGGATGATGCATCACTCGGCTCGTAGTCAAAACCGGCATCTATGTCGATATCTGCGTAATCGGCCAAGTCAAACCAGTTCTCCTCGTTCCACTCTCCTGCCATGAGAGCATGAGAGTTGGAAAAGATGAAAGAGGACTGATGACTCGAAGATCCCCACGGTCGACGCCAACTGTCGGTGTTTTAGAACCGAACTTACGTAAAGATTGTTTGATTCGGGGGTTCCTCTAGGCTCAAGATCACACAATTTTTACAGGTTCGGGCCTTCTCCTCGGAGAATAGCAACCCTACTCCTGTGTGTATGCATTGAGTATGTTGGATTACAAGATGGAGGGAAAAACTAGAGTGTTATGCTTCTAATTGCCTTCTGTCATCCCTACTGTCCTGATGATCCCGCCTTTTATACAGCCATCGAGGTGTACCGTTGAGTCTCGAGTCTAAAGGCTGCCTTAATATTCCAGATCGTGGGGTCAGAATCGGAGGTTTTATGGGAGCGAGAATGTTCCCACGCTTTCTGCAAATCATCGCCATAACAAGGAGTTTAAATCGTGCCATTATTCTAGAGAATAACATCGTAGTTTACTGCCCCATATCCTTAAATATGATGCGGAAGATTCCCTAGTCGACTAGACCCACATGTCTGTGAGCCCTATCGACTGGGGGTTGGTCGTAGTAGGACTTACGATTAGGTGATGGTTACAGAAGAGCTTACGACCATATACTGATTGTAAGAGGACTTACGATCAGAGCATAGTCGTAGAAAGGCTTACGACTATGGGGTAGTCATAGGAGGACTTAAGACTACGGGGTGGTCGTAGAAGATCATACGACCTCTAGCTTCTCCCTTATGAATATTAAAGGGTATTCCCAAGGACCATATGACATCATTATTATCTATAATATGGATTACAGATAAATAATTAAATGAGGATTATTATATCCTCGTCACCCCCTATATCTCTGTGTTCAATCTACTATTCTGTTCTTATGTTCTTGCATTATTTTTACGATTCTACGCTTGTCTACGAGATAATTACTTGAACTAAACTCGCCAACGACAATTCCTCAACAGATAGAACCTCTAAACATTGTCTTCTCCTCCCTTCTTTCCTTCCTAACAACCTTCCTTCTCGAACAACTTCTCATGTTTATTCATGTATCAACTTGTTGCGGTACGTAACAAGGACAGACAGCGCGAGCTGGAGGACGTCGTCGGGTAGCGCGCCAATGCGATCCACGCCGCTCGTCGTGGCTACTTTCTTGGTCCTCTTGCTCCTCTGGCGCCCCCTCGGAATTCTGCCGAACAGGTGGCGGGCGCGCGGGGCAAGAAACCGGCCTGTGTCCGGCGTCCGGTCGAACGACACAGAGACAGAGATGGACTGCTCGTTGCGTCAGCATAGGTGCGCAGCGGCTTCCCTCGCTGGAGGGAGAAGAGGTGGGAGTGGAGAAGACTCCTCGTCGCCATACGTAAAACGGGCCCTCGATCGAAGAACTCGCTGCAATTAAGCCCCATGTTCCCAATAAAAATCCGTAACTTCTCGCACTTGACAAAAATATCTTGTAGCAAAACAACCAATCAGCCACAGAATCGGATTAATTGCATTGCCACCCAAGTAGCCTAGAGTAACAAATCGAATCGGATTAAGCTCCTGCTTGATCCGCGTTGCCGCCACGGAACTAAAGGAAACCACCGATCGAGTTGGAGACGGAGACCGAGACCGATGTGATAACCCGCGTAAATAATCTTGTTTTAGCAACAATAATTGGTAATTAATGTTTAATAAAAATTCGTCAAACAGTGATCCACTCATAATCTTGGTTCCATTAAGCATGTCATTATCACAGTTGTCAATATGAATCAAGATAAAAACTAGTGCTCCATCATCATCATCATTAGCATCATCTCAATACATCCATTATTACATAAATATTTTTATAAATCAGTATTGGTGCAAGGATGATCTCAAGTAATTACAATGAAACTACAGGAGTTAGTTGCATTCAAATTGAAGCTAGTCGCATTCAGATTTGCAATCATGCACTCCTATCCCTGAAGCCGCCCTTGCTTTCCATCCATTTGCCTCCTACCTGTTTAGATACTCACCACCATAGTCTACAAAGAAACTCAGAAAAGCGATTAGTATATCCGATAATAGCTTTTATAAGTGGATATTAGAGTGTAGAAAGTGGCCGTCAGAATTTCCCGAAGTATGATAAGAGTCTCATATCGACCTAGGTCAACCGGTCCCTCGATCACCAAGGCACCCTGACCAACCTGAGTTAGTCGACTCCTTTAGTAATCAAGGTATCCAGATCAACCAGAGTCAATAGGCACTATTTACTTCCAAGGGTCTCCTCATCCGACATCAGTAGAATCCAACACCCACCTTTTTGCACTTACCGCAATCACAAGAATCTCATAAGGCACATCTCATTTAATCCTACCCTCGGTGAGCATCATAGGGTCCCACAAGCCCACGATTCACATTCAATTAAGCCCAACCTCACCAAAGCATCATCGGGTATACCAAACCAAGATCCCACAAGAGAGCCAAAGATAAACCCACAGCTAACGATTATTCTCATTTCTTCCCTGCACAAAGACCAAAGACAAATCTCTCACAACCCATCCGCAATTAATAACCGTGGACCAACAAGTGCTTATATGAACAAAGATCATGAGAGGGCAATGAAGATAAAGCAAAGGTACATAACCAAGTAGCAAAGCATAGCAAAGACATAAGAGTTCACAGAGGGTGTGTCACCTCCATTTCTCATCACCCCCCCTTTTCTAAGCCAAGAGTGCATCACAAAGAAACATAGATGCACAGCCTAGTAGTAAAGCCCAGCCTGTACATCCAGAGCCACAAACCAATTCTTTCCATAACCCAAAGTATACCAAAAGCATTCAGCAAGCCATCCCCATCCAGCAGCAAGTGTAGCATCAACATCATACCCAAAACCTTGCCTGTGATACATGTGCCAAGACAAGCCAGGAGAAAGGAAGCTCAGGAAAGAGGTCAAATGAGACACAGGAGGAAGGGAAGACCCAGGAGATAAGGGCATGGTAAGAAAAAGAATAGTAGTAGGGTAAAAAGAGAATCCACAGGCACTGGATAAGGCAACCAAGTCTGTTCACTTGCCACCAAGGCAATTCTTTCAGAAACCATCCCTGCTTCTCATAAGACCAAAGACACAAGCACGCAAGCCTCCCAAAACTTCCCATTTCCATTCCTCCTCACCAAAGGCAAGAAATCACCACCCAAGAGCAAGCTAAGCAAAGCTCCCATGAACAACATTTGATCCTTGGATCAAGCCCAAGAAATCCAACAAAGCCCCCAATCAAGACAACCCACAACCACAAGAATGATCACTATCACCCCCATGTCTCATACATTACCATCACCAAGCCATAAGAAGGAAGGAGGAAGGGAGTAAGGAGAAGAGCAAGACCAGGAGCCAAGGCCATTGCATTACAGGTCATCAAGCCCACAAGGAGGGGAGCAAGCTCAGAGTTCATATCATCACCGCTTGCAAGTCGATCGCAAATGCGAAGGAGAAGAGGAGAGTACCAACAGAGAACCGCACTACCATCCTCTTCCCCATTCTTGATCTCAACAAGAGGTAAACCACAATGGAACCCCAAAGCTTCCCTTATGAACATCATTCACCATAGAGCATCCCACAGTAATGTTGCACATAGCTCTCAGTTGTATTTCATCACAGAGCATTAGATAGGATAGAAGATAAGCATGCTTTGTACCTTAAGGGCTCAGGTGCAGCTAACCATGTCATCATTTAGGCTTCACTAACCTCATTAGCAAGCCCTTTAACCGCATCCAGCTCGCATTGTTCATGCATAAGAGTAATAAACTCACATCAGTATAATTAAATCAACAAAAGTAATTAAATCAAAGCAACTTTTGAGGGAAGGTTAGAGGAGAGTATTCTGCTTAGACTGAGCATAGGTAGAGGAGCGATCGGGCCAAGGTGTGCATGTGCCGAGGGTCGAGTCGGCTGCCAAGCGCGCCGACCAAGAGGACCAGGCCGGGTCGAGGCGGCGCTGGCCTCTGGCCGCACAGATAGGGGAGGAGCACCAGCAGAGGCGGCGGCGTTGGCGAATCGGGTCGGTGGCGGCCAGCAAGCAGGGAGAGAAAGAGGCGACGGGACCTAGGGGACCGAGGCGTGAGAAGAAGGGGAAGAGCCAAGCGGACCTAGCGGCGGTAGCGAGGCCGGGCCGGGCATGGTGTAGGCCGAGGACGAGGCGCACAGGATCGGACGAGTAGGCGGCGGTGGTCGCGCTTGAGAGAGGGCGGCACTAGGAGGCGGCCGAGGCGACCAAGGGGCCGAGGAGGCGAAGCTGGTGGCACCGCTGGCCGAGGAGGCGGGCGGGCCAGACGGCGTGACGAGCCACGCCGTGAGGCGACGCTGCAGAGAGAGGGAGGCATTTGTGGGTGGGTGCTAGTCAGAGAAGGAGGCAAGCCATCGGCGTTGGAGAGGCAAGGCCCACGAGGCAAGAAGACCGCCGAGAGGAAGCAGGGGGACCGAGAGGAGCCAGATGCGCTGGGGAGGAGTGGAGAACTGGTATTTAACTTGTAATACTTAACCAATAAGATGATTCAAGCATTACAAATCAAATATCTCGATTCTCAAGATATGTACTTCCTGTAATTGCAAAGACACATACCCCATACAAAATTAAGCATCCATTCCATACACAAGCTATTACAAGCGCACAACTTAAAGGACATACAAGAATATAATACAAAAGCAGGCCAACCGCCAAATAACACTAAAGAGACAAAAATAACAATGAAGCAAGGTGCCATAAGATGGCGATAAACAAAAGCCAAGTAGTGTGCCTTTAACCCACAAGGCAACCGGGCCGCCAAGCTAGTCAAATCTGAACGAAGTCAAGCACATTCACAAAAGTGTAACCCTTGGGGTTCCACTTCCTCCTCTGCAACAATTTAATTTAGAGCATAGCAAATGAGTACAATAAATTGTTTATTGTACTCGCAAGACCGACGTAGGATAACAGTACCTATATAAATAGCTACATGCAAGCTTTATTTAAGTGGAGCAGTTTCTAGACACAATTTTAGCATAAAGCAAGTTTTCATTTGCAATAATGTAATAGATTGAAAGCAACTTTACAATCTGAATTTATTTGATAAAAACAGCGATAAACTAAACAATAAAAGTAACAAGACATCCCGAAGTGGCTAACCCAATAGCCACCACAACAATAGCATGAACTCCCTGCTCATACCACCCACATCAAGTTTTAATTAAATGTTGTAGTCTAGTTCTCACGGGCGATCCAAGCGTGTCCATAACCTAGGACGAGGCTATTGAATAGTTTAAACCTGCGGGGGTGTACCAATGTACCCACATGTCGACCGCTCCTTAATGCCACGCGATAAAGCACACTTCCTTTGGTATGCGCATGAGCTAAGTCCCACGAGACCTTTCCAATATTGTGTATTAACTATTTAGTCGCCCATATGGGAGGAAGCCCCATATGTTGATGCGGAGTCATCAAAGATGCTCATCTCCTTTAAAGGACGATGCTCTCAGGGGTAACTCCCACCACTACTCACCCAAGCACACACAAGTTTTCTTTTTCAACACAACGCAACACACACATCCACCATGCGACCCGAAGCTAACACACGCCAAAGTACTAAGTCAAGAGAGGTCCCATATCCCTCCCATGTGGTTAGCACGCAAATTGCTCGGAACGGTGGCGCAAGTAACTCGGTCCTTAATTGACTTGGGCAAGACATACACAAACCCGATATACCACCATCCAACCACTTGCCCAAGTAAGAATCATTTTATTTCCACTTTTAGTTTTCAACAAATTAGCACAAGGTGCTGATCAAAGAGTAATAAAATGATTTGTGTGATCAAGGTTACCGACTAAGTCGATAACCGCCCAAACTACCGGTAGCTAAGCATTTCTAAGCATGACGCCGGAAGACAATAAAAGAGCATAATTAAATCGCCGGGCTCTAATTCACCAGCGACGTTAATAACTTATGTTTGTGGCAGGGGATAATAATTTAAGGGCAACCATGCAATAGGAATAGCTACCTCTAATCGGGAAAATTACTTTGACACAAAAGCATGCATACATACCGTTGAAACAAAGTATTAGACTTGAAAATAATAGGACATTAATGATCAAACTGCTTGCCTTGTTGTAGCTCACTGTCTTGCTGCAGAGGATCACTCACATAATCGATAATTTCGTTGAAACCTAGCGCAAGAAGTCGAAAGCACAATAAGAACGAATAACACGAAAAAGACCCAAAAATTCAAAGTCATCCAAAAATTATACAAAATTTACAGAATGTAGGTCATGATTTTAGATGAATTTAGCAACAAGAATCATTTCATTTGGATGTTCTATGCAAAAGTTATAACAGTTTTAATGTCAGTTTTCCAGAAAATCCAATAAAATTGTAATCTGTTACTGTTCATTCGAATTAAATACTTTGGTGAAAATTTCCAGAACAGTGGTGCACTTGACATTTTATGGTATGAAGAGCACCACATGAGATGAACAATGGAATTTGATTCATCTCATTTGGAGCTCAAATGAATTTTCTATGATTTTTCCAAGTTATGAAAGTAGTACACAAGTTATATGCAAAATAAGATTTTCAGTAGCAATATCATGTTCATAACCTATTTTACAATAAACTACACTAACAGAGAATTCTAACAAAATTGAGTTTACTTAATTTGGAGTTATAGAGAAATACTTATGCATTTTTGAAGTTAAAACAATTTTTAATGCAACAATAATTCGTTTCGGAATTTTATAAACCATGCTCACCTTTTCTCAAAGGGGCTGACCTAGCACTCACAAACACTCTTACTAGGTATTGTATGCATACATCTACGATGATCATAAAGTCAAAATCAATCCTCTTATATGATCTCATGATTATTTTAGTTAATCATTAACTAAATTGATACCGGTTTAATGAGAGTTTCTTAACATGACTAGCATGGAAGGTCCAGCACTTGTTAAGGATTATTTTGTTATTACTTCCTATTTATCAAGGAAATTCCATGTTTTAAGTGTGTCCTTTATATAGCCATACATGACTAAGCTTTATGCTAAGGTGCAACTAATGATTTTTAATCTTTAATTGCTTTACCAATTTACACTATTTATTTCATTTCCTAGTGATACTATTGACCACTAGGGCTACTGTTATAAAAGAAAATTTCATCTGGAGACCTCTCTGTTTATCTATCTTACACAGGATCCTTTCTAAAACTGAAACTACTAGCCCATCTTCCTATAAGACTGAAACTTCCCCTATAACAGATCATTAGAGTGACCAAAATGACATTCTCAACAAGGTACTAGCACTGCTCTCTCATTTCTGTCTAACACTTCAACATAAAGGAGTTGGTCGACCTCTGAAAATCCATATATTCGTTTGCTAAGCAAATTTTTGTGGGATCAATTAGTTCATGGTCAAAATAATTTATCCATTTGTTAAACTCATTTAAACATGCATGAATAATAAAATGACATGCTTAATATGATTATGTACATGCACACTAATATCATAAACGCGGTAATGCAAATAAATCCTAAGGATTTTACCATCGCACGCGCTAGACGTGCGACTACCACCGGACGACGTTTTCTTGGTGCTCGCCCGCGTCCGCCGTAGTCGTTGCCGACTCGCTCGCGTCTTGTCTCCTCGCCTCGGTTGGCCCGGCGAGCCGCTGCCGACGCCGCCGCCGCATGCATGCAGCGCCTCGGCCTCGGGCTCCGCCTCGCCGTGCCTCGACGCCGCGTCGTCCCCGCTGCCTGCGCCGGCCACATGCATGCATGCCGAGTGGCTGCATGCTGTGCTAGCACCTGCCGGCCACCTCGCTGAGCTGTCGCCACCTCGCCACCGCCTTGCTCGCTGGCCGCTCGCCGCCGCAGCTGCGCCCGAAGCCGCTTGCTCGGCCTCGGCGTCACGCCGCTGACTCGCTGCTCCGTAGGCCGCACCGCTAGACAGCACCACCTCCGGATCCAAGGGTTCGCCGTGCTCCTCAGGCCACCGTCGCCACGACCGAGCTGCTGCCCGCTGCCATGCTTTTGCTGCTGCTACATCAAGTGCTGGCCGAGCTTGTCGCTACTGCATGCTGGGAGCTGCTGCAGCAGTTAGCTAGCCATGGCCACAATGACCACAAGCTCACTGCCTCCTCCTTTCTCCTTGCAAAACGCTCCAAAGAGCTTGCATGCGAAATCTGATTATATGAGTGGAAAGCTTGTGAGATGAGGAACACGATGGTGGGACATGCATTGATAGTTTTCTAGTTCTTGATTGGGATTGAGAGGGGAGAAAGGCTTGAGATGAACTAGTGCAAAGCTTGGGATATGAAATGAGTTTGGCTGCTAGCTGGAAAAATGAATAGGCTGCGTGGAGTACTTTGGTGGGTGGCTGAAAAGGAAATGGGTAGTGGGGAAAAGAATGGCAGGCCTTTGTGCTTGCTCGGTGGAGAAATAAGAAATGAGGAGAGTGAAATGGTGCTGCTGGTAGGAGTGGCGTGGGGAGGACTGATGGATGGCAGTAGGGTGACTTGTTCGGTTGGCATTGCCTAAGAAATGGACAGATGAAGTTTGGTTCGGATGGGGATGAAAGCAAAAGCAGCAGGGAGTTCCGTAATTTTTAGACATAGTTGCCTAGCTCCAAAAATCACGAAATTTTTATGGGAGGTTCCTGACATAGTCTAGATGCTTAGGTAAAATTTTCAGGTATTCATTCGTAGTGTGATGCTCTCTAAAAATCTTTGAAGTTCCTGTTTGCTCCGAAGAAGAATAGCAGTACATTTCTTCCTCTTTTCTCCCGCTCGCTCCAACGACCTTGCATGCGCGAACTAACCGCCAAATTGGAAAGCTCTCGAGACGACGATCACAACGGTATAACATGCATTGCCGGATTCTTGATTTTCGGTGGTGAACGCGAAGAGAGAAGTTGGGGAAAAGAATCGGCATGCAGGCGTTTCATCTGCTACTTCTTTTCGTCTGTTTGCGAATTCACTCAAACTGCCGTGCATGCGAAAACGAATTGCAGAATCGGGTTGGTCTTGCGATGACGATCGCGGTGGTATGACATGCAAGGCTAGGTTTTGAATTTTTGGATGAGATTTGAAGGAGAGAAGAAAAAGGGGTCAGCAGGGAAGGGAAAAGACAGATGACATAAAAAGAAGGGACACGCAGCGTTTACCGTGGTCGGTCAAATCGAAAAGAGCGCCGATACTAAAGCATGTATAATGACATGATTCTTGTGATGCATGCGAAAACAAGAAATCAAAATAATTAAATTTACATGCAATCTTTCAACCATTTTATTTAATATTGATTATTATTCTTGGATGTGAGAAGAATTGCAAAACATGCTTTAATTAATTCCTCAATTTGTATTTAGAATTATGCTGAGTTTGGATTTTTAATTATGAATTTTCATATCTATTTTTTTTACCTATTAGGTTTGTGTTTTAAATTCAAATTCAAAATTGAACAAGCAAATTAAATAGGAACCAAATAACCTCCAATAAATTCCGAAAATCCAAACAAGCATAACAGAGAATATAGAATCCAACTAAAACATTCATACAATTGAAACCTATTTGCTTCAACAAAAGTTAAAAAAATCCAAAATTTCACAAATGCACATTAAATGCTTAACTAATCCAACTTAGGGATTTTGGGTCATTACAAAACCTACCCCTTAACAGAATCTCGCCCCGAGATTCCTAGAGTTCGAAGTCGAACGAAGGTGGCAAACCTAGTGGGTTTGGTCACGTGGTCATACTACGGATTTCGTCTGTAACCGAACTCAAATCCAAACAAGAGAGGTTCTACGAAGTTTTAGGTCCTATAGAGGATGCTTTGTCGAAGGATTGATAAGATCCTTCTTTAAGTGTTTCCTAAGGGTTCTTTCAACTCTAGGTGAAATGCACTATCTGTTGTCTTGATTTCCTTCAGAGATAGTGCGGAAGATCTGACGAGCAACCGACGTGGTTGACATATTTTCATTTCCATTGCTTTGTTTAACCTTTCCTTTCTTGATTCAAGGCACTTCGACATTTGAACTTCACGTCATCTTCCGTAGAGACTAAAGAATTCTAACTATCTATGAGGGAAGGAGTTACTATAGAGCAGAGAAAAGAGGTTAAAGCAAGTTTTACGGTAGTCTTACTTGACCCTTACTTCTCTAGTTTTATCTTCCCGACTTGGAGAAGATGCATTGGATGAATGCATGAAAGGGTGCATATATGAATTCGACTTTATGACAATTTTAGGTTAGATTAGTGAGAGTGCAAACGCTCACATGCACGCTTACATGATCCTATCATAATGCAATAAAACAATTTCATTTTATTTTGTTAGATGAGCATAAGATGCAACAAACAAGAATTCATACTAGCATGACTTGATCCTTAATATAGAAATCAAACACTCAATTTGATAACTAGAATAAATGCTCACTAAAGCATACTCATGCTAGTGAAATCATATCAAATTCTACACAAGCATCAAGAAAGTTTACACTCAAACAAACCTACTCCTACCAGTATTATCATTTTAAAGTTCACTCATACATTAAGTTTAGCATCTAGTTCACAGATTTTTGTTTAAAGACTACTAGTGAGCAACTAGAGCTTGGAAAAAATATCAAATCAACTAGAAAAATTCCAGAACAATTCTGGCATGTTTCTTGGACACCATAGATGCTAGAAAAATTAACCCTACATAATAATCTCAGGTTCTAGTTGGTACAACAATTCAGACAAGGAAAACAAGACATAGGCTCAACCACTAGTGAAATTAAGTTCAAAAATTCCAGAAAAATTCTGGCATGTTACTGAGGTGATTCTTAACACCATAAAATTAGGTACTAGAGTTTACACCTACCTATTAGTACCAGATTCAAAATTGGCCAGATCAGCACTGCAAAGCATTTGATTTAATTTCTGGGCAAAACAAGTTCAATAAATTCTGGAAAAATTATATTTATTAACTACACACCATCATGTTATCATGTGAATAATTTCAAGATTTTAGGATCTGCCATCAGTTACAGAAGTATTTTTCTTTCAATCCAAGTCAAAATTTGCACCAAAACAGGAAATGAGTTTCACTTCGCATAAAGAATAATTGACTACATAAGCAAACGTAACATAGTTTAAAACACTTTCAGTTAAGCAAGATTAAAATGAGCTACTCTCAGATCAAAACATAATAAGTTCACTTTTCATTAATTTAAAAGACAGGCATGTACTTTTACTACCACAACATCTAGCTCATCAAGCCATAACATCCAAGACATACAAAATTTCAGATTCATGCAAGTAATCTATATGAGCATGGCAAGTTGTTAAATTCCAATTTGGTTAATAATGTTAAGATAAAGCAAGTTAAGGGCAATTTCAATTTATAATTCTACATGTTAGTCATTTTCATGCTTTAATCACCAAGATGAACTACTAACCATGCTTTTTGATTTATACAACTTGAGTAACATGACATGCTTGAGTTAATTTAGGAGCTATATGCATGATCAAAGTATAAGAATCAAGATGTCAAATACATAATTTTAGGTGTTTCCTACCCCTTAAACATTTTGGGGCATAAAGGATGAGGTGAGGAAAGAATAAGCATAAGGTGAGGAACAGGCGATGTGTATGCAAATTTAACTCTAATTGTGTACCAATCATTTTAAAATCACCAAAATGAGGTATTACCCTAACCCAATTACAAACATATAACCAGCAAGAAATGAACTCCAAATATTTGCAAAAAGGCATAAGATCCAATGCAACACTCATAAGACATAAGCTCAACTTCTCGGTACGACTAACTCGTATTGAATGAACAAGCAATCGTTTGAGAAGAAAAATTTCAGAACACAACTCAAGCCTTATCGCATCTAAGATCATGGTAAAAACCATCTAAGGGTGTATTAGGCACTAGCCAACTAATATCACATCTTACCCTTTCAATTCCCATGAGTTTTAGTTGAATTATCCTCTCATTTTCATCCTTAATGTAGAACTAGGTGCTTGCTGTCCAAAACTTGTGTCCATGCTCCAAGCTGAGTTCTCCAACTTCAAAAGCTTCTAATCTTCATTAAAAGACAGTCAACACTTCATATTCTCAACTCTCATTGAATCCCAAAACCGAATTTAAACGGTAACATCTATCTTTTGAAAGAAGGTGAGAGGAAACAACTTTTCAAAACGTAAACAAGAGCAAGGTGATATGAGCACTCTAAGATAGATAAGGAGTAAAATCTGAGAGCTCACTTAAGTTTTTATAAACCATTTGACATTTTGAACTTAATTTTTCAAAATATCCTAAGGACGACCAAACTAGGGGTTTCTACGGTCAAGATGGCTCGATACCAACTTTTAGGAGAACTCGGGTATTTAACTTGTAATACTTAACCAATAAGATGATTCAAGCATTACAAATCAAATATCTCGATTCTCAAGATATGTACTTCCTGAATTGCAGACACATACCCCATACAAAAATTAAGCATCCATTCCATACACAAGCTATTACAAGCGCACAACTTAAAGGACATACAAGAATATAATACAAAAGCAGGGCCAACCGGCCAAATAACACTAAAGAGACAAAAATAACAGCGGAAGCAAGGTGCCATAAGATGGCGATAAACAAAAGCCAAGTAGTGTGCCTTTAACCCACAAGGCAACCGACCGGGCCGCCAAGCTAGTCGTCCTGAACGAAGTCGAAGCACATCTCACAAAAGTGGTAACCCTTGGGGTTCCACTTCCTCCCCTGCAACAATTTAATTAGAGCATAGCAAATGAGTACAATAAATTGTTTATTGTACTGCAAGACCGACGTGTAGGATAATGAGACCTATATAAATAGCTACATGCAAGCTTTATTTAAGTGGAGCAGGCTCTAGACACAATTTTAGCATAAAGCAAGTTTTCATTTGCAATAATGTAATAGATTGAAAGCAACTTTACAATCTGAATTTATTTGATAAAAACAGCGATAAACTAAACAATAAAAGTAACAAGACATCCTGGAAGTGGCTAACCCAATAGCCACCACAACAATAGCATGAACTCCCCGTTCATACCACCCACATCAAGTTTTAATTAAATGTTGTAGTCTAGTTCTCACGGGGCGTATCCAAGCGTGTCCATAACCTAGGACGAGGCTATTCGAATAGTTTAAACCCTGCAGGGGTGTACCAATGTACCCACATGTCAGACCGCTCCTTAATGCCACGCGATAAAGCACACTTCCTTTGGTATGCCGGCGGAGCTAAGTCCTACGAGACCTTTCCAATATTGTGTATTAACTACGAGTCGCCCATATGGGAGGAAGCCCCATATGTTGATGCGGAGTCATCAAAGATGCTCATCTCCTTTAAAGGACGATGCTCCTCGCAGTGGGTAACTCCCACCACTACTCACCCAAGCACACACAAGTTTTCTTTTTCAACACAACGCAACACACACATCCACCATGCGACCCGAAGCTAACACACGCCAAAGTACTAAGTCAAGAGAGGTCCCATATCCCTCCCATGTGGTTAGCACGCAAATTGCTCGGAACGGTGGCGCAAGTAACTCGGTCCTTAATTGACTTGGGCAAGACATACACAAACCCGATATACCACCATCCAACCACTTGCCCAAGTAAGAATCATTTTATTTCCACTTTTAGTTTTCAACAAATTAGCACAAGGTGCTGATCAAAGAGTAATAAAATGATTTAGGTGATCAAGGTTACCGACTAAGTCGATAACCGCCCAAACTACCTAGTAGCTAAGCATTTCTAAGCATGACGCCGAAGACAATAAAGAGCATAATTAAATCGCCGGGCTCTAATTCACCAGCGACGTTAATAACTTATGTTTGTGGCAGGGGATAATAATTTAAGGGCAACCATGCAATAGGAATAGCTACCTCTAATCGGGAAAATTACTTTGACACAAAAGCATGCATACATACCGTTGAAACAAAGTATTAGACTTGAAAATAATAGGACATTAATGATCAAACTGCTTGCCTTGCTGTAGCTCACTATCTTGCTGCAGAGGATCACTCACGCAATCGATAATTTCGTTGAAACCTAGCGCAAGAAGTCGAAAGCACAATAAGAACGAATAACACCGAAAAGACCCAAAAATTCAAAGTCATCCAAAAATTATACAAAATTTACAGAATGTAGGTCATGATTTTAGATGAATTTAGCAACAAGAATCATTTCATTTGGATGTTCTATGCAAAAGTTATAACAGTTTTAATGTCAGTTTTCCAGAAAATCCAATAAAATTGTAATCTGTTACTGTTCATTCGAATTAAATACTTTGGTGAAAATTTCCAGAACAGTGGTGCACTTGACATTTTTATGGTATGAAGAGCACCACATGAGATGAACAATGGAATTTGATTCATCTCATTTGGAGCTCAAATGAATTTTCTATGATTTTTCCAAGTTATGAAAGTAGTACACAAGTTATATGCAAAATAAGATTTTCAGTAGCAATATCATGTTCATAACCTATTTTACAATAAACTACACTAACAGAGAATTCTAACAAAATTGAGTTTACTTAATTTGGAGTTATAGAGAAATACTTATGCATTTTTGAAGTTAAAACAATTTTTAATGCAACAATAATTCGTTTCGGAATTTTATAAACCATGCTCACCTTTTCTCAAAGGGCTGACCTAGCACTCACAAACACTCTTACTAGGTATTGTATGCATACATCTACGATGATCATAAAGTCAAAATCAATCCTCTTATATGATCTCATGATTATTTTAGTTAATCATTAACTAAATTGATACCGGTTTAATGAGAGTTTCTTAACATGACTAGCATGGAAGGTCCAGCACTTGTTAAGGATTATTTTTGTTATTACTTCCTATTTATCAAGGAAATTCCATGTTTTAAGTGTGTCCTTTATATAGCCATACATGACTAAGCTTTATGCTAAGGTGCAACTAATGATTTTTAATCTTTAATTGCTTTACCAATTTACACTATTTATTTCATTTCCCTAGTGATACTATTGACCACTAGGGCTACTGTTATAAAAGAAAATTTCATCTGGAGACCTCTCTGTTTATCTATCTTACACAGGATCCTTTCTAAAACTGAAACTACTAGCCCATCTTCCTATAAGACTGAAACTTCCCCTATAACAGATCATTAGAGTGACCAAAATGACATTCTCAACAAGGTACTAGCACTGCTCTCTCATTTCTGTCTAACACTTCAACATAAAGGAGTTGGTCGACCTCTGAAAATCCATATATTCATTTGCTAAGCAAATTTTTGTGGGATCAATTAGTTCATGGTCAAAATAATTTATCCATTTGTTAAACTCATTTAAACATGCATGAATAATAAAATGACATGCTTAATATGATTATGTACATGCACACTAATATCATAAACGCGGTAATGCAAATAAATCCTAAGGATTTTACCATCGCACACGCTAGACGTGCGACTACCACCGGACGACGTTTTCTTGGTGCTCGCCCGCGTCCGCCGTAGTCGTTGCCGACTCGCTCGCGTCTTGTCTCCTCGCCTCGGTTGGCCCCGGCGAGCCGCTGCCGACGCCGCCGCCGCATGCATGCAGCGCCTCGGCCTCGGGCTCCGCCGCCGTGCCTCGACGCCGCGTCGTCCCGGCTGCCTGCGCCGGCCACATGCATGCATGCCGAGTGGCTGCATGCTGTGCTAGCACCTGCCGGCCACCTCGCTGAGCTGTCGCCACCTCGCCACCGCCTTGCTCGCTGGCCGCTCGCCGCCGCAGCTGCGCCCGAAGCCGCTTGCTCGGCCTCGGCGTCACGCCGCTGACTCGCTGCTCCGTAGGCCGCACCGCTAGACAGCACCACCTCCGGATCCAAGGGTTCGCCGTGCTCCTCGGCCACCGTCGCCACGACCGAGCTGCTGCCCGCTGCCATGCTTTTGCTGCTGCTACATCAAGTGCTGGCCGAGCTTGTCGCTACTGCATGCTGGGAGCTGCTGCAGCAGTTAGCTAGCCATGGCCACAATGACCACAAGCTCACTGCCTCCTCCTTTCTCCTTGCAAAACGCTCCAAAGAGCTTGCATGCGAAATCTGATTATATGAGTGGAAAGCTTGTGAGATGAGGAACACGATGGTGGGACATGCATTGATAGTTTTCTAGTTCTTGATTGGGATTGAGAGGGGAGAAAGGCTTGAGATGAACTAGTGCAAAGCTTGGGATATGAAATGAGTTTGGCTGCTAGCTGGAAAAATGAATAGGCTGCGTGGAGTACTTTGGTGGGTGGCTGAAAAGGAAATGGGTAGTGGGGAAAAGAATGGCAGGCCTTTGTGCTTGCTCGGTGGAGAAATAAGAAATGAGGAGAGTGAAATGGTGCTGCTGGTAGGAGTGGCGTGGGGAGGACTGATGGATGGCAGTAGGGTGACTTGTTCGGTTGGCATTGCCTAAGAAATGGACAGATGAAGTTTGGTTCGGATGGGGATGAAAGCAAAAGCAGCAGGGAGTTCCGTAATTTTAGACATAGTTGCCTAGCTCCAAAAATCACGAAATTTTTATGGGAGGTTCCTGACATAGTCTAGATGCTTAGGTAAAATTTTCAGGTATTCATTCGTAGTGTGATGCTCTCTAAAAATCTTTGAAGTTCCTGTTTGCTCCGAAGAAGAATAGCAGTACATTTCTTCCTCTTTTCTCCCGCTCGCTCCAACGACCTTGCATGCGCGAACTAACCGCCAAATTGGAAAGCTCTCGAGACGACGATCACAACGGTATAACATGCATTGCCGGATTCTTGATTTTCGGTGGTGAACGCGAAGAGAGAAGTTGGGGAAAAGAATCGGCATGCAGGCGTTTCATCTGCTACTTCTTTTCGTCTGTTTGCGAATTCACTCAAACTGCCGTGCATGCGAAAACGAATTGCAGAATCGGGTTGGTCTTGCGATGACGATCGCGGTGGTATGACATGCAAGGCTAGGTTTTGAATTTTTGGATGAGATTTGAAGGAGAGAAGAAAAAGGGTCAAGCAGGAAGGGAAAAGACAGATGACATAAAAAGAAGGGACACGCAGGCGTTTCGCCTGTGGTCGGTCAAATCAGAAAAGAGCGTCGATACTAAAGCATGTATAATGACATGATTCTTGTGATGCATGCGAAAACAAGAAATCAAAATAATTAAATTTACATGCAATCTTTCAACCATTTTATTTAATATTGATTATTATTCTTGGATGTGAGAAGAATTGCAAAACATGCTTTAATTAATTCCTCAATTTGTATTTAGAATTATGCTGAGTTTGGATTTTTAATTATGAATTTTCATATCTATTTTTTTTACCTATTAGGTTTGTGTTTTAAATTCAAATTCAAAATTGAACAAGCAAATTAAATAGGAACCAAATAACCTCCAATAAATTCCAGAAAATCCAAACAAGCATAACAGAGAATATAGAATCCAACTAAAACATTCATACAATTGAAACCTATTTGCTTCAACAAAAAGTTAAAAAAAATCCAAAATTTCACAAATGCACATTAAATGCTTAACTAATCCAACTTAGGGATTTTGGGCTGTTACAAAACCTACCCCCCTTAAACAGAATCTCGTCCTGAGATTCCGGTAGTTCGGAAGTCAGAACGAAAGGCTGTGGCAAACCTAGCTGGGTTTGGTCACGTGGTCATACTACGGATTTCGTCGGTAACCGAACTCAAATCCGAAACAAGAGAGGTTCTACGTAAGTTTTAGGTCCTATAGAGGGATGCTTTGTCGAAGGATTGATAAGATCCTTCTTTTAAGTGTTTCCTAAGGGGTTCTTTCAACTCTAGGTGAAATGCACTATCTGTTGTCTTGATTTCCTTCAGAGATAGTGCCGGAAGATCCTGACGGAGCAACCTGACGTGGTTGACATATTTTCATTTCCATTGCTTTGTTTAACCTTTCCTTTCTTGATTCGAAGGCACTTCTGACAGGCTGAACTTCACGTCATCTTCCGGTAGGACGAAAGAATTCTAACTATCTATGAGGGAAGGAGTTACTATAGAGCAGAGAAAAGAGGTTAAAGCAAGTTTTACGGTAGTCTTACTTGACCCTTACTTCTCTAGTTTTATCTTCCCGACTTGGAGAAGATGCATTGGATGAATGCATGAAAGGGTGCATATATGAATTCGACTTTATGACAATTTTAGGTTAGATTAGTGAGAGTGCAAACGCTCACATGCACGCTTACATGATCCTATCATAATGCAATAAAACAATTTCATTTTATTTTGTTAGATGAGCATAAGATGCAACAAACAAGAATTCATACTAGCATGACTTGATCCTTAATATAGAAATCAAACACTCAATTTGATAACTAGAATAAATGCTCACTAAAGCATACTCATGCTAGTGAAATCATATCAAATTCTACACAAGCATCAAGAAAGTTTACACTCAAACAAACCTACTCCTACCAGTATTATCATTTTAAAGTTCACTCATACATTAAGTTTAGCATCTAGTTCACAGATTTTTGTTTAAAGACTACTAGTGAGCAACTAGAGCTTGGAAAAAATATCAAATCAACTAGAAAAATTCCAGAACAATTCTGGCATGTTTCTTGGACACCATAGATGCTAGAAAAATTAACCCTACATAATAATCTCAGGTTCTAGTTGGTACAACAATTCAGACAAGGAAAACAAGACATAGGCTCAACCACTAGTGAAATTAAGTTCAAAAATTCCAGAAAAATTCTGGCATGTTACTGAGGTGATTCTTAACACCATAAAATTAGGTACTAGAGTTTACACCTACCTATTAGTACCAGATTCAAAATTGGCCAGATCAGCACTGCAAAGCATTTGATTTAATTTCTGGGCAAAACAAGTTCAATAAATTCTGGAAAAATTATATTTATTAACTACACACCATCATGTTATCATGTGAATAATTTCAAGATTTTAGGATCTGCCATCAGTTACAGAAGTATTTTTCTTTCAATCCAAGTCAAAATTTGCACCAAAACAGGAAATGAGTTTCACTTCGCATAAAGAATAATTGACTACATAAGCAAACGTAACATAGTTTAAAACACTTTCAGTTAAGCAAGATTAAAATGAGCTACTCTCAGATCAAAACATAATAAGTTCACTTTTCATTAATTTAAAAGACAGGCATGTACTTTTACTACCACAACATCTAGCTCATCAAGCCATAACATCCAAGACATACAAAATTTCAGATTCATGCAAGTAATCTATATGAGCATGGCAAGTTGTTAAATTCCAATTTGGTTAATAATGTTAAGATAAAGCAAGTTAAGGGCAATTTCAATTTATAATTCTACATGTTAGTCATTTTCATGCTTTAATCACCAAGATGAACTACTAACCATGCTTTTTGATTTATACAACTTGAGTAACATGACATGCTTGAGTTAATTTAGGAGCTATATGCATGATCAAAGTATAAGAATCAAGATGTCAAATACATAATTTTAGGTGTTTCCTACCCCCCTTAAACATTTTGGGGCATAAAGGATGAGGTGAGGAAAGAATAAGCATAAGGTGAGGGAACGGGCGATGTGTATGCAAATTTAACTCTAATTGTGTACCAATCATTTTAAAATCACCAAAATGAGGTATTACCCTAACCCAATTACAAACATATAACCAGCAAGAAATGAACTCCAAATATTTGCAAAAAGGCATAAGATCCAATGCAACACTCATAAGACATAAGCTCAACTTCTCGGTACGACTAACTCGTATTGAATGAACAAGCAATCGTTTGAGAAGAAAAATTTCAGAACACAACTCAAGCCTTATCGCATCTAAGATCATGGTAAAACCATCTAAGGGTGTATTAGGCACTAGCCAACTAATATCACATCTTACCCTTTCAATTCCCATGAGTTTTAGTTGAATTATCCTCTCATTTTCATCCTTAATGTAGAACTAGGTGCTTGCTGTCCAAAACTTGTGTCCATGCTCCAAGCTGAGTTCTCCAACTTCAAAAGCTTCTAATCTTCATTAAAAGACAGTCAACACTTCATATTCTCAACTCTCATTGAATCCCAAAACCGAATTTAAACGGTAACATCTATCTTTTGAAAGAAGGTGAGAGAAACAACTTTTCAAAACGTAAACAAGAGCAAGGTGATATGAGCACTCTAAGATAGATAAGGAGTAAAATCTGAGAGCTCACTTAAGTTTTTATAAACCATTTGACATTTTGAACTTAATTTTTCAAAATATCCTAAGGACGACCAAACTAGGGGTTTCTACGGTCAGCATGGCTCTGATACCAACTTTTGTGAGAACCCGGGGTATTTAACTTGTAATACTTAACCAATAAGATGATTCAAGCATTACAAATCAAATATCCCGATTCTCGGCGCATATGTACTTCCCAGAATTGCAGTACACATACCCCATACAAAAATTAAGCATCCATTCCATACACAAGCTATTACAAGCGCACAACTTAAAGGACATACAAGAATATAATACAAAAGCAGGGCCAACCGGCCAAATAACACTAAAGAGACAAAAATAACAGCGGAAGCAAGGTGCCATAAGATGGCGATAAACAAAAGCCAAGTAGTGTGCCTTTAACCCACAAGGCAACCGACCGGGCCGCCAAGCTAGTCGTCCTGAACGAAGTCGAAGCACATCTCACAAAAGTGTAACCCTTGGGGTTCCACTTCCTCCTCTGCAACAATTTAATTTAGAGCATAGCAAATGAGTACAATAAATTGTTTATTGTACTCGCAAGACTGACGTGTAGGATAACAGACCTATATAAATAGCTACATGCAAGCTTTATTTAAGTGGAGCAGGCTCTAGACACAATTTTAGCATAAAGCAAGTTTTCATTTGCAATAATGTAATAGATTGAAAGCAACTTTACAATCTGAATTTATTTGATAAAAACAGCGATAAACTAAACAATAAAAGTAACAAGACATCCCGAAGTGGCTAACCCAATAGCCACCACAACAATAGCATGAACTCCCGCTCATACCACCCACATCAAGTTTTAATTAAATGTTGTAGTCTAGTTCTCACGGGCGATCCAAGCGTGTCCATAACCTAGACGAGGCTATTGAATAGTTTAAACCCTGCAGGGTGTACCAATGTACCCACATGTCGACCGCTCCTTAATGCCACGCGATAAAGCACACTTCCTTTGGTATGCCGTGAGCTAAGTCCTACGAGACCTTTCCAATATTGTGTATTAACTACTGAGTCGCCCATATGGGAGGAAGCCCCATATGTTGATGCGGAGTCATCAAAGATGCTCATCTCCTTTAAAGGACGATGCTCTCTCAGATGGGTAACTCCCACCACTACTCACCCAAGCACACACAAGTTTTCTTTTTTCAACACAACGCAACACACACATCCACCATGCACCCAAGCTAACACACGCCAAAGTACTAAGTCAAGAGAGGTCCCATATCCCTCCCATGTGGTTAGCACGCAAATTGCTCGGAACGGTGGCGCAAGTAACTCGGTCCTTAATTGACTTGGGCAAGATATACACAAACCCGATATACCACCATCCAACCACTTGCCCAAGTAAGAATCATTTTATTTCCACTTTTAGTTTTCAACAAATTAGCACAAGGTGCTGATCAAAGAGTAATAAAATGATTTGTGTGATCAAGGTTACCGACTAAGTCGATAACCGCCCAAACTACCGGTAGCTAAGCATTTCTAAGCATGACGCCGGAAGACAATAAAAGAGCATAATTAAATCGCCGGGCTCTAATTCACCAGCGACGTTAATAACTTATGTTTGTGGCAGGGGATAATAATTTAAGGGCAACCATGCAATAGGAATAGCTACCTCTAATCGGGAAAATTACTTTGACACAAAAGCATGCATACATACCGTTGAAACAAAGTATTAGACTTGAAAATAATAGGACATTAATGATCAAACTGCTTGCCTTGCTGTAGCTCACTGTCTTGCTGCAGAGGATCACTCACGCAATCGATAATTTCGTTGAAACCTAGCGCAAGAAGTCGAAAGCACAATAAGAACGAATAATACCGAAAAGACCCAAAAATTCAAAGTCATCCAAAAATTATACAAAATTTACAGAATGTAGGTCATGATTTTAGATGAATTTAGCAACAAGAATCATTTCATTTGGATGTTCTATGCAAAAGTTATAACAGTTTTAATGTCAGTTTTCCAGAAAATCCAATAAAATTGTAATCTGTTACTGTTCATTCGAATTAAATACTTTGGTGAAAATTTCCAGAACAGTGGTGCACTTGACATTTTATGGTATGAAGAGCACCACATGAGATGAACAATGGAATTTGATTCATCTCATTTGGAGCTCAAATGAATTTTCTATGATTTTTCCAAGTTATGAAAGTAGTACACAAGTTATATGCAAAATAAGATTTTCAGTAGCAATATCATGTTCATAACCTATTTTACAATAAACTACACTAACAGAGAATTCTAACAAAATTGAGTTTACTTAATTTGGAGTTATAGAGAAATACTTATGCATTTTTGAAGTTAAAACAATTTTTAATGCAACAATAATTCGTTTGAATTTTATAAACCATGCTCACCTTTTCTCAAAGGGGCTGACCTAGCACTCACAAACACTCTTACTAGGTATTGTATGCATACATCTACGATGATCATAAAGTCAAAATCAATCCTCTTATATGATCTCATGATTATTTTAGTTAATCATTAACTAAATTGATACCGGTTTAATGAGAGTTTCTTAACATGACTAGCATGGAAGGTCCAGCACTTGTTAAGGATTATTTTGTTATTACTTCCTATTTATCAAGGAAATTCCATGTTTTAAGTGTGTCCTTTATATAGCCATACATGACTAAGCTTTATGCTAAGGTGCAACTAATGATTTTTAATCTTTAATTGCTTTACCAATTTACACTATTTATTTCATTTCCTAGTGATACTATTGACCACTAGGGCTACTGTTATAAAAGAAAATTTCATCTGGAGACCTCTCTGTTTATCTATCTTACACAGGATCCTTTCTAAAACTGAAACTACTAGCCCATCTTCCTATAAGACTGAAACTTCCCCTATAACAGATCATTAGAGTGACCAAAATGACATTCTCAACAAGGTACTAGCACTGCTCTCTCATTTCTGTCTAACACTTCAACATAAAGGAGTTGGTCGACCTCTGAAAATCCATATATTCATTTGCTAAGCAAATTTTTGTGGGATCAATTAGTTCATGGTCAAAATAATTTATCCATTTGTTAAACTCATTTAAACATGCATGAATAATAAAATGACATGCTTAATATGATTATGTACATGCACACTAATATCATAAACGCGGTAATGCAAATAAATCCTAAGATTTTACCATCGCACGCGCTAGACGCGACTACCACCGACGACGTTTTCTTGGTGCTCGCTCGCCGTCCGCCGTAGTCGTTGCCGACTCGCTCGCGTCTTGTCTCTCGCCTCGGTTGGCCCGGCGAGCCGCTGCGACGCCGCCGCCGATGCATGCAGCGCCTCGGCCTCGGGCTCCGCCTCGCCGTGCCTCGACGCCGCGTCGTCCCGGCTGCCTGCGCCGGCCACATGCATGCATGCCGAGTGGCTGCATGCTGTGCTAGCACCTGCCGGCCACCTCGCTGAGCTGTCGCCACCTCGCCACCGCCTTGCTCGCTGGCCGCTCGCCGCCGCAGCTGCGCCCGAAGCCGCTTGCTCGGCCTCGGCGTCACGCCGCTGACTCGCTGCTCCGTAGGCCGCACCGCTAGACAGCACCACCTCCGGATCCAAGGGTTCGCCGTGCTCCTCGGGCCACCGTCGCCACGACCGAGCTGCTGCCCGCTGCCATGCTTTTGCTGCTGCTACATCAAGTGCTGGCCGAGCTTGTCGCTACTGCATGCTGGGAGCTGCTGCAGCAGTTAGCTAGCCATGGCCACAATGACCACAAGCTCACTGCCTCCTCCTTTCTCCTTGCAAAACGCTCCAAAGAGCTTGCATGCGAAATCTGATTATATGAGTGGAAAGCTTGTGAGATGAGGAACACGATGGTGGGACATGCATTGATAGTTTTCTAGTTCTTGATTGGGATTGAGAGGGGAGAAAGGCTTGAGATGAACTAGTGCAAAGCTTGGGATATGAAATGAGTTTGGCTGCTAGCTGGAAAAATGAATAGGCTGCGTGGAGTACTTTGGTGGGTGGCTGAAAAGGAAATGGGTAGTGGGGAAAAGAATGGCAGGCCTTTGTGCTTGCTCGGTGGAGAAATAAGAAATGAGGAGAGTGAAATGGTGCTGCTGGTAGGAGTGGCGTGGGGAGGACTGATGGATGGCAGTAGGGTGACTTGTTCGGTTGGCATTGCCTAAGAAATGGACAGATGAAGTTTGGTTCGGATGGGGATGAAAGCAAAAGCAGCAGGGAGTTCCGTAATTTTTAGACATAGTTGCCTAGCTCCAAAAATCATGAAATTTTTATGGGAGGTTCCTGACATAGTCTAGATGCTTAGGTAAAATTTTCAGGTATTCATTCGTAGTGTGATGCTCTCTAAAAATCTTTGAAGTTCCTGTTTGCTCCGAAGAAGAATAGCAGTACATTTCTTCCTCTTTTCTCCCTTCGCTCCAACGACCTTGCATGCGCGAACTAACCGCCAAATTGGAAAGCTCTCGAGACGACGATCACAACGGTATAACATGCATTGCCGGATTCTTGATTTTCGTGGTGAACGCGAAGAGAAGTTGGGGAAAAGAATCGCATGCAAAGCGTTTCATCTGCTACTTTTTTCGCTCTGCTTATGAATTCACTCAAACTGCCGTGCATGCGAAAACGAATTGCAGAATCGGGTTGGTCTTCGATGGCGATCGATCGGTGGTATGACATGCAAGGCTAGGTTTTGAATTTTTGGATGAGATTTGAAGGAGAGAAGAAAAAGGGGTCAGCAGGGAAGGGAAAAGACAGATGACATAAAAAGAAGGGACACGCAGGCGTTTCGCCTGTGGTCGGTCAAATCAGAAAAGAGCGTCGATACTAAAGCATGTATAATGACATGATTCTTGTGATGCATGCGAAAACAAGAAATCAAAATAATTAAATTTACATGCAATCTTTCAACCATTTTATTTAATATTGATTATTATTACTGGATGTGAGAAGAATTGCAAAACATGCTTTAATTAATTCCTCAATTTGTATTTAGAATTATGCTGAGTTTGGATTTTTAATTATGAATTTTCATATCTATTTTTTTTTACCTATTAGGTTTGTGTTTTAAATTCAAATTCAAAATTGAACAAGCAAATTAAATAGGAACCAAATAACCTCCAATAAATTCGGAAAATCCAAACAAGCATAACAGAGAATATAGAATCCAACTAAAACATTCA
This sequence comes from Phyllostachys edulis, assembly GCA_036346405.1. Classification (NCBI taxonomy): domain Eukaryota; kingdom Viridiplantae; phylum Streptophyta; class Magnoliopsida; order Poales; family Poaceae; genus Phyllostachys; species Phyllostachys edulis. The sequence goes on from JAYEVD010000293.1 coordinate 449,857, forward strand.
TACAATTGAAACCTATTTGCTTTAACAAAAATTTAAAAAAAATCCAAAATTTCACAAATGCACATTAAATGCTTAACTAATCCAACTTAGGGATTTTGGGCTGTTACAAGGAGGCGCCATGGGAGGATTTTGGCCAGGAGGAGTGGAGGGAGAGAAAGAAGAGGAGATCGTTTGGGGAATTTTTCCAGGAAGGAAGAAGCAAGGAGCAGCAGGTCTTGGTCTCCTGGAGGGTGCGGTTGGTAAGGAAATTAGTAGAAATAAAAAGATTAGGTGGGGTTTGGAAAGAGGGTGATTAGGGGAGAGCTTAGATTAAAAAGGAAATTAGAGAAGTCAATTTAGGGATCATGTGAAAAGGAATTACTAATAAGTTAGATCAAATAACTGTTTAGAGCTGCGTACGATTAGATAACGATGGTTCGACCGGTAAAATAAAAGTCCGAAAGCGCGGAAGGGTTAATTTGAGATTTTTGTAAATTGTTTAAGTTACCGATAGAACTCTCTAGGTTAGATGATTAATCAATCGCAATTAGATAGGTGTATTTGCATGCGAATAATTGTAGCATTTTATTTTCAAACGCTTAAATGCATGATTAGGCGCACTCGATCATAGAGCCGTCGGACTAGAACACCCTTAGATAGGAAATGCTAATTTAGCGGGAGGTCTGGGAAAGTGTTATGACAAATAATATAGGCTAAAAATAAAATCATCTAACTAATATGCATAATAGCACTCAATTTGCCTATAGGTATTAGTTATTTATTTATTACTCGCACCCTCGTGTGTATTGCAGTGGACGAACCGACAGGCGTAGTTGTTATCAAGTTCTTCACCACCGCTCGTTTCTTCTTCTTCAAAGGCAAGCTACTCCTTTGATCATGAACATAGCTATATTAAATGTAAACCGTATATTGCTTTGCCTTATATATATACATATTGCATCAAAAACTATTTCTCAAAAATCAAATCGAATGAATGAGATGAAAATGAAAAGATAAGAAAGATGAAAGAGATGAAAAGAAGTGAGGCATGAAGAAGGAAAGTAAAGTAAAGTAATAGTATGGTTGGTAAAGGGGCCCTGGGAAAGGAAGAGAGGGCAAGAGGTGGGACCCTTTACATATGGTTATAATATAAGGACAAACAAAACTCTTACTCGGTCGAGGTCAGAATTCAAGATACCAACCATTTTCCGCTTTCAGCAGGCGTAAAATGCTACCTTGTTACGTGATTTCGCTCTCCACACCGGGTATGTAATATGTGTGAGTGTGGTGTAAGAAGAGATGTTATAAGCATTAGGTGGAGTGTTGGGTGCGAAGAGGATGAATCGCCCAACCAACATTACTGAACTCGGTGGTGGCTGTGTCAAGACCGATTTAAAAGTAATGGGTGGAGAAAAATATTCACGAATCGAAAACGCTCAGTATTTTGAACTCGACATCAGATCACGGAAATGCGGTGGACCTGGTTCATAGAGAGTTCGAATAGCTATGGGTAAAGTGGTACAAAGCTGCTGTGATGCTATATTAAATCATGAATTCATGCCAGTCTCCAGGATTGGAGTCTACGGGAACCACCAGGGGTCTATCCTCTACTCGAGTAATAAGTAGTCTTTTCTAAATTAAAAGTTGCAACCTAAGTTTTGGAAATTTATTTTCAGAAGAAGAGATGAGGTAGAAATTTGATTAAGGACAAGAGGTAGAGGCATCAGGTTCATTTTGCTATTAATGCTTGCTGAGTACACTATAGTACTCACTCTTGCTATCTCTCCCTTTGCTTAGATCCTAATCCGACTGGGAGCTATCCCGAGTGGGATGAGGGACTCGCAGATACCTTGGAGGCCGCTAGCGACGAGGGCGTTGGTCGTGAGGAGCTGGGCGAGGTGGACGCCTTATCTGCCTCGTGGGACGCGCAGACCACCATTTGGACCTAGCAGGCAAGGGTGGGAAGTGTATTAACCATTGTAATTAGCACATTAGTTTTGTGTGGTTCTGTTGTAATAAAGAACAGTTTCTATCTTATTGTTCTGCTGCGCTACTCAGATAAATAGCTTACTATTCGTTGGAGCAGTGTTTTACTGGGCAAACGAATAGTAATCCGTATGCCTAAGTGTGATTACCTCCTGGTAATGACACGAGACGTCGCAACCGAGTGGTATTCCTCTGCTCCCTCCAATGCATACAAAAGGACACGACCGCGCGCCATTCATGATCGAGTACATGGAGTCAAGTTTTTTTTGTTGAACCTTGGTCGAGTGCTACGCTTATTTCATAAGGACATGTACAACAGCATGCATACTCATCGCTTATAGCAACTTTTCATATCATCTGTAGATAGCATTAAGACCATCTCCAATATTGTGTTTTAGCCGGTTCAAATGAGGAGAGAATGTATTGAATCGATTCAATACATTGAAGAGGTCGATTCCAACAAAAAAAATACATGGAACCGAACTCTACTTAGGAATCGATTCAAAGCATTAAACAACTCATATGAGCATTAAACAACTACATAGAAGAGAGTGCATTTGAGAGAGGAATTTTTTAAAATAATATTATTTTAAAACATAATTACAAAAATATATCGCTCTCCAAAAAATTACAGAATGTGTTCTGCCGCCAGATTGAAATGGCGACAGGACCTATCGCCATTTCAATGGCGGCAGGACCCTCTCCCTCCTCGCCACGGCCCGGTCCACCACCTATCACCAGTTGAAATGGCATAGGTCCCGTCGCCATTTGAATGGCGACAGTTCCTGCCGCCATTTCAAATGGCATGTGAAGCCCATCCCTATAAAAAATCCAAAATTCAAGCAGTGACTCATTCTTATTCGTAAAAAGAGAAGGTGAGAAGAGTAGAGGTGAGGAGAGAAGCTAGCGAAGCGCTGTCCGTCGGATTGCCAACCTCTCAGGTAATTTTTTTAACCGAATGGATTACATAGTTTTAGATGTACGGTTACGTAATGCAGTATAGTTTTACATAATACTTTTCGGTGGGTAGTATAGTTTTAGATATACGGTTAATCGTGGAAATGTTCTTTATGGTGCAGTGCGTCAAATATGTCCGACATCGTCAATTTCAAAATTTACTATGGTCAAGGGACTATTCTAGAGGGTCCCGAGGGGATTGATTTGCGTTATTTCCAATCGGCAACCGTACCCCTAGCAAGACCAGAGCAGCGTACATGGGGCGCTGTGATGCGGTGGTTGTTCCATACATTCCAAGTGGACCGTGATGTGTATGATCTGAGATTGAGTTGTCTTTCCCCACGGAGAGCACAACCGACATATTGGGAGTTAGTGCAGCTTCGGGGACCAAAATCATGGCAGTCATATGTACGCATCGCGAGGGAGGCAGGGTGGAAATTGGTCCTTCTCGTCCAAGCATATGCCAAACCCACTCCTCCACCCGCGGCTGAACAAGAAGGAGGTGTCGAGGCCGAAGAGGAAGTCGGGGACTGCAGCCACAGCGCGGCGCACACAATTGCTGAAGCTCCCGGAGTTACTGATGCTGTCGATGAAGACCCTGCGGAAGTAGCTCCTACGGCCATGCAAGCTACTGGTCTTGCTGACGAGGGTGAGGAGGTTGAAGCCGTAGTGCAAAGGATGGATCTCGAAGACCGAGACTACATGGCATTGTCTGAAGATGAAGGTTCCGACGACGAGGATGAAGTTGACGAGCAGGCGGTTCCATCCGACCGAACACATACCGCCGACAATCTCGCTGCCAACGAAGGCTTCCGTGTGCCGGGAGTACGACTCGAGAGTGAGGTCAGACTAGGAGCTATGTACAAATGCAAGGAGGCCGTGCAGGACGCGGTCAAATTCTGGGCCTTGTCGGTGCGGCGCACATTCAGAGTCGTCAAGTCGACCCCAAGATTCTACGACGTGAAGTGCGGCATAGAGGGATGCCCTTGGCGAGTGCACGCATTTCAGCCAAAGTGGGACACCCATCGAAGTGCTCTATAGTGGTCCTCACACATGCGCTGCTTTCGAAGTCAAGATACCCCACCGAACTGTCATCGCTTCATCGCCAACCTTATGTACAGTGAGATCGTGGATAATCTAGATTTTGAGCCACGATGCATCATTCGGGCGATTGAGGCAAGGTTCCAATACACAATCAGCTATGCGAAGGCTTGGAGGGCAAAACAGAAGGCATTGGAATTAAGGTGGGGCACGTTCGAGGATTCCTACCACAACCTCCCTACGCAACTTCGAGAAATCCTCAAGATGAAGGAGACATCGCCACTCCGGACGTCGCAGTGGGGACCTCATCTGGTCACCCAACTCGAGACAGTCCACAGGGAGGACGTTGAGGCTGCGACCAATGTTATTACCAATATTCTGAATTATGTTATTGCACGGACAGTAGTAACATGTTATTGCCAATGTTCTGAATTATCATTTTAATTAAGTGTTATCATGTTTTGCTGAATGTTATGTAATATCAGTGCTATTAAGTGTTATGATGTTTTGCTATGAATGATGTTTTGCTGAATGTTATGTAATTATCGTAGTTTTCATAGTAATGGCAAGTTCACATTTGTTTCCTTACATAATATGCAGTTCATGTACATGAGCAAGCGTATTAATTCACTCGCGATCGCAATATCACTTACCTTTCTACTTACGAATCGTTCATATCTCAATCTTTCTCGTAAAATTCTTCGTAAATTCATCGCACTAGAACAACATACAACGATCAAAAATGTTATTATGAGTCTAACAGATTTTGCACCGTTAAAACGTATAAAAATCAAAAGGCGGCAAACCGAGCTAGAGAAGGCAAATTTGGCTTAGCTTTTGTCGCCATTTGAAATGGCGACAGAACTCGCCGCTCAAATGGCGACAGGACCTATCGCCATTTCAATCGGCGATAGGTGGCCGGACCGGCGACAGAGGGGGAGAGGGTCCCTATCGCCAGTTGAAATGGCGATAGGTCCCTGTCGCCATTTCAATCAAGCATGAGAACACATTTGTAATTTTTGGAGAGACGATATATTTTTGTAATTATGTTTTAAAATAATATTATTTAAAAAAATCATTATTATTTTGTGGTTTTTTAATATAACGTGGGTCCCAGTTATTAGTAGAAATCGGTTCAATACATTGGAGAAAAACAAGCTCAGTTCCTAGAATGTTTACGTGGCATGACTTTGAATCGACGTCGGTTCAATACACTAAAGATGCTCTAAAGACAGCTTATACAATATGTTGTCTTTTTACTTGTGTTTATAGATTACACAATCTTTTAATGCTTTCATAATTCTGGTGATAGCCTTCTTGGTTTTGGTGATACAGTTGACTACAAGATTGTAGACAACATATTTATCTCTTTATTCTCTTTCATCCGCATCAGTTTAAATCCTACATGACAGAGACTATAGACAGCTGATGTAAACCCACTGTACATGATCTTAAGATATAAGCATCTTCTCTCTTGTTCTTCCATCTCTCGCTCTCTTCACTCTCTTTTTCTCCACCTCTCCAAAAAATTGATGTTGCATAGGCTTAGGCCCTGTTTGGTACAACTTCTACTCCCAGCTTCTCAATTGATTCTCGTGAAGCTGTACCAAACACCATGATTCTCAAAACCACTCGATTCTGATTCTCGCGTGGAACTGTCTCAAAAATACACTAGCGAGGAGAAGCAGCCTTTCCTTGGATTCTCGTGAGAATCCAACTTGAAAGAAGAAAAATACCCATTGAAGTTCAGCTTATTTACCCACCGATTGCCATCCACTTACCCCCAGGAACTCCCAGCGCGAACGACGCGACCGAGGCGAATTCGCTTTCCTTCCTTCTTTGTTCTTTCTCCTCTCTCACGACCGATGCGACCGAGGCGAAATCGGCGTCGAGCCTCGAGCGCGCCGCCTCCGTCTGCCGCCTCCTCCCCGTCGGTCCTCCACTGTGTCGCCGCTGCACCTGTGCACCGCCGAGAAGACAACAACACTCCAGAAACCCTAGAGGCCGCTGCCGTTCCCCACCTTCTTCGCTGCCGCCGTTCCTGAGCACCCCCGACCGGCTCCTGTGAAGGTATAGATCTAGATCCGGCCGTCCCCCTTGCCCTCCCTACTCCTCACTTCGTCTCCTTCTTGTTCGTCGGCCGCCACCAATTTTTTCTCAGTGATTCATTATTTTTGTCATGCATCTTTGAATGGTTTGTCATGATCTGTGAAGTAGGCTCAAATGAACTTCTGTGAATTGATTGTCATATGAACTTCTGTGAATTTATGCATGATGCAAGAAATTGACACTGCTTACCACCTTTGGGAACATTCAGCAAATCATTCTCTTTAAAGCATTATGGATTTAAAAATTAATAACTACAGATTATGATAAGTATAGCATGTCTTGCATAAGTTGTAACTTTGATGGTCGGTCATAGTTCTTGGATAGTTAGCAAGCCTGCATTTAAGCTCTTTGCTCCTTGTGAACTTGCACATCACATTGGATATGTTGCTTATGAGGACAATGTGTGTGTTCTCTAGTGATAATGACGATTGATAGCATTTGTGAAGTTACTGCCAGTCTTTGGTTGACTCTTTGTGTTGTCATTATTGTACTTGTCGAGATCTACTTATGTTGCCCATTACTTGATAAATAAATGAAAGTTGGATGGAAAAACTGTTTTTGGTTGACTCTTTGTGCTGTGTCAATTGCCAGATACTCTTTATGCCTAGTCAACTGCTGTGCTTGCTAATTGTGAATTGGATACTTCATTGAGTTTGACATGTTGATCATTGAACTTTGTATATATGAGGCAGGCCAGCTACCGCCTCACAGAAATCAGAAAGATATTGAAACAAAGTCAACAGACAAAAAGGTCCGTATGTTTTATGAGGATTTTACATTCCTTTATCCCTCGTTGCTGATGTTGAAAGTACATGACATTGCAGCATCAAGATACATTTCAAAAGGAGCTTGTCATGACATTGATGTTTGACCAGGTGTTGTTGCAGAACCAATGCCCTCCGAAGAGATATGTTTATACTCGTCGTAGTTCCATGTCCAAAAAGAAGCAATTGAGTCAGGATGTAGTAGAAGGGCCTGGTGGATAGCAACAAATCAATGGTGGCTCCTAAGTGGATGGCCAGGAATATAGTTTCAAGCTCAGTATCCATGTGGAAAGCGCATGCAGCAAGCGGGGCTGGCCAGTGTAATCATGACAACCAAAGGGACACGGTCGGACCAAGGTTGTAAAAATGGTGCAAACTGAGTTCTTAAGTGTGATTCAAGTTTCCGACCAGACTAGAATTAAGGGGCAACATGGGTGAATTCATCCACTAATTTAGTTATTCGAGGGCAAGTTTTGTGAAACTATGCTCTTGCTTTGTATATTATCATCTTTGCAATTGATAGTTTAGTTTTGTAAAAGGAAACAAACAATTGCTATTAGTGGATGATGAAAGAAAAGGCAAAGAGACTTGTCACCAACTGACATCTGTAAGTGACAATTTACCGGTAGGCTACCCACACATGAATTATCCCTGTTTTAGAGTAGTGGCTCGTGGGTTCAAATGTACTCTGAATTTTGCCAGTTGCGCTGACGTGTGGCTTACATTTGTTGTGGCTTGTGAGCAACTTATGTTTATACATGTTTAGCTTTCATCTATATGGGAAGGTGTGTTTTGTTTGTGGTGTACAAAAGCTGTTGGTCACCATCGTGAACAGAGCACTGGCATGCGCCTATTGCCGTATGCGAACATATCCTGCTGTCCAGGACTCCAGGTGCCCGATGCTATGAAGTATTAACAACATATGGTTAATTCAGGGTTGCAGTCATGGCAGTGTCTTCAACTCTCGAACTGTCGCCTGTATATGTTTTTTTAAAGAATTATCACCTGTATATTGATCCCAAATGCCATGCTTGTGATTTGTGAATGTACCTATAAGTTAGCAGCCTCATCGATGTGTTGATCCCAAATGTCATGCTTGTCACTTGTGAATGGTACCGGTAACCTTGCATATGTATTGATCCTAGATGTCAAGCTTGTGAATGGTACCTGTAAGTTCCCAGCCTTGTGTAGGTACGACAAATTCTCTAGCCCTCTACTAGATTTTCATGCCATACTAGTGATTTTTTGTGGTATTTTGTTATGGCTCATTTATCATTTCAATACTTGTACGTAATATCATTTAATAATCATTTGAACACTTTTACAATATGAATGCAATATCTTCAGCTTCATCTATCGCAGCGACAACAGTACAAAATTTGCTTATACACAGTTGTAATCCATCAAGAAGTATAAATGCAATATAACCTGGCATTGTGTAAAGATACAACGTATATACATTCACATGGTCTAAACAAATTTAAGGAAAAATTCTATAATTTGTGTACAAATATATAGGAGAAAGACACAAATACAATTGAATTATTACAACTAGGGGTAATATGGTCTATTTGCCTCTAATCCCCCCTCATATGGTTTTTGGAGCCAACCTACCAGCCAAATGCTTTCAACAAATAGCTCATGATTCTCAGAGAATCACAAGCAGAATCTGGAAAATAAGAATATGGAGCTCTACCAAACAGGGCCTTAGATACAAGTTAGTTAGACTATTGGGATGGGAGTGCTCTAAGCCCAATAGGTGGATGAGAAACTCAAGTATATTGCGAGACACTCCTATTAAATATCTCGAAACTAATCTCATCCATCTTGTTACAAGATGCAAACCATATTCGACCCAATGGTGAACGTTCTATATTAACAAGGAGAAACCATCCAAATACTTGGTAAAAAATTAAAAATACAAAGAAAGGGGATTATGCAAGCTTTTGTTGTGTACAATTAGACCCAGATATGGTAATGACCCTGATTTATGATGTACCTTTTGTAGGATCAAGGATAACCGACTAGAGGGGGGTAAATAGAAGGTTTCTAAAAATTAATCAATCAATTCAGAAATTTTAGAGTGAAAGATTACAACAAGGCTACTAGCACAAATAAAAGATAGAGCTACTGCAGCAACCTGAATCAAATGATAGCTAATGACAAAAACAACTAAGCACTTCTAGCAGAACAAGCACAAGTAAATTCTGGAAGAATAAAAGCAGGAAAGGTAAGGCTAGAATTAACCACAAAGAAGAAGAGAACTTTTTCCCGTGGTATCGAAGACTTGCTGGTCTTCACTAATCCACGTTGAGGAAGCTTAAACCAATCAAGTCGGCTCCACGAATTAAGCCTTCCCTCGATTTCACTAGTGGTTGTTCTTGCTCCGCTCCGGAGATGGCGAACACCGAGCCACTCACAATCTTGCACAGGGCCTCTTCACAATCTTTTTGAAGAGATCACCTTGCTAACAACTCCAAGCCATCTACGTGTTCAGCAACACACCAAGAGTAACAAATCAACAATCTTCACTTGACGGCACTCAAGTGCAATGGATCAATCTAGAAATGAATGCACTTGAACTCCCTCTCAATGAATGAGTGAAATTGAGAAATAAATGCTCAGGGCTCAGACAGAAGTAAATGAATTCTAGCAGCTTGTCCTCGAGCTGGTGGGGGGGCATTTATACCCCACCCACTCAAATCGACAGTTGGGGCAAAAGTTCAGAGGCTTTCGGGATAATCGGATTACTACCGCCATTTACTGAGTGGTACTACCACTCCCCAAATACCCAGAGTAACGGCTATGTCGAGCATTTAATGCCATTGTTCTAGCCATTGAAATTACAATGCGGTACTACCGCCAACCATGGTGCGGTACTATCGGGGTCTGGTCGTTTCAATATACAAGAGCGGTATGACCAAACTGCAAGAGGCTCAAGAATGCCTAGCTTCTGGAAAATACGTACCGTCTCAACAAATTCAGTCGTTCTGGTGAGTGGTAGTTCCGCGCAAAGCACGGCGGTACTACCGCACCTCTTTTGAACAAATAAAACCCGAAATGCATTGGTTCTGGAAAAACCATATCGCTCAAAAAAAATCGGTTCATCCGATTGTGCAGTAGTTCCGCATGTTGAATGCTGGTACTACTGCATTTCAATCAAAGAAGAACACCAATTTGCACATGATCTGGTATTTTCATACCGGCAACAAAAGTTCAGTTCAACCGCTGTGCGGTACTACCGCACTCAGTGTGTCGGTCCTACCGCACCTCAATCGAGAGAAGAAAATCAAAATGCAATAGTTCTGGAAAAAAAACCGCCAACAAAGAGTCGGTACTACCGATTTTCCTAAGAAACGAATAGATGGCTTTTCAAATGAACTCCAAATGCATGCATGATTCTAAATTGATCCATAAGGCACAAGAACATGCTGTCAAGCTACTAGTCATGATCCCTCTTAATAGTACGACATTTAACCTATAATTCGGTCTTCCAACCTTTTCTCCAAAGACCGATAAACCGAAAAAGGATCCTAGACTACTTGTACCTTGTCTTGGAAACCTGTAGATCTTCATGTTGTCTGTTAGCATGCATCTCCATCTTGACATTCTTATGATTGGGACTTAGCCTTGTGAATACTCAATAAATGTATTAGTCCCATATTCATATATTGTCATTAATTAGCAAAACAAATTTTATTGGCCTAGATGCTTTCAATCTCCCCCTTTTTGGTAATTGATGACAACACAACCAGAAGAAAGATTGTTTTGAATATAATACTTGAAAAACTAGTTGTATATTCTTGTTATGACTTTAACACAATAAATCTTGTAAAGAGTTCAAAAGAGAATAGAGAATTAATTTCAAGTTAAAGTCTTTTGAGAGAAGGCTCCCCCTTAACATGTGCTTTAGATTTGAGAGAAATGCAATTCAATAAATAGTCAAGAGATATTATAAAGCAATTTATGAAAATAACAAGACCATAACAAATAGCAAGACGGGCTATCACATTTAAACAAGCATCCACATGTTCAATACAACACAAAACATAGTCCATAATATAACATATATAAATAGTAGTAGTAGTCCAAAAGCTTGACTTGCTCCTTCTTAATTCTTCAAGTCTTCTTTCTCTTTCTTTCTTCGCTGGTCTCTCCCCCTTTGTCATCAAAACAAACCATAACAGCTCTGCAACTGGCTGCCCATGGCCTGGTCTGAAAAAGGTTGATAGTCAGTTTGATCTGGAGGAGAAGATGGATCTTGAGCGATGACGGGAGCTTGGTCTTGATGGGGAGGAGGAGGAGAAGGAGCTTGAGAGGTCGAGGCTATAGTGGGATCTCGAAGAGATGTGCGATGAAGACGGCGTCTAAAGCGAGCAGGTGTGTTCACAGCTTCCTTAAGTGTATTGACATACTCTGTCAATGCATTCAATCTGTTGTTGACTTCAGATTGAAATTCTTGCTGCAAGGCTCTCATCTCTTGCAAGTTGTTGAGAATCAATTGTTGATTTTGTAGAATTTGAGCAAGAGTACCTTCACCAGGAACAACCTCTTCAGCAATAGCCTCTACTGGTGCAGCTTCTCCTTGATGCTCCTGAAGCTGAATGGGAGGTCCTTCTCGTGGCTTGTAAGCCTTGTGGGCTGTCCCCAAACCTCCTCTAAATCCAGTTTGCCTAACAATCAGAGCCATTATATATGGAGCATAATAGATTCGCTTGACTCTGTCATTCTTGGATGAGGCAATCCCTCTGATGATGACATCTATAACATCAAATCTCCTTCCATTTATAATATTGTCAATGTTGTTCCATGCATGACCTCTTATGGCATTGAAGTTTCCACTCTTAGGGAGAATAGTATGGTTAATTATCCTGCTAACCAAGCTAGGAATAGGTTTAAGTCCATTGATCTTCCCTGAAAAAGACCTGACATTAGGATCATAAAAGTCAGTCCATGCTGATGCTAGCAAAGCAGGCCTATCATAAATCTTTTCATAGTTGCTCGACTGAGTGTAAAGAGCAAGCTCAAACTCATGCCTATCACAGGCCAAAGTTGTAGTTCCTGTCTTCCATTGCAATTGAGTGAAATCAGAGGAGATGTAAAGAGAGGCATAGAATTGTCTAATCATCTCCTCATTATAGTCCTATCGAAAGCCAACAAGGTCATGAAGTCCAGCTCGTTGAAAAAACCGATAAGTTCCTGCATACTTATCTAGAGTATTCAGATGTGTCCAATCAATCCATTTATATCAGCAAACCCTTTTCTAGGACCATAAATCTGCTCATAGACCAGTTCCTGAAATCTGGTGTGAAATCTTCGACTTGTGGAGGATGCTGGAAGCAAGAATTGATTATGGTGTCGCATTATAGCATAATCATCTGCAGAGATGGTTCTCAGATTTATTTCCTGCTCTTGGGGTTGTCCCATCTCATCATCACTTTCAGCCCCTGCGTCACTATGTGACGCAGCCGAGGAGGACGTCTCACTACTGTCTAAGTCATGCACATAACCTCTCCCTCTCCCTCTCCCTCTCCCTCTTCCTCTTCCTCTTCCTCTTACTGCAGTTCTTTGGTGGAGAATTGCTGGAATAGCAGTCTGAGAAGAAGATTGTCCTCATGGGGGATCACCGGACTTGCGAGTGATAATTCTAGTCCTCAGCATCTTCAATCACAAAGAAAAGATGACAAGATCAAATAGAATTAATTTGAATGGATGTTCTTTGCTGTTCTGTCAGTAACCGACTTGGGCAAGAATTTTATTTCACATCTTGATGTTTCTAATGGATTGAATCCATGGAATAGATGCATTATCATCAAGAAATCGCATAGAATCATCAACATTCTAAATTAACCCTAAAGGCGACCTAGGTTTTCCAAAAACGGGTAAAACGAGGATTGAACGGAGTTTTACCTTGAGGATTGAGGGAATGAAACCCTAGAGATGCAAGGAATTAACAGGAATCAACAGATGGCCGAAGGACTTTGAAGATTTGAGAGTGGTTTTGTGGAGTCTTTGGGAAGAGAGAGAGAAGCCGTGAGTAGGAACGATGCGCACGGTGAAGGATGGTATGACCGTTCGATGGTAAAGGATTAGGGGTAAAGGCAAAATCGCACAGCAGTTAATGTCCATTTACCAACCGATGCGGTAGTACCGCACTTATACCGCCGGTAGTACCGCAACGCGGTAGTACCGTACGATCAAAGCCGGTCATAGCGATAATCCTGGAACTTCCAAAATTGAGCAGAGATTTGATTATTTTTGCAAATGATCCCAAGTTTTGCACCCAATTAAATAACATTTAGGATCATTATGCATTTAAAAGACTAAAGTTTTTCTAGGAACATAGTTTTTATGAACATAGTGATTTTTGGCAAAATATTTGAAAATGCTTCCCATGAAAACCTCAAGTGGCATCGAGATAGAACCATAAGTAGCAAACCAAGGAAATTTTTACCTGTGAAGAGATGTATGAGTATAAAATACTATTTTGAGACAATATATGTGAGGAAACATTGTTCAAATAGCAATACTCATCATATGCTAGAATAGTGACATTGACAGTTTTCAGGTTTAGGTTACTTTTCAGTTTTCAGGTTTTGAGTTACCTTTTTTTTGGTGAGATCCAAACTTAAATAACTTTGATTTGGTTTGGAGTTTGAAAAACTCATTAATACAAAAAAAATTCAAGAATAACCATTTTTAAGTTTTTCTTTTTGAGAGCACTAACAGATTCCTTTTGAAATAGATTTTGGATTAAGAAAACGTTTTTGGTCAAAACAAAATATAAGAGTAACTGGTTTTGGGCAAAACTTGACTTTTCATTTAAAATAGATAGTTTTGAGTTCTTTTCAACCAAAAACCTTTGAAATACAATATATTATAGGAATAGCTTAATTTTCTAGAGTTTTGGTTGTTTAAAGTCCAAAATTTGACTTTTGACCAAATGAGTTGTTTTTTAAGAGACCTTCTAGCATGATTGTCAATATGTGCACAAATAAAGATGTGGTATACATGGTGATTGTATAACACTCCCCCTAAATGTGATTCCCACCTTCATTCAAGAAACAAGAAGAAACATAGGAGAAATTCAAATCCAAATAAGATTTCAAAAGATACTATCATCAAATGACATTAGAAAGATCTATGACATTTAATTCATTCCTCAGCTTGCAAAAGTGGCTTTCATCTAGAGGCTTGGTGAAAATGTCCGCTAATTGGTCATCGGTTCTTATGTGGCTAATCACAATATCACCTTGGCTTACATGATCTCTTAAGAAATGGTGGCGGATATCTATATGCTTGGTTCTTGAGTGTTGAACAGGATTGTTGGCTATTTTAACTGTGCTATCATTATCACACAAAAGAAGCATTTTATCAATTTTAATTCCATAATCCATCAATGTTTGCCTCATCCATAGCAATTGAGCACAACAACTTCCTGCGGAGACATATTCGGCTTCGGCAGTAGATAGGGCTACGGAGTTTTGTTTCTTTGAGGACCAAGATACTAAGGATCTCCCTAAGAATTGATAACTTCCGGAGGTGCTCTTTCTATCCACTTTGTAACCCGCATAATTGAAATCAGAATACCCAATTAGATCAAATTTAGCACCTTTAGGATACCATAAGCCTATGTAAGAGGAATGCAACTAGGGAACAAAGGTTTCCCTGAGTCCTCCATTAAGCCCTCGAATTTACCAAACTCTCTCTCACTACAGTTACCTTCTGCATCGCGTAGCATCTGATCAAAATTTTCATCGTGCGACCTATCCTCATCAAAAGCACAGTCCACATCCGGCATATCGTTGACTTCCTCGGCGATATCATCATTATTAACATCCTGTATAATCTGCTCTTCACCGTGACTGATCCAACATGTATACCTTTTTTGAAACTCCTTCGAATCAAGTGCGCTTCGATCTACGTAGGGTTGTTAAACATCTTCAGATTACCGCAATCAATGCATGGACAATACATAAATTTTATCTCCTTCTTCAACATATCCTGCTTGGCGGCTCTTCTAAAAGCAAGCATGTCATTAATATACTCTTCACACACACGGTTCTCACCGTACATCCAGTTTCGGTCCATCTACGCTACACACGTAACAAATTAGTGTTAAATTATATTAATAAACTGCAATTACTCTTCCTATTGACCAAATATACTAAAATTGATTAGTGATTAACCTAGAACAAATATAAAGTGTTACACATTGTTACCCTCAGAGCTCACAACGAAAGTCCTAATTAAATATCCCGCGAGATCCTCCTCCCTTTCTTCCTAATCTCCTTCTCCCTTCCTTCCTAATCTCCTTCTCCTCCCTTCCTCCCCTCTTTAGCCTTCCTCCTTGCCTTCTCCTCCCTGCCTCCTTCCTTCCCTTCCTTCTCCTCTCTAAGGTGGCGCAATGGGGGAGGAGGCAGCAGGGGTGGCGGCTCAAATGAGAATGGGCGAAGTCAGTCGAGACAGTATTTATAATGCATTCATATCACAGACGGTTCTTATTACAAAGCTGCATGATATGTCCCTATCTGAGCGGTTTATAACTAGAACGATGCGTAATAATTCCTGAGATGGTTCTTAATAAGAACCATCTGTGATGAGTGCGATTATCACAGATGGTTCTAGTTATAAACCGTTTGTGATAGTAATAAATATCCTGAGCGGTTCCTTTGGAACCATCTCGTGATAAATAATACCTGAGCGGTTCCAAAGGCAAATGCGTGATGAGGCATCTTGTATAGCCTATTTTGTAGTAGTGTATATGACTTTATATGATCCAGATAGCTCTACTAAAAAAGATGGCTTGGTTACTTTATTAAATCAATGCGAAGTGACTTGGATAATCTACAAAGCTTCTTGTTTTTACTCTCCTTGTTCTTTTTGTTTTAGAATTATTCTTTCTCTGAAGGTCTTGATGATTACATTGCTAAAGAAGAAGAAAAATGGGAGAAATTTGCTTCCCTTATGTTGAGGGAGAGTTTTTTGCTATGGTTTTGTGTTGAAGGTGAGTATTTCGTTTGCTACTGTGGTTTGTCAAAATTATTTGCTTTGTAACTTTGAAACTCTCTTTTCGCAAATTTTTTCTTTTCTTTCAAAATTCAACTCACAATTTTGAAGTATTGTCAATGTATTCGTCAATTGGGAGATTGTTAGACCATGTGGCTAGGTCTAGTATATTTTAGTTGATGAATAATTGACAATGTTGGGCACTGATGTTATTTGAGGCGTGTGGTGTGTGTTGACTTATGTTGGTCAAGTTGGGAAGAACTTGTGCCGAAAAAAATATGTTGCTTTGGTGTTTGCATGTGCAGGGTAACTCGGAGGCAATCGTGGTCTACGACGGTGACCGGGAGATGGCTTGGTGCGAAGTCATGGTCCAGAGGGTCCAAGATGCTGGAGGAGACAGTCAAGCTCGAGTTGGGGCACGTGGAGATCAAAGATGGATGATGCGTGTTGGAGCTACGGAGGTGCGGTTCGGAGGCTACGACACGTGACAATTTTGGAGTGTCCAAAATTAGTTTTGTAATCTGATGTAAAAGCCCACGTATTAGATCCTAGGCATTTAGTGGGCCGTACGTGGGTAATTAGGTGCCAATGCTAGACAGCCCGTTAGGGGTTCTAGGTTTATTGCTCACGAGTATGAGTTTTAGGATATAAGTAGCTGGCGATGGCATGGTGCGGTGGGGTAAAAAAATAGATGAGGGCTTCGTTCGGTTGGATAGGAGCGGCGGCAGGATTTTGGGCGTGAGGCCAAGTTCTGGCGGTTGCATAGGAAAGAAGCTTTGCATGGAAAAGGAAGTGCCAGCAGTGATTGCATTGTAGATGTGAATCACCGTGATTTTGAAGGAATAAAAAAGAGTGCTTGTGGCTGTTCGACGTGACCTTGTGTTGTGGAAGAAAATTGCCATGAGAGCTTTGGCTGCTGTGGCTTTTGTTCCTGCGTTAGAACAGAAATTCGCTTTGTGGTTTTTGGTGGTGCGTTGTCGTGAGATTCAATCCAGAGCGGGGCTAGGTGCGTGCGGAGCGGGGAGCAGGTGCACTTGAGTGTGACGAGCGCATGCACTGTGCTCTTCATCATGTAGTGTTTTGGCCGAGCGTGACATGAAGTAGAACACGCACGCAATTGCGGGAGGCGCTGAGGACACGTACTCTCTGCAATAGGCGGCGCAGTGCCTTCTGGTTGTAACCGGTGTGCGAGACGAGGGTCAAACGTTTTGCAAGATTGCATCTACATCAAGTTCTGTTCTTTCTAGCTTGTTCGGTGTGAAAAATCTTTCACAATCATTCACCCCCTTTGATTGCCATTAACGATTCTACAATTTGTATCAGCGCGGGTTGCTATGGCGTCAGAGAGATATGTGAATCATCCTTCCTATGCTAGATGGTACTGATTTTGTCTTTTGGAAGTGTCGTATGCAAGGTTATATTGAGACTCAAGGTAGTGATGTTTGGAATAAGGTCTCTAGATCTTATGAGGTTTCTGTTACTGTTACTGATCTAAATAAAATAGATGTTGATTTAAATGCTCAAGCTCGGAACTTGTTGTTTCAAGGAATTTCTCGCAAAGAATTTTATCGTGTAGCTCATATTAATTCTGTCCACTTAATATGAAAAACTATTTGCGATTATCATGAAGGAACTACTAAAATTAAGAAAGTGCGTAAAAATCTTTATCAAAAAGAATATTTTGATTTTGCTACGAAGCTTGGTGAAGCTATGAAGTTATGTTTTTTCCAGCCTGTTCGGTGTAAAAAATCTTTCACAATTATTCATCCTCTTTGATTGCTACTAACGATCCTACAAAAATACAAAGGGGAACCTGCAAGCTTTTGTTGTGTACAATTTGACCCAGATATGGTAATGACCCTCATTTACCTTTCCTTTCGATACAAAAGGGATCCTTTATTGAATCATGTAGAGGATTATTATACCTCATTCAGCCCGTCAGCTGTACCAAGGGACTTCAGTAGTCAAACACATTGTAAGCAGTGAAAGCAATGGGAGGGCGTCGAACACAACATGATTCCAACCTGCGAGCTCCTAGGTGAGTACTGACATACAAGGCTGCATCTTGCATAAGATTGGTCAAGTCAGAATTGCCAACCCTGAAAAAGCGTCTGATTACCTTCTGGATTTTGGGAAAATCTGCTGAGGATCATAGCCATTGCTTCCGAAACAAAAATAGATACTCACGGAGGAAGAAGCAGCCTGTAATTAACTCCTATCAAAGACAATCCTCAAGCACGACATGCCATAGGATAACAGCTGGTTTACCTCAAATATAGTCGTGAGTGGAAGCAAACGTCACTAATTTTATAGAACATGTAAAGAAAATCTACACCACCATCTTAGATGAGTTAAACTAATGAAATACCTAACTAAGGTTAACAAAGTGCCTTCAGCGAGGAAATCGACTGAGTCTGAACTCTGAAGTCATTTTGCAAACATATACATGAAGTAAAAGTGCAAGAGCGCTAAGATGGCTTGTGAAACCGAGACGGAGACGGAGACGGAGACGGAGACGGAGACCGAGTATTCCTCTGCTGCATACAAAAGGACGAGACCGCGCGCGCCATCAAGATCGATTACGTCGAGATGGCCAGCCAGGAGGGTGCCTCCTTCCGCCCCAAAGACCACGCGCTCGTCGACCACTTCCTCCGCCGTAAGATCGCCGGCGAACCCGTCGACGCCCGCTTCATCCACGACGCCGATGTGTACTGCGCCGCCCCGGACGAGCTCGTGGGCATGCACACGCCCGCGCCGGGCACCGCCACCAGACCAGTCTGGTATTTCTTCAGCCCCCTGTACTACCTCTGCGGCGGGAGGACATCGCGCATGGTCGGCGTCGACGCCATGGGGTTCTGGCGCATGGATAGTCACCGGGAGCCGGTGAAAGGCAGCGCCGCCGGGTACCTCCAGCACTTCTACTACACGGACACGGTGAATGCGTCGGCCAAGAACTCGAAGCCGGAATGGCTGATGGTCGAGTACCGCATCCCCCAGGAACACGGCGGCCGCGAACAGGTGGTGCTCTGCAAGGTGTACAGATCACCTCGAGCGCCTCGTTAGTTCCACGGGCATCATCGTCCACGTCCGCGGCCTCCTGCTGCTAGAGCAAGTGTAGCAGCAGAAACCAAGCATCGATAATTCTATATCGCAGCAAATTTCTTCATAGATTTTACTTTCGTATGGTTAGCCCGTATATCAGACAATCTCCTTAATGAAATTGGAATTTGGGGGCTAGCCTCCTGTTAATTTCGAGGGAAATAAAAGACACGAATTTTACTTACCTAAATATCTTAAAACTAGTCTCGTCCATCTTTTTACAAACAAGGTGCAAACCGCATTCGACCTAATGGTGAACGTTCCATATTAACAAGGAGAAACCATCCAAATACTTGGTCAAAAAATAGCATATGATACTCCGTCAATAAGCAATGACTCTTGTTTCGGTGTGAATGATCCCAATGATATTTATTTTTGGATCCGCCTCTCATTAAACGGACGTACGGTTACCTCGGCTCGGTATTACTTTGGGCTTCACCATTGCCATTGGCGTCAAGAGTTTAGACGACCCAACTTATATTTGACTACATGTGTGTTGCGTGCACATCCTGTGTGTCTACTACTAGCATGTATTTGAAACCGCACCAACCGTGCATGAACAATTCAACCACATCACGGAGCGTGAAAAGGGCGTGCCTTTTACCACCATACAATTGTGTGCGCATGCTAGTGATCGATGACCAAACCTGGAATCAAATCTAAAGCTAATGAGTACACACTTGTCTAGCCTCTCCACAGGGCATGAGGCCTTGTGTGTCGTGCTATCGGCCATCTCGATGTAGGGAAGAGTAGCAAACATCGTCTTCTTCTTCTTTTTATGATCAAGAATTTGATAGGTTTAATATCCATTATTTTCCCCAGAGGGTCATGGTCCGAACATATTGGCCCTCACCGAGCCAATATGTAAGATACTAAAACTCATATGCCAACTGAGCCAATAGTTGGATATAAGAGTTTTTTTTTTTTGGAACTAAGGATACAAGAGTGATGTAGTTTGACTCTTACCAATCACGAGTCGAATATGTTGTTACTAATTCTGCGATTAAAAAAATACTGAAACTGATATACCGATCGTTTGCTCCTATATATCTAGGTGAATCCTACTTACATCTAAAATTGTGTATAAAAGTAGCCTCCTAATTGCACACACCATCTTTAGAACTGTAACGTTAGATCATACTAAATAAAAAATATGAACCCTTAGATCTTAAATAGTTAAGAGATGCTTTTATTAGATACCTTTGAGTTGAAATTTTTTTATAAAATCGTATGTATTGTTTCTCGGAAATACATCTTTTAACCACCTTTTAGAGATTATAAATATATAGTCTAGAAATACTAAGTAAAAGTAATCATCAGCAAAAAAAACCGCGCTTTGCTAGCGGCGGGTGAGGGTGATAATACTAGTTATTTAGAAAGTAGTAGCCATTTTAAGCACCCGACATTGTTTTTTTTTTTAGGAAACGGCTAGCCGTTATTTCATTAAAGGGAGAAGAAAGAATACAAAGCAGTTCCGGACAGAAACACACGTCGAAAGGGAAAACAAAGTAGAAACAGAAACACAAAGATGACACCCATATACTGACTATATTACAACTGCCCCCCCCTCCCCAAAAGCCAAGACTAGGTACCTCTACCTAGCAACCTCCTTGCTTATGCTGAACCTACACCATGCAGGTAGGTCTGGAGCTTGACCACTCCACTTTGCATCCAAGCCCAGGCTTCCTCCTTGATTAAAGACAGCAGCCCGGTCGGAGATTGCCTTTGATGCTGGAATATCCGCCTATTCCTTTCTTTCCATATGTGCCATAGAATGAGCATTATGAGTGACGCCTGACCTTTTTTGCAAGTCCCTCCCCCTGAAAGGTAGATGTCCGACCACCGATCCGCCATTTTTGTCCGAGATGGCCAAAGGGTGGGATTCAGATTGCCCTGCTGCGTCCAACTAGCCACTAAGGACCACACAAGTCTGGCGTAGGAGCAATCGACGAAAAGATGCATGACTATTTCCAGATTGTCTGTACATAAGGGGCACCAATGATCATTCTGCATATGTCGATGGGTTAATATGTCTGCCGTAGGCAGGCGATGCTGAATGAGAATCCATGCAAAAATCTTGCACTTTTGTGGCGCCCAAGTATTCCAGAACAACTCTCTATACGGTGCCTCCACCGCGCCTATGAATTGTACGTTATAGGCCGATTTTGCTGAATAATTACCTGATGCCGTCCATTTCCAAGTGATGTCATCAAGCGCATTTTGGGAAAAAGTGACTTGACCAACCAGGTGAAAAATACGAACGAAATCCCGCAGTAAGTTCCACGTGATTCTTCGTCTCAAGTCTGCTATCCATTTTCCTTGAAACAAGGCATCCTTTACCGTTCTGTTTTTCCTGGCCGCAATACCAAAAAGTCCTGGGACCATTTCTTTTAATGACCTCGCACCTAGCCATCGATCTTTCCAGAAATTTGCCTTTTTGCCATTGCCAACTGTTATCGTTGTGGATGCCCGAAACAATTCCTTATCGGTTTCTGTTAATGGGAGCGGCATCCCATTCCATTGCTTGTCTGGTGCCTTCCATTGATACCAGAGCCAACACAGACGCAGCGCCCAGCTAAATTGTTGAAGAGCTAGAACCCCTAGCCCCCCAAACTTTTTTGGACGACAGACCATGCTCCAATTCACCCAACATTTTCCTCCAGTACAAATATCCTCTCCCGTCCAGAACCAAGTTCTTCGACGTTTGTCTATTTGCTTTAGGACCCACACCAGTAACTCAGTAGCTGTCAAATGGTACGTCGGGATGGCTATGATTACCGCATTTAGCACCACGAGCCTCCCTGCTCGTGACAGTGTGCTCCTCTTGTAACCACTTAGTCTATTTTGAACCTTGTCCAAGAGAGGCTGGAACTGTACCTTCCTTGGTTTGCGATGGGATAGAGGCAGGCCTAGGTAGCTGCAAGGCAACTGCGCTCGGGTAGCCAGAAAGTTTTCCAAAATTTCGTCTAGGTAAAGCGATTGGCACTGAATTGGTATGACTACACTTTTAGAGATGTTTATGTTGAGCTCCGTTACCTCTCCAAAGACCCTAACATTTCTTTGAGGTTATCAATGTTTTCCTTAGTTGGTGACAAGAAGATCATTGCATCGTCCGCATACATTGATAATCTCTCCTTCACTACTCTTCCATCCAGCGGGGTTAACCATCCTTGGAGGTCCGCTACTTCGAGGATGCGGTGTAGGACGTCAATTGCAAGAATAAAAAGATAGGGAGACAGACAGTCCCTGCCAAGACTCAATTTGGTGATTTATCACCGGTCCCCGAACGTCATTAAGGATAACCCTTGAAGTTGATGTGCCAAGCATCATTGCCATCCATGCCCTCCAACGACTGCCAAAACCTCTGTGTTGTAGCATGTCCAGTAGGTACGGCCATGAGATGGAGTCAAAGGCCTTTGCAATATCTATTTTTAGCAAGAACATCGGTGTCTTTGACCGGTGAAAGCTTCTGACAACATTCTGCACATAGAGGAAATTGTCTTGTATAGTTCGCCTCTTAATGAACGCGCTTTGGCTTGCAGAAATGAGACCATCCATGTGCTTTGACAGCTTGATAGATAAAAGTTTTGAAAGTATCTTGACCATGCTGTGGATCAGGCTGATAGGTCTGAACTCAGATATCTCCGATGCCTGGTACTTTTTTGGGAGAAGAATTATGTTTGCCGTGTTTATTTTGTTAAAATGGAGACTGTTGAGGTTGTACACCTTTTGAAACACGGCGAGCATGGTCAATTTTATAATGTCCCAGCTTGCACAGAAGAAACGTCCGTTGTACCCATCTGGCCCAGGGGCTTTGTCTGCCGGCATTTCATTTATTGCCGCCTTGATTTCATCTTCTGTGAATGGGCGCTCCAGCTCAATGTTAGCACCGACTGGCAGTACATTTAGTCCAAGGATGTCCCATGCAAAGATCTGACCGGTCGGCTTCGCAGTACCCAAAATCTCAGTGTAGTACTTGACAAGGGCCTCCTCCTTTTCTGCGTGGAGTGTGAACACATTGCCTTGGTGGTTTAAAGTATGGATTAGCTTCTTCCTTCTTCTCGAATTTGCTTTTGAGTGAAAGAATTTGGAGTTTGCATCTCCGAGTCGCAGCCAGTTCAGCCTAGAACGTTGTTTCCACTTCATTCGCTGGATGGCCGCCAGTCCCAAGATTCTTAACTTCAAAGCTGCGCGAAGGTCATGCTCTTGAAGTGAGAACTGATGATGTTCTTGCGCTTTATCAAACTGGAGGATCACTTCAAGAGCTAAGTGCATTTGAGATTTGATGTCCCCAATCTGTGATCTGCTCCAAGTTCTAAGGGCCCTTGCAGTTCTTTGCATTCTGACCACCATTTGCTTTATCGGGTCTACATCTAGGACCGGTTGAGACCACGCCTCTTGAACCACCTCATTGTATCCGGTCATGAGCGGCCAATAATTTTCAAACCTGAACCTTCTGGGCAGTCTCGCTCTTTCCTCACCAGTGATCAACAATGGGCAATGATCAGAGATTGAGGATGAAAGCGCCGCATGACCGAGAATCGAGAAAGCCAGGTCCCATTGTAAGTTACAGAAAACTTTATCAATCCTCTCCAGGGTTGGGTTACGTTGACCATTGGACCAGGTGAATTTGCGATCTTGAAGATGGATCTCCTTTAGCTCGCAGTGGTTAATCGCCGCTCTGAAACTTCCCATTAGCCTGCGATTGATATTTTGATTGTTCTTGTCGGAAGCTTGATAGATGAGGTTGAAGTCTCCCATCATCAGCCAAGGCCCATCAATCACATTATGGATATGCTTGAGCTCCTCCATGAATGCCTGCTTGTGCTGGTCTTCATGCGGACCATAAACAGCGGTCAAGTGCCACGGTTGAGCCCCATCCAGCGGCTTCACTCTCATTGTGATAGACTTATTTAGAAGGATTAAATTATCCATTTGCATAAGTGATTGGTCCCAACAGACCAATATACCTCCCCTGGTTTCATCAGCTGGTTTGTAAGCCATTCCAACGAGTCTTCCACCTGCAATCTCAGTTGACAAGCTAGGTGTTATTACTGCAAGTTTTGTTTCTTGCAGACAGAGGATGGAGCATGAAGTGTCTGCCACCAAGGCTCGGACAACCTGCCTGCGCGCTGGAGCATTAAGCCCCCTCACATTCCAGTTCAATATTTTGCAACAGTTTGACATAAGAGTGAAAAGCGCAGCATAGTTGGAGCACACAGCACAAGTATATTACCATGTTTGTCCAATACAAAGCACCTAAAGCACCTGCAAAAGAGGACTACTTCCATGCCATCCCGACATTGTGTCCTACCATACATTAGCACTACCATACAAACAGAGAAAAGGCAATGCATGGGATACAAGGTCCAGAATGCTGTCATGGTTGGTATTTTAAGTGCGAACAACATGGGCTACCAAGCCGGCTATGCTCCTGAAACTGCCAGACAAGTCTTCAAGCTGTTGTGATCTCCTGGGCGAGAGCCGTCAGGTCCTCAGCGGTCAGCCCCATGGCTGGAAGATCCACCTGCTCCTTGCCGTCGACTCCAGCTAGCCCCTTGATGGCCTGGATGGTTTCCTGGTCCAGTGGTGTGTTGAAGAGGCTTGCAAGCTTCAATTGTGCCACGTCGACCAGCTGCTGATTCCATGAGGGACTGCCGAAGCATTTTGCAAGCAAGAAGGCGCTGCAGCGACCTCCCACTTCAAAGACCAAGTCGCTTCTTCTTTCTTGAGACGCCCATCTTGGCAAGACTGCGAAAGCATCAAGACGCCACCGGGACTCTGCACTCGTGGCCCAAGAACAGAGGCTGAGCGGGGACGTGCGAGGTCAGCCACCAGTGGAGATTGGTTTTTCACTATTGCAGTCCCCACATTTTGACCAAGCACCCTCCAAATGCACTTGGTCAAGGGATGAAAGGAGTAGGTGCCTCCATGGTGGTATCATCCACACCCCCCCCCAAGAGAGGACCTGTCCTGTTGCAAAACAGAAAATGGACAGATAGGGATATCAGTCCCAATCTGATCGGTCTTGGTAGAGCTCCACCCCAAGGTGGCTTCTAACATCATGGGGTCCTGACGGATGTTTGGGACTTCCTGCTGCAGAACCGGCAAGAGAGCAAGCTCCAACGCCAGCTCCAAAGTCGCCACCAAGACTCCACAATGAGCATCAGGATCCTGCTGAGATGCCCAGCCCTCCAGTGGAGACTTGCAGGACTCTGGGGTAGCCTAGTGCTTGGAGCGCTGATGAAGCCTCCGAGCTGGTGATCTAGTACGGCTGCGCCCGCGCATGCCACGACTGACCTCGCAGTCCAGATTA
The DNA here is from genome assembly GCA_036346405.1 of Phyllostachys edulis. NCBI lineage: Eukaryota > Viridiplantae > Streptophyta > Magnoliopsida > Poales > Poaceae > Phyllostachys > Phyllostachys edulis. The sequence continues at coordinate 475,117 of JAYEVD010000293.1, forward strand.
GTCAGGCGCTACTGCGCTCATACGGCGAAGCGCAACTGCGCTTAGCCTTGAGGCCCTACCGAGGATCCCCATGGGCCGTGGGTGGTCCCCTACCAAACGCCCGATCACACTCCTCGCGGTACTGAGCACGGCCAGTCCCATCATCGCAGTCGTCGTCCCTATCGTCGCGTCTTGGCCCCAGCCGAAACTGGAGGTTGGCTGGCGCCCTTCTCGATTGCCTTTCCACTCCATCTGGAACCCCGACCGTCCAGAAGAAATGTTCCTTCGTGGGGAAGTCTTCATCTGGTCCGGCTGGATTATCGCTCTGGCCAGCGCTAGGGGAGTGAAAGACCTGCGGTGAATAGTCCTCGAGAATGCTCAAATGCACAAGCACTCGGTGCTTGAGACCTTCCCTCGGGACCCCAACAGTGAATGCCTCCTGGTCGGGCTCCAAAGGTGGGTCGAAAAGGGTGAGGTGTGTAGTCTTCGGGATGGCATCTGGGTTACGAACCCACACCCAGACTGCCCAGATAGCAGCACTTCGCTCCCTGTCCCGGGAGAGGTCATCCACCCGGTCAAATTAGTAGTTAGCCCCGGCCGCTCGCTGTGCCACTGAAGGTTGCCAGGCAAAAAGCGGGACGCCCTCTAGGCAGAGAAGTGTGCGGTACCTCCAAATGCTGCGGTGAGCACCCGCCTTGTAGTCCCAAGGCTGCAGCTGGAATTGGAAGCCATCAATCGAACACCCTTCCGACTCGAGCGCGGCGTCATGCTGCCGCTGGGTATCGAACTCGATGAGGAAGGACTCCTAAGAGCAGCGCGAGACATGGATGTCCCGCAGCGGAATGCGGAGCCTCACTTGAAGGGCCCTCGCCACCAGGCTCGTTGGCGGGTTTCGCCGAGGCCCCAGAGCTGAAGCGATGACCGCCGTGCACCGCAATCGCAGAAGTTCCACCTCCATGGCCGAGGAGATGGTGTGAGCACAGAAGCTCTCCCCCAACCTGTTAATGGCCTGCCCAGCCGAGTAGCCCTCCATGCGAACAGGAGACCTGCAAGACTCTTCGGTAGGAGGCTGCACCGATGGGGAACGAAACAAGGGGTGGTGTGGAAGGGAGGTTCTGGGCTGCAAGTTGCGAGGTCGAGGATGAGCTTTTTGGGGACAGAAGCGAGCAATGTGGCCGCTCGCTCTACACCTGAGGCAATGCACCGGGAAGCTGCATTGCGCAATATGGTGGTCTTTGGCAAGGCACCTGAAGCAGCTATTGGAGCCGAAAGGATTAAGACCAACCTGCCGCTTTGCAATGAAGTTTCCTTTAATGCGTCCACTCCCAGCATTGCTTCTCCACCAATAACGCGGCATAACCGTGCTCCAACCACCTTGCCCGCTGTTATTCGCTTTGCTGGTGGAGACTTGATGATCGCCACCAAATCAAACCACACGGCGATCCAATCGAGTCTGCTTGATTGCGGCGACAAGCTTCACTTTTTGTACCCAAGCAGACGGCACAATCTTCTTAATTCCCTGGAACGGCAATGGCGTAGATCTTGCACCCAGATGCCCAGCTTCTCTGCCAGCATTAATGCCCTCACCCACCTCAGTCGCATTAGCTGAGAGGAAGGTAGCCGTGAGCTATCCAAAGCGAGGGCTTTGTCGGTCGTGAAGACAAACAAAGCGGTTGGGGAGATTTCTTGAGGGGCTCTTGAGGGAGAGAGAGCTCTGTTGTGGATCGCATGTTGACACTGGCGCGTGGCTCTGATAAAGGAGTAGGTGCTGGAAGCAGACGCTGCGAAAGGCTGGTTGGAGCACAGAATGGTGCCAGTCGAAGAGGATTTTCCAGAGCTGGAGAAATCGAAGGTCGATCTGAGTGGCCTTGAATCAAGGTGGTCATCTCCGGAACCGAACTCCAGCGAGACCACCCCGGGACTGGGGGCATCCGACGCCGAGTCGGCCACAAGGGACATTCAAAGCGAGGGGAAAACGGCGGCGATTTGGGGCGAACGGGATGGGGAACGGGGAATGGTGGGGGAGGAAAGGGGAGGGGGCAGGGGTGGTAGAGGGAGGGAGGCACACGGCGGAAGGCTGTTGCGGGTCGAGGGAGGGCGGAGGTGGCCGCCGGTGCCGGAGTTGGCTGGCCGACACGCTTACGACCGAGGAGGTCGCAGGAGCGTTTTGGTGGGCTTGCGATTAAGTTGGACCTGACATTGTTCAATTAGTCAATCCATCGATGATCGTTTCACATCACACACAACAAATACACACACTGAAATCTGAAAATAAAAACGAGAACCTCGATTAACTGTGCAACCAAAACATATGTATTGTATATTTAGTTGTACCACACGTCTTTCTAGAAAAAGAAAACTTGATGCATACATGTCAAGTAAAAATTCGCCGCCGCACTGAAAAAAGAAGGAACTCCACTTAAATTTCAAAAAAAAAAAAAAAAAAAAAACTTTTGACACATGAGTCGATCGACCACAAAAGAAGAAGTAATTAACAGTCGTGTTAACTAGCTAATTAATTAGAATGGTGCGGTAACAATGTCTCGCTTCTTGTCAGCGCGTCCATACTGGTGATGAATATTATTGCTTGTGTCAACGAACGCGACCGGAGAGAACATGTCCTCGCCATCGTCGTTGTCGTCGTCGTCGTCCGAGTCCATGAGGTTCTCCCTGACGCCGAGCACCGGCTTCATACCCTGCAGCATGCATGCATGCAGTAATTAACTAGTTGATCCCAAGAACAAACGAAAAATCATTTAGTTCATCAGGAGATCAAGTAAGTTTTATTTAGAAGAGATGCTGAGATGATGAACGATTTTGACGGATCTATCTATATGTGTTTATAGCCAGCTGGGATGTAGATTACGAAGTTAATTACCTCGGTGAAGATTCGGACGGCGTCCTCGGACGAGTGCGTGCTCAGAACGTAGAGAGCTGCCTCCTGCAAGAATGGATGGAGCAACGTACGTTATATATGTAGTTGTAAATTAAGGAAAGTTAATGAAGGGAAGGGAATCAATAAGAAATTAACCAAGCACGCATGCACGTACATACATACATACATATATACGATATACTACACGAGCAAAGTGGAGCTAGATCTTGAACCTCTGAGACAAAGGCCGATATAAAATTCTTTGACAAATTAGTAATATACAATTTTAGGCTAAAGTAGCTGGGCTGGCCCAGCCTTGACCCTTAGGCAACTCCGCTCGATCTGTACACGAGTACTTACCCTGGCGTACTTGAGCTCGTCGAGGGAGAGCGTCTTGGGCTCCAACTCCATGGACAGCATCGTCCTCGCTGCTGTTTCAGGCCGCCTCCTGATATCTAGCTCGATCGAGTATTTGTACGTACGTACGTACGTACACCTGTTGCGTACGAATACTCCTTGGAAATACGATGATCCTAGCTAGAGAAGAGAGAAGCGAATGGAACGGGGAGGAGAGGCGTCTGCCCCTATATATATAGAGGGGGAGGGCATCAGGTCGCCACCAGCCGAAGAGGAAATCTTGGAAAATAAGCACCAACGCCGCACGCACGTGTCGATCTCCCACGGGCGCGTCGGATGGCGCACACGTGGCGGAAGTACGGTGGACACGTGTGTGGGGAAGCGGTGGCCGGGTTGGAGTCGTCGATCGTGCGGAGCCGTCGTCGAGTTGAAGGCCGGTGGCTGCATGGCGCGCGGCCGGGCGGCCAACGGGGCGCCGCCACGCGCCCCGCTCGAGTCCGGGAGGCGGCGTTGAACCGTCGCAGCATGCTGCGTCTACGAACCCTGTGTATACCGTGGCGTGTGATCCTGTCGGGCCGCGTGCGCCGCGCACGGCCTTAAATGCGTTTTTCGCTGACGCAAGCCTGCGTGTTTGTTGCATCGCGAATGGCTGGATGCATGCCTCCATCGCTACGGCAGTTCGTGCGGGATGACGTGTCCATCTTCAGGTACTACCTCAGGTTCTTTTTAGACGCCGTTTTAGCTCTCTAACAATGGCGTCTTATGGCATATTTTGCTCGTGTTAATTACAGTCTTACCCTAAACAACCCATCTTACTTAGGAACAAAGAAATGTTTCTAAAACGGCGTCTAAAAGAGAATGAAGGGAGTACAACACGTGTGTTATACTCCCTCTTTTTTTTTCCTTCCAGGTGCGACTTTGACGGCTACTTTTTACAACTTTACATGTAGATCTACTAATACAATTATAATATTATAAACGTACTTTTAATGACATATCTAATTATATAATTTTCACATAACCAATAAATAGTTTAAAGCCAATTGGTGGTCAAACTAGAGGTGTCCAAATGGGCCGAGCCTACCGAACCAGCCCATGGCGCGTCACTATGGCCTGATCTAGGCCTAGCTCGGCCCGATCGCGTGTCATGCTTGGGTCGGCACCCTAGCTCGGCCTGTCGACGCGATTAGGCCCGTTTAGGCACGGTAATAGTCGGAATTTTCAAAAATTTAACCGTTTTTTGCGATTTTTGCAATTTTTAAAATTGTTCTGGCCGAGATGGACTACACAGGCCAACCCTAGTCCGTCGAGCTTATCGTGCCTGGGCCGCACGGGCCCGTACCATCCATTTGACCAGAAAGTTTGACGGCACGGATTCTAAAACGTCAAGTGAAAAAGAACAGAGGTAGTACTAACATTTTCTTCCAGTCCAATAGCCGGGCAAGGGCAAGGCAACAAAACAATGCTTTCATCTTATTCTAGTGGTAGCAAATGGCATAACTACACAGGAGAGCAGTGGCGAAACTACCACCGGGGCGAGCTAGGGTAGCTGCCCCGGGTCTCTCGGAGGTACCTAGGGACCTACCCCTAGGTACCTTCGCGTTTGCTTCGGGCGGTGGCAACCATGCATGAGAAGACAGGAGCTCGGAGGGAGGAAGATGATGGAGTCATCAACATGTGGGCTAGATCTGTGGTGGCGTAGGTTGTGGAGACATGGGCTTGTTGCGAATTGTGGATATCATGGGGATATGCTCGTGATCTTATGATGGTGATACAATTGGCAATAGTGGCGAGGGTTTGTCGAAACACTCGTTTTCGGTAAAAATCAGATATTGTCAGGATGTAGGCGGTCAGACTGGCCTAGCTGGCAGTTTGACCAGCCACCACTGGCGGTCAGACCGGCCTTGGGGCAGGCCAAAGGGCTGGCGGTTTGACTAGCCACCACTGGCGGTCAGACCAGCCATGGGCGGCAGTCTGACCGGTCATGAGGGGCGGTTTGACCAGCCAAAATTTTCAGTTGAATTTGGAGTTGGGCCAAAAAATAGATAGTGTAGGCAAGAGAGGGGATTCTTCTGCACCTGGTCTCATAATTTTTTGGAGCTTTGAGTCAAAAATTCTATTCGTTTTAAATTTTTCAGAGAGGTTTTGAATTTTCAGGGAGAAAATCTGGCTAAGTCCTAGTGCTGGCGGTCAGACCGGCCATGCTGGGCTATCAGATTGGACATGGGGCGGTCAAACCGGCCATGGGTGGTAGTCCGACCGATTTTAACCTATTTGCTAGCCGGTAAGACGGCGATGTTCATAGGTTAGGTCAAATTCACGGTTTTCAGTGCATATTTGTTGCATGATGCATATTTTGACTAACGTGGATCAAGTTGCGAAGAACTTGTTCCCGGAATCGATTTCTTGGTCTATTGTTGTACAGGAGGTTTTGAGGGCAACGACGGTCAACGGCGAGGATGATTGGGACTAGGCTTGGAGAGCTGAGGTCTAGAACGATCGAGGATGTCGGGTGAAGCCAGTAGACTCAAGTATGATGCAAAATGGACAAGGATGACTAAACGAAAAGTTTGGTGCGACGGGTTGCATTAAGCGGTGCGGGAGTCGGTGTAAGTGGCATGGTGGTTTCGGTGGGAGCTGGATGAGAGAGACTTGCCGATATGAAGAGAGTTGTTAATCAATCTACAAGTGATGAAGCATGGGATTGCTTGCTTCATGAAGATTAGATTCGGTCTTTGGAGAAGGATTGAGAAGGGGTATTTTGGTAACTTCACCAAAATATTGCCTTGATGACCTTTGGCTAAACCACGGCGCAAGACGACACAAGGAGAGGTAGTTTAGGTCAATTGAAGATAAAGATCATGAAAAAAAACAGATTCGGGAAGCCCGGTTCGTCATCCGCTTTGATAAACGTGCGTGAGTATAGACCCGTTTGTGTATGAGCTTAACAAATGCCTGTTATGGTCTTCTCTCTCAGTCTATCCTCCACTATAAAAGGGAATGTCCAGATATGGAGTTCCCAAGTCCTTCCAAGAGAAAAAACCATAATTTATGATTTGGGGATTTTGGAGTAGTTAAGGCTAGGGTTTGTGAGAGATGGATTGATTGTGTTTTCAAGTCTTAGCTTTTGTCCTCTATGGTGAAGTTGTTGTAAACCAACATCTATCTCAAATCAATCCAAGCAAGATTCCTTCCAGATAAGTCTCTTCTTGTTCTTGCTCTCTCTTTGGTGACCTTTGGGATTTTGGTAATCCTTTGATTTTCCTTTGATTGTTTGCTATGACATGTCAGAATGCATCTAGGATTATCTTCTACCCACGAGCAAGTTTTAGGATCAAAGTTTGATTTTCCTAGGTTCATGTGCCCTCCTTTCCCCATCTATGAAATTCATGAAACTTAAGCCTTGATCTTCCCGATCGTCGATTGGAATAGGTTCATGTCCTTCTTGATGAGCTATGGTTGAAATTTGAGGGGATTTGGATCACAGATCAAAAGTTGAGTCGATTTGTGATTTTGATTCGTGTTGATTTCACTATTCATCGTGCTGGAGGTCAGACCGCTAGGCCATTGGTCAAAGCACCCATCTTGAGAGGTCTGACCGCCCAACTCACTTTGATTTGAGTTTTTTTTGTGTTTTTGGTTGTTGTGCTTCGAGGTTTGGATTGGATTCAATACAAGACTTCCGTTGTGCTTATACTTTGATATTCATAGCTTTCATAGCTATTGGAGTAAGAATTGGGTTGAATCTAATCAAGGTATAAAAGAGGTAGTGCTCCTATTCACCTCCTCTAGTTGTCGTTTTGGTCCAACACGAACATTGTATTGTAAGGCCCACATGCCATAACGACCCACAAAATTGATAACCCTAAGCCCCAATTCCTTGACCACTAGAGCTGCCACACACACAGAGAGCAACAAGCAAACAACGAAGAAAGGAGGGCGACCCGTGCATGGCGGAGTGAGGCGCCACGACAAGCAAGCGACTCTATGTGGTAGGGCTTGAAACTTTAGTTGTTAGGAAGTGCAGCGAAACTTCTTAACAAATAAATTCTTGGATATTCCGTGACAAAAGTTATCAAGGTTCTTTCAGGTATCGAGCCATATGAACACTAGAGCAATGATCGACCTCTTCTGAAATTGTCACAACCTCAGTTTACTTCTGGCAATCTAGGTGAACTTCTCCTCTTACAGCGGAAGAGGGGCTTGGTTGTTCTAAAATGATGATCTCACTGATCTTCAATAGACACTTCTCTAAACGATTATTTCACTGGTATTGAACTGACACTATCCTGTTCATAGATGATCTTAAAGAAACTACAACTCTTTTTCAACACTCAAACATGTTGATTATGTGGTTCTAAAGATCAGTTCATGAATAAGCTAAAATTCTCGCACATCCTTGTGCAACCAGTTTAAATTACAATCAATATTGGTGCTTGCTAAACCGACAAATTTGATTTGACACTGCCTTTATCTGATAAAATCATCTACTTTGCTCAACACTGATGTCGGGACCCAAAAATGCAATTCTAGACCCTCTGTGTGTAATGCACTAGTCCAGGATCACGCTAGTGCAAACAGTGTCAACATAGATGAATATCGATCCACACAAGACAAAATAATAGCATAAACGAGTAATTTGATTAACAAATAACCATTTTGATCTTATGGTCGAGTTTACATTTATTAAGCCCCGTAGGGCTAGCAATAAAGAACTAAGCAGCAACGGAACAAAACTAAAGTCCAGCGGAATCCCATCAATTCGCCACAGGCAACCAACTGGGATCAAGACCTAACGATCAGCACATTCGTAGAACTCTTCCTCGAAAACAGGAGAAGACTCCTCCACTTCTGTTGATTGATTATAGCAAGCATGAGTACACAACCGTACTGCATAAGTCATACCACGAGAATGCAATTTATACATGATGGCTTATTCCAAATAAATGGCTTACGTGGGGGTTTTTTTGCGTAAATGCAATATTTGCAATTTGAATATGAATAATAGATTAAAACACAATGTAAAACAAATGAACAATATAAATTTAACAGTTTGATTTCACAAAGAACACAAAGCCTAAACAGGTTATTCACACAGCCATATGACTTAGATCACACAGCTCTCTTCCCAAATGCTTTATGAAAACTACCCCTCGTGTGAAATCCCCGAGCATGTCCATGACCGCGGACGCGGCTATTCAAATAGATTGATTTAACACTCTGTAAAGTTTGTACCCTTTACCCACACGATTTAACTAGTGTAACTAGCACTAATCATAACAAAATGTTTCAGAAACTTCATCTCAAACATTGACACTCCTAGTGTGCTTTATCGTCATACCAACCCAAACACAGTGCTTGGCATAACACACACCGTTGGATAGGAAAACGGCGAACCACCCCGTGATGCGACTACCTGGTAGTACACACCTCCACCCTTTCATACAGTCTAACCTACTACCTGAGTAATCAATGTCCAGACTCCGTAACTTACTAAGTTAGACCCGTCCCATCAGGCATGTGGTCGTATAGTAAGTGTCAGTTCAATGGCGCACAAAGTTAAGTCCTTAATTGACCAAGGCAAGACTTTCAATTTCTAACTATACCACACAGATTATCATTCTCATTCACACAACCACCAGTTCACACAGCTCCACTTGCCTCAATCTAAATCCTTTCTCACCTGTTGATTAAGTGCAACACATGCCACTAACGAGTAATGACACACAGTGCACACAGTTTTATCACAAAGTTTCATAATCACTTAGTCAGATTCATATTTGCATCTTACATGAAATGATGACTCATGGCATGGCTAAGCAATCTACTCATATCTAACCAACCCACGTTGGTGCTACGATAATACCAACTAAATAATGAACCAATCTAGGGTGACAAAAGATTATGACACAACAATAGACAAGGTGGATATAACAAATTGGATTAATATCTACACCCAAAAGCATTTAAATAAATACTTAAAGTAAATGCATTAATTTGAATGAAAGTATTTTGAAAACTGGGTTCGATATGATCAAAGGTATAACTTGCCTTGGAAGAGGTCTAGGTACTAGTCTTGCTCTTGAGGCACTCCTTCTTCAAAGTTCCCCGGTGTATCAACGTCTACTTGCAACGAAGCAAATAAACAAAACAAATAAATAACATAGAGAAAACAGACTCGAAAAATTAGATAAAAATCTCAAATAAATAGATCTTGAAATTATATGAATTTAGAAATTTCAATGGGCTCAATTGAAGTTTGGATGAACAAGATATGACCTTTGGAAGATCAAAACTAAAGAAAATGCCCTAATTAGGATTTATTGAAATTTCCGGATTATTTTCCAAAGGAAAAAAAATCAAATTATGACGTAGTGTTGACATCAGCCCTGGGAATTTCGGCTGGAAAGAAATAAAAGAATTTCTGACATGCGAGACCCACATGTCAGTGGCTCGGCTTTTCATGGATTGGGTTCACGGGCCAAAGGATCTGGGGTTCGGGTGGACTGCCACGCAGGCGCTGACTGACGGCTGACGCAGACACCACATAGATGACACGCGGACGCTGACTGGCATGGGCACTAAGGTGGCAGAGACACGGCGGCTCAACAACGGCGGATGCTCAGGAACCCATGATTCTGGCGACTGGCGGCTCTCCGGCAGCGATGGAGGTGCGCAAAACAAAGAGGGTGCGACGGGAAACTCGATGCGATGCTCACGACTGCGAGAGGACGATGATGGCGGCAGGCGGCGATGTCGAAGCGGCGATTAGATCTCGGGCTTGACGGCAACGGCGCTAGAGAGGTCCTTCGGTGACAGCGAGGGCGGTTCCAAGATGCGGGTGGCAAGACGAGTTCGACAATGGCATCCAAGGGTGACGGCGATGACCAGAACGGCGGCGGTGAAGACGAAGCTTCTCGGCCGGCGTTGGAGACGACGACGTCGGCAGCAATGCTAGGTGATGAATCAAGGGCAGCAGCTAGGGTTTCGAGGGCGGCGCGTCACAGGGTGTGCCTCCCGCTGGTCCTTGGGGCCTTAAATAGCCCTGAAAGGCATGCCCTACGCGGACTCCCAAAGCGGCATAAAGGCGGCACTCTGATCCCGTCGGGCTGGTGGCGGAGCAGCAGCCGCAAGTGGGCACAGGTGCTAGGGTTGGTCAGAATCTGAGGAGATCGGCGGACCACACGGTCCACGACATTGAGACAGGTGCGTTGGACGGTCGAGCAAAGACATGGGCCCATCGTCGATGTGGTGATGGTGCGATCAGCGTGGTCGACAGGCGGCCCTTTGGTGGCGGCTATGGCGAAGCGGGCGGCGGGCTGAAGCGAGCATGAAAGATGCGATCAACCATGAGCCACACGAAAAAGGAGATTGGGCCAGAAGAGATTCGGCCCGAGACTTTTTCTGAGATTTTAATTAGCTTTTCTTTTTAGAAAATAGCATAAACTCCAAATAACAAATAGAAAATAGCAAATGAACTCAGAAAAAATTGTAGGAAAATCTAGAAAATATATCCAAGCTCATAGAATCCAAATAAAATAGTTTTCACAATTGTTGATATTGACTTTAATCATATTGAATTGTTTTGATACTAAAAGTCCAGGTTAAGCTTTTGAATTAAATTCAAATAAATCCAAAGGGTGAATTTTCAACTACTAACTAATCAAAAGGATTTTTAAGACTCAGAAAATTGGGATGTTATAGCTGATCTATCCTATACGGCTGGTCTGAAGAAAACACGAACAGGTCACGGTCTTCATCAAACGTTGACTGCTTGTGATCCTTGCAGACGAATCTTGGAGAAAGATAGGGGTGACGTGCAACTTCTTCTCGGTCTTCAATTCTTGTGATGAACTTGTCTTGAACACTTGGGGAGATGTCGATACGTTGTCGGTGGTGGCATGGTCTTCAAAGAGCTATTGAAAACAGCTCTTGGGCATCCATCAAGACATTTGGCAGAGATAATGACAAACTGTAGGAGTTATGAGGAGTGAGAGTCCAATTTAATACTCAAAATGATGAGGAAGAATATAGATGCGAATTGAATAGAGTGGAAGAGTATAGCAGCTAAGATTTTCCATTTGTAAAATAAGTTCTGAAGTCTTTCTTAAAGACAACCATTCTAACTAAGGTCACGACCTACAGTCGATATGGCTCTGGTACCACCTCTGTCGGGACCCAAAAATGCAATTCTAGACCCTTTGTGTAAACCGCACTAGTCCAGGATCATGCTAGTGCACACAGTGGCAACATCGTTGAAATATCATTCCATATGCAAAAATGACTGATAATTAGGTAAATAACAATAATTATCAAAGTAACAACCTTAAGTTTAAGGCTTACAATTAATATCTCAGAAGGCGAATAGCTCAATTAAGCTGCAACAGAAGGTAATGGAATAACTTCAATGAAGTCCATCCATATACCCACATGCAATCGGCTGGGGTAGCGCTACCTAGTTCTCTACGATTCTTGAAGTAGACCTTGATGATCGACGATTTCCCCACTTTATCTGAATGATTGTAGCAAAAATGAGTACTCCGAGTACTCACCAAGTTGTACCACAGAATGCAATTACACATGATGCTTATTCCAAAAGAAATGGCTTTTGTGGTTATTTTGCAATAAAGTTACATTTGCAATTGAATACAAATAATAGATTGAAAGCGTATTTCAAAACAAATAAACAGTAATAGTTTAACAATTGTTTTCACAAAGGACACAAAGCCTAATTAAATTCTTTCACACAGACATACGAGTTTAACCACACAACTGTCCCTTCCCAATTGATTTTATGAAAATCTACCCCTCGTGTGAAATCCCCGAGCATGTCCATGACCGTGGACGTGGCTATTCGAATAGATTGTTTAACACTCTGTAGAGGTTGCATATTTTACCCACAAGATCCGATCAACTTGTACGGAGCTGGTCACAATAAAACCTTTCCGAAACTTCATCTCAACCATTGACACTTCTGGTGTGTTTTACCGTCATACTAACCCAAACACAGTGCTTTGGTACGACACACACTATTGGACTTGAAGACGGCGAACTGCTCATAAATGTGGCCCACATAGTAGTCCACACCTCCGCCCATCACTGAGCTCCTAACCTACAACCTAAGTAGTCAATGTCAAGAATCCGTTACTTACTAAGTTAGGCCCGGCCCATCAGGCATATGGTTGTACGATAAGGCATAGCTCAATGGCGCACAAAGTTAATTCCTTAATTGACCAAGGCAAGACTTCCAATTTCTAACTATGCCACGAAGATTATTATTCTCAATCATAAAACTCCACCATATCACACAGTTTTGATCACCACTTGCCTTAGTCTAAATCTTTTCCCACCCTGATGGTTAAGTGCAACACATGCCATAAAGGAGTAATAGCACACAGTACACAGTTTTACACAAAGTTCCATAATCACTTAGTCAAATTTATAATTGCAACTCAAATGAGATGAATGACTCGTTGCATCGCTAAGCAAACTACTCGTATCTAACCAACCCACGTTGGTGCTATGATAATACTAACTAATAATTAACCGATCTAGGGTCACAAAATATTATGAGAACACAATAGGCAAGGTGGATATAATCAAATAGTATATAACTAATCCAAAAACATTTAAATAAATACTTAAAGTAAATGCAATAATTGAATCAATGTAATTTTAGAAAATTGGATTCAACATGGTCAAAGGTACAACTTGCCTTGCTATAGCAACAACGATCTTATTTTATCTTCAATCTTCTACTTCCTTGACCTTTAGCTCCTTCGGACGATTCCGGGACTTCGACGTCTAACGAGAGAGAAAACGCAAAACAAACAAAATTCAAAAATATAAATCAAATAAACTCTAAATTAAAATTGAATGGTATTGAAAGGTAGATATTGAATTTAGATGAATTTAAAAACTTGAATGGGTTCAATCAGAGTTCGTATGAGGGAGAATGAGCTCTCGGAAGTTCAATCGGAAAGAAAAATGCTGAAAAAGAAAAAGGGAGAGAGAAACTAGCAAATGAGGTCTACGGAATATTCCCAAAATATTCTATTTCAGAAATATGGGAAAATGGCAGAGTATATGATGTGTGGGACCTATTGATATTTATGAATTTCTATAATTAAAATAATTCCAGAAAAAGATAGAGAGAGTGACATGTGGGCCACTGAGATGAAATGATTTTTCAAGAATTAAATTAATTCTAGAAAATAGGATTAGGGGTTGATATGTGGGCCACTGGTCTATGGACCAAGTCCACAGAGAGATGCTAGTCCACGGTGGACCAAGCTCATGGAGGAGGGCTGACCAAGGTTTGACTAACATGCGGGACCCGCATGAAAGTGAGAGAAGAGAGAATATGTGGTTTGGAGTAATTGGATGACCATCTCACCAGAGAGAGAAAGAGGGACAGAGAGGAATTGAATCTGAGAACAGAATAGAGGAATGTGCTTCACAGGGACCAGGAAAGCACAGAAGCTCGGCTAGCCCACATATCAGAGAAGGAAAACCAGAGCATAGAACGTTTAACAAAGAACGAATCAAAGAGGAAAAACAACGAGAGGCACACGGTGATTTTGGTGCGGCGTCGTGACGATCGTGGCGGTGGCGAAGGGCAAAAGCGGAAGCGACAATGGTAGGAGAAGATGGCGCAGTCAAAGCAAAGGAAAACGGCACCATCGCCCGGTAAAAGGTGAAATCTGGCGATGGCGGCCGCCTCACAAGTGCTCAGCACTTCTGGGGACTTTTTGGGAAAAGGGGGTAGCACGGCGTAGAACGTGGCGACGCGAACCTAATGGTGGTGAAGATGAAGGCAGGGGATCAACGGTTGCAGAGTAATTGTCCAGAGAAGGGAGGTAGACCTAGAGGAGAGAGAACACTCGATTCTCGGTGCACGGTGGACGAAACTCGAAACTAAAATATGGGAAAAATAGGTATCGACGAGGGACACAAGATGACATGATCGGATTTAGGAAAAACTCACCGAGGAAGCGAGGGACGTGACGTACGCATTTTAGCGTCATGGCTCGACATGGCCAGCGGTGATTCGGTGGTCTTCGGGCGATGGGGATGGAAGCATGACGTAGAACGTGGCGAGGCGAACTCAACGGCGTAGATGGTTCGGCCGGGAGATGTCGGATGGAGGCGAAACTCGACAGAGAAGACCTTCAGTTGGAGCTCGGTTCTTTTGCGGATTGCGATGAAACGAGAGCGATTCGGAGAAAACCAAATTAGGTGATTGGAAGAGGAGATCAAGAGGCTCAATATGACGCGTCGGTTTCCTTTTATATGCACCGATGAGGGAGATCGGAAAATAGGATGGTTTGCTTGCATACGGGAACAGAACGCTCAGTTCTGTTGGGAAGATGAAAAGTGCATGATGAACAGTACCTCCACATGGCCGAGGAGAGAGGAAAATATATTTTCGGAATTAAAGAAAAGGCCAAAAATTAAGGAGACCAAATAAATAGCAAACAAACTCAGAAAAATACCAGAAAATCCCTTGGAACACATGGAAGCCAAATAACACTGGTTTTGATTTAATTGAAGTTTATATTAGTCAAATTAAATATTTTGAATCTTGAAAATTTCTAATTAAGCTTTATTAATTCAAATAAAATTGGTGAATTTTTTCAGAGACCTAAACTACTCAAAAGATTTTTGAAAAGCCAAACTTTAGGACGTTACAAGGAGGCTGTCGATTGACCTCGTCACGAGCCGCGCGGGCTCATTGGGCCTGACCTGGCCGATTGACCCATTAGACATTAGCCTTTAGTACTCCTCATGGGTCATAGCCTAGTCTCGGCTCACGCCTCAATCCTCCCCAGTCCCCAGCTCTAGAGCTCCCCTAACCCTAACCACGAGGCGATGCACACGGCAACGGGTAAGGCGAGGCGCGAGCACGTGGCGGTGGGCAAGGGCGCGACGGCCACTCCCAGGCCCCAGGGTGAGTTCAACAATCAACATTTATGCACATTGCTTGCTGGTCTGGATTTTGCTTGAAAGTTGAAACAACTACTAGGAGATAATTGGTTGTAATTGTATGGACTAATGGAGGGAATTTATATACATTTGGAGTGCTATAGCCTGTAGGGGAAGTTTCTTCCTTTATTTATTAGAGCAGTTTAGTACCACTTGTTCAATTTCCTTTTTGACACTTTACTTGTTCAATGTCCTTGGGTTAATTGCTTCATGTGAACATATCCAATCTGCAACATACTTCCTATGGATGAAAAAATGTAGTGCTCTGTCTATTGCCTATTGGCATTGTTGTGTAGCCTAAGAAATATCGGTATTTGATTCAACTTAGAAGTTTTGAGTCCTCCTATCATTAATTAAGATACTTATTTTTAAGCCATGAAACAAAAAAAATTCTGAAAGTCTTTATTTTTGTTTTCTTTTAGTTGCTCTTCCATTTTGGATTTTTGTTATATAATCTTATTCTTGAACAATCGTGCTTCTTATGTGGATTGTACTTGAGGGGTATCGCAGGAGTTGGCAAGGTCGGCGCTAGTGGGGGCTTGTCAAGTCAAGATGAGCAAGCAAGGTGGCAATAAGACGGGAAAAAGCTCCAGTAGTAAGTGTCTAAGTGATAAATCTTTAGTCTTTACTATTTACTTGTCAAATCAAATGGAGTATGTACGTAACCACCAGCAATACTGCTGATTTACTTGTAAAAATCTTTTGGTTTTGGGTAATCCTCTTTGGTCCACGTTTGTGACTCCATCCTACTTAAAATTTAGTCCTGAATCCGTCCCTGCATACACACGTGCACATCTCCTACACACTCTGTGAATTTTTTAGGAGGCACTACAGTCTCAAGAAACATAGGCATATGTGTGGATATCATGGGGATATGCCTGAGATCTTAGGATGATGTTACAATTGGCAATGTCGTTTTGGTTTGTTGAAGCAGCGTTTTACGCAAGTGTCGGGATTTTCGGTCATCTGCGTGTAGTAAGTGCGACCGCATCATCAAGATCACTCTGACCTTAAGATACTTGGCGGTATGACCGAGTCCCGTCGTTCGAGTTTTAGGTGGCGGTTTGATATTTCGAGCGAGTGTAATTTGAGAAGTTTTGGTTTTCTCTGGGTAGCGGTACAACCGCATGATTATGGGTCTTGATACTCTGTGATCTTGATAATCTGAAGCCATAACATGGCGGTAGTACCGATTTTATTCGATTGTTATTTCAATTGGAGAATTGCTTTTGGGTTAGGTCAAGTTCATGGGTTTCATGGCATATGTGTTGCATGATGCATGTTTTGACTAAGCGTGGGTCAAGTTGTGAAGAACTTGTTCCGGATTCGATTTCTTTGTCTATTGATGTGCGGGTTGCTTGGAGGTCAATGGCGGTCAAGCAGCGAGAGATGATCGGGACTAAGCTTGGAGAGTGAGGTCGAAACGATCGAGGATCTTGGGTGAGGTCAATGGAGTCAAGCATTGCATAAGAAGGACAAAGGTGACCGAACAGGCGATTCGGTGCGACGGAGTTCGATCAAGCGGTGGGTCGGTGCAAGTGCCATGGTGGTTTTGATTGGGAGGCTGGATGGGAGAGACTTGCCGACATGAAGAGCGCTGGATCAACCTACACGTGGCGAAGCATGGAGGTGCTTCACGAAGATGGGACTCGGTCTTTGCAAAAGATCGAGAAGGGTATTTTGGTAATTTCACCAAATCCGCCTTGGTGACCTAATGCCAACCGGCGCAAGTCGGTGAGTCAAGAAGTGGATTAGGTCAAGAAAAGTGAAGACGGCGCTTTGAGATGCGTGCGTGTGTGACCCGTTTGTTTTGGGCCTTAACGGAGCCCATTAGGGTTACTCTTCTAGAAGGTCTAAGCCTCCACTATAAATAGGGGGTGTCTTTGGACGACCACCTCAACCCTTTCATTGTGTTTGAAACCTTAGTTTGCTTAGGGAGAGGATTAGTGGAGGTTAGGGTTCTAGAGAGTTGGATTTGATTTCGTGCTCATGTATTGAGTCTTTGTCCTCCATTGATGGAGTGGTCAAACCAATACCATATCAAATCAATCCAAAGAAAGTTCTCTCAAAGATGAGTCTATTTGCTTTCTTTCTCTCTATTTGATGATTTGAGGTGTTTCTTTGATCCATGAGTTTTTGCTTGGTTTTTGCGTGTTCTAGCTTCTGTGACATGTGGGAGTGCATCTAAGATCATCTTGATCATCCATCACCCACGAGCAAGGTTTAGATCATGTTTTGGTTGAAACTTCGGTTTTGAAACCTCCTTCGTTCAATTCAAGAAAGGTAGAAACTTTGGCGTGGATCTAGTCATTCTTTGCTTGGAATATGTTCCTAACCTTCTTAGGAAGGTGTGTTTCAAATCTCGTAGCGTTTGGCCAAGTGGGTCAAAAGTTGTGCCAATTTTGGTTTTAAATGCGTCGGGCGTTTCGGGACAATCAGACGACCGCTTGTTTGCCCTCGGTCATACCAAGACATTGTCAAGACGACCGCCGTTTACTGCGGTTGTTCCGATTTCCTGATTTTTCAAGCACTTCTTCGTTTGTGTTCTTTGAGCCTTGGGGTTAAGTGGATTCAACACAAGACTTCCTCTGCTTAATCATTGATCTTCATGGCTCTCATAGCTATTGAAGTGATTTACAAGTTGAATCCATTCAAGTGAAAAGATTACGAGCTCCTATTCACCCCCTCTAGTCGCCTTTTCGGTCCAACAAGTGGTATCGAGCAGGTTAGTTCAATCTTGATCTTAACCGATCCGAACTTGGTGATGGATAAGTACTCGACCAAGCCGCATGTCTTTGATGGGCTCGACTATGCCTATTGGAAGAATCGCATGCGAGTTTTCCTTGAGAGTGAATGACAAGCTATATGGGAGGTTGTTCGAGCCATTGCTCGTTTTGCGAAGTTGCTACGAAGCCAATGACCCTCTTGGCTAACAACAATAAGGCAAAGAACCTTCTATATCTTTGGGCTTGGTAGGCAAGAGTACGATAGGATTTGCAATCTTGCATCAAGACATGAGATTTGGCACACCCTCGAAACTTACCATGAGGATCGTCCCCGGATCAAGCAAGCGCGTCGAGAATGTCTACAAGAGAGAGTACAACAAATTCGAGATGTGTCCTGGTGAGAGCATCGATGACGTCTTTACTCGCTTTAACAAGGTGATCAATCAGATGAAAGCTGTTGACATTGAGTACTCTCAATCTGAGAATGCCACCCACCTCTTAGGTGCAATCAACACCAAGGAGTGGGAGATGAAGGCAACTGCCATAGAGGAGAACATCGATCTCTCTAATCTCACTTTGGAGCTGCTTTATAGCAAGCTAAAAACTCATGAGATCAAGAGAGGCGGTAATCCTAAGAAGGATAACATGGCTTTGGTGGTCGATCCTCTCAAAGGACTCTTGATGGTTCTTCCGAGTCTTCTTCCGGTTTTCTCTTGCGTGTTTATCGCTATTCAAGAAGAAGAGTTTGAGAGTCTTCCGAGGCCGATTTAGCTCTTTTAGCCAAGAAAGTCACAGGCATATAACAATGTCGAAAAGCAGAAAGAGAGGTGGTCTGTGACATGCTATGAGTGTGAAGAGTTATATCACATCCAAGACCAACCGCCCCTAAGCTGAAAGGTAAGGGCAACCACAAGATTGAGAAGCCCGCACGGAAGAAGCCTCAAGGGGCAAGCCCAAGTATGATCTTGCCAAGCTCATGAAGGTCGCTCACGGGTCCTTGCCACTTTTGGAGATCAATCCATGGCGATGTGGACTCGGGAGCGAGGAGGACAAGGAGGAGGAGATCCTCAAGACAAGAAAGGGAAGGCCAAGGACTTCAGGCATGTGCTTCATGGCCGACTCGTCGACGCCGATGACAGCGATGAGGTACTTCCATCCTATGATGCCCTTTCTACTAGATGCGATAACATGTATGAGCAATTGCTTAGTCAGGATAAAGCTTTAGAGTTCACCATGGCTAGGAATAAGGATCTAGAGTCACAAGTCGAGAGTTTGAAATTAGAGCTTGTGAATGCTAAAAGTCTAGATGTTGATGAATGTTCATCCTGTCATGCTTTGCACTCTAACCTGCCTAAGCGCAATCTGCTCATGATATTGCTTTGCATCAACTTGAAAATGCTAGAACCGAGCTAATTGATGTTAAATCTGCTCCATGTGAAAATGCTTAGAGTCTAGCAGTTGGATGCTTTTGGTAATGTGAAATCTAGCTTTTGCTCTTTCTGCTTAGAACGCGAACATGAAGTTAAGGATATTCTAGAAGCAGTTTGAGCTAAATTTGCCAAGCTTAAGGACACAATTGATTCTACATCTTGTGCCTCTTGTGCCGCCTATAAGCTTGAAGTTGCGCATCTTAAGGAGAAACATGCTAGAGCCATTAAGGGCAAGACTTGTGAATCATGTGCTAATATTGAAAAAGAGAATGCTTATCTCAAGGATACTTTAGAAAGATTCTCTAATGGTGAAAACAGTTAAACATGATTCTAGATAAATCTAAAACTCCTTTTAAGAAGCAAGGTTTAGGATACAACTCGCCCAGACATGTCCAAGCCTAATGTCATTGAGTCTTGGAAAATAAGCTTAGTTGAATTTAAAACCCAACCCGCAAAAAGCTGTTTTTAAATCTGCAGGTTTGTCCAACCTTCTTTTAAGGCAAAGGTGCTTCTCCCGGTGGTACAAAATACCATTGCACCTATTGCAAGAAGAGTGGACATTTGGTTGAGTTCTGTTGGCGTAGGTTGAAGAACGCTAAGAAAAATATTGCTAAAATATCATCTAATCAACCTAGAGCTTTTATGAGACATGGTCACATACAAAAGAAGAACCCCAGATCTAGGATTTGTTGCACATGCTCATCACCATGTTCCTAGACAAGATGTATCTCATGTTAGTGTTACCATTGCTCATAATAGAAGCTGCGAATAATGTCAAGGATAGCACATCTGCTTTGCATACTACTATAAGCGCAGTGTCTCGATCTTGGGTTCCCAAGTCACTTTTAACTAACTTGATGTTGAGACACATCGCTCTTTGTTACTTGATTTTTGAGGATTGGCGCGAAAGGGGAAGAACACATGGTTAAATCGACTCGGTGTTCACGCCACATGATTAGGAGACTCAAGATGGTTCACCTCCTTCACGCAATCAATGGTGATGACTTCATCACCTTTGGAGATGATACACAAGGCGTATTAAAGGCTGGAGTGATCGGGGTGAGCGACAAGTTCATTCTCAAGGACGTCGCTTGTGTCTAAGCTAAAGTACAATCTTCTTTACGTCTCCGGCTTCTTGATGATGGCTATGAGACTTCGTTTTAAGAAGAATGGTTGTCGTGTGCTTGATTCTTTTGGTGAGCTCGTTTTGGGATTTCTAGAGTTGGTAGAATTTTTGGGCTGATTTTTCGAATCTCTTTGGATCCCTTAAGTGCTTAATTGCTTCTTCTTCGATATCTGGCTTTGGCACCGGCGTTTAGGGCACATTGGTTTTGATCATCGACACGAGTTAGTGGCCTTGATCTCATGAGAGGTTTGCCTAAACTCAAAGCTATCAAGGATCTTTGTATATGCGCCTGTAGGCATGGCAAGCAAGTTGCCTTCACACCCGTCATTGACTATGGTCATGGACCGACGGACGGGACGATTACTTCATATGGATCTTGTTGGTCTGCTAGGGTTCGATCGTCGGTGGCAATTGGTACATTCTTGTCATAGTCGATGATTTTTCGAGATACTCTTGGGTGTTCTTTCTTGCTTCGAAGGATGAGGCTTTTGATCATTGTCATGACCTTGTTCTTCGTTTGGCTTCGAACTTCCTGGTGCCTTGAGAGCGATCCATGATGATAATGGCTCGGAGTTCAAGAACGCTTCTTTTGCCTCTTTTTGTGCTGAGCGCGGTATTGAGCATCAGTTCTCTTCTCCACACGTCCCTCAACAAAATGGCGTTGTGGAAAGGAAGAACAGGACTCTAGTCGAGATGGCTAGGACATTGCTAGATGAGTATAGCACACCGAGGAGATTTTGGGCCGAAGCTATTGCTACAGCTTGCCATATTTCAAACCATGTCTTTTTAAGACCGTCTTTGGGCAAGACTTCATATGAGCTTCGTTTTGGTAGAAAACCCTCTGTTTCTCACTTTCGAGTCTTTGGATCGAAGTGTTTTATTCTCAAGACAGGGAACCTAGATAAATTTGAATCAAGGACTTGTGATGGTTTATTTCTGGGTTATCCTGCTCATTCGAGGGGTTTTCGGGTTTTTAATGTTGAAACTAACATTGTTCAGGAGACATGCAATGTCACTTTTGATGAGACTAGCCCTAGAGCTAGATCCGATGTTTCAGGTGACTTACAGTGAGAGAGCATTTTTGTTGAAGAAGATGAGGATGAACTTGATACTTCTCCTCCACTGTTCTTCGATGTTCTGTCCAAGCCGCTCAAGCTCTGAACCGTGACGACCGCTTCACCTCCAATTGAGGCTCTCTTGCATCTTCTTCATCGGCGATACTGCGGAGGTCGAGGAGACGCTATCTCCCCAGCGCTCCTTTGCACATTGAAGCAACATCCTCCGGATCGGATGATTGGTAATCTCTATGAGCGAGTCACTCGCTCGAGTATCATGATCCAAGTCTTTTCTCTCACTCTGCATTTGTAGCTTCTTTTGAACCCAAAGATATATCACATGCTTTATCGATGCTAGTTGGGTCAATGCCATGCATGAGGAATTAGAGAATTTGAAAGAAATAAAGTTTGGAACCTTGTAGAACCTCCTAGTGGACATAATGTTATAGGAACCGTTGGGTGTTCAAAAATAAACAAAATAAGGATGGTTACGTGGTTAGAAACAAGGCTAGATTGGTAGCTCGGGGCTTTAGCGAGTTGAGGGGTTAGATTTTGATGAGACCTTCGCTCCTGTTGCTAGATTAGAAGCCATTCAGCATCTTGCTTGCATTTGTTGCATCTAAAGGTTTTAGGTTGCATCAAATGGATGTTAAAGTGCCTTTGAATGGGTTTATAGAGGAGGAAGTGTATGTTAGGCAACCCCGGCTTTGAGAATCCCAAGCACCTGAACATGTTTTTAAGCTATCCAAAGCCTTGTATGGTCTTAAACAAGCCCTAGAGTGCAGTATGATAGACTTAAGACCTTCTTGCTTAAGAATGATTTTGAAATGGGAAAAGTAGATAAGACTCTTTTCATTCTTAGGCATGGCAATGACTTCCTGCTTGTTAAGATTTATGTAGATGATATTATCTTTGGTGGTTCCTCTCATGCTCTTGTTTCTAGTTTTTCTGAGACCATGTCGGGAATTCAAGATGAGTATGATGGGAGAGCTCAACTACTTTTGGGGCTACAAATCAAGCGATGCAAGGAAGGGATCTTCATCCATCAAGCGAAGTACACCAAGGACTTGCTCAAGCGTTTTGAGATGGGTATGCAAGCCGATCGCCACTCCCATGGCGACATCGATATTTTGGATCCAGATGAGGAAGGAGAAGCCGTGGATCAACGCGAGTCTGCAAACATGATCGGCTCCCTCACAGACTGACGACCTCAAGGCCGGACATTCACCATGATGCGCCTTTGCGCGAGGTTTCAAGCGCCACCGAGGACTTCACATCGCCAAGTCGTTAAGCGCATCTTGATTTACACTCTACCCTTGAAGATGGCATTTGGTATTCTTGTTCTTCTTCATTTGTCCATTCGGGGTTTTGATTCGATTTTGCGAATTTGTCAGAGGCTAGATAGAAAGAGCACATCGGCACATGTCATTTCTTGGGCACTTCTCTTGTCTCTTGGTCTTCTAGGAAGCGGTCTTCATTGCACAATCCTTCTTTGGTTGAATATGTAGTCTTTGCTAGTTGGTGTAGTCGATTTTGTGGATGGTCTCCACTCTTAAGGATTTTGGGTTAACTTTTGCTAGTGTTCCTCTCTTCGTGACAACACTTCTGCTATTAACATTGCTAAAAACCCAGTGCAACACTCTA
This sequence comes from Phyllostachys edulis, assembly GCA_036346405.1. Taxonomy (NCBI): domain Eukaryota; kingdom Viridiplantae; phylum Streptophyta; class Magnoliopsida; order Poales; family Poaceae; genus Phyllostachys; species Phyllostachys edulis. The sequence goes on from JAYEVD010000293.1 coordinate 498,294, forward strand.
GGACCAAGCACATAGACATTCGCTATCACTTCCTTAGAGATCACGTTGAGAAGGGTGATATTGTGCTGCATTTTGTGGAGTCCGAGGCTCAGTTAGCCGATATCCTCACCAAGCCTTTAGACCCAACAAGGTTTGCCACCTTGAGGAGTGAGTTAGGGGTAATTTATCCCTATGGGTTGGTTTGAGGGAGAGTTGGATCTTTTCTGATCTTTCCTTGTTCATTTGATCTTTTCTTGTTTTTCTTTTTGAAATTGTTGATCTTCTTGATCTTTTAGGCTTTTTGAGCTTTTCTTGCATCTCATTGTATCATATTGCATTCATATGAAAAATCCAAAAAGATGCATTGTAATATAAGCTTTTCTGCTTATCTTTTAAAATTGGTGAAGCTTTGCTTATTACCCTTTGGAGTTTTAGTGTTTCAATTCTTGCTCAATGCCATGTCTAGTTCTTTGACTTGCTAGAATTATCATGCTTTCACATGTGTAGCTAAGTCTTTCTTTGTATGAGCTAGAACTTGAAAAACAACTTGAACTAAGAAACTAGCAATTTGTGAATTGTTTAGCGATTCTTAATTAGTGCTCCTTTTATGACATTGGCCTGTCAAAATTGCTTTGTTAGCTCTTGAATCTAGCTTTGATCATTACTTGAGCTTTTGTGTTCTTGAGAATCTAAATCTGCTCTTATGGAGAATGAAAAATCAACTTCCAAGATTGTCTTATGCTTAAATTGTGCCAAACTACTCTTACGAGACTGCATGTCAAAACATGAACTTGGAGATAGTTTGATGATCCGAACGATCTCATGGGGATTTGCTTGTCACAACCGACATGAACCTCAAGATTTATGCATACTGGTAGAAGCTTAGGAAGAGTTTGTGGATGGCTCCTAGTCCAGGATCTTCTTCACTAAGATATACCTTTAATCAACTTTTGGTGAAGCTTAGGATGAGTTTGGATGGCTCCTAGTCCAGGATCTTGTCACTAAGTTAGACCATTAGTCAACTTCAATATTCATTGCAAATGAAAAACAGTTGAAAAATGGGCGTTTGAGAAAATTGAGCAAAATGATTCAATTCAGGACCTTGTTTGTCTCTTAATGAGGTCTTTGTTAGCTTTTTGATCTAACTTTGACATTTTGACATGGCCACTATCATTTTAGGATCCCTGTTGACGAACTTGCTAGATTTGAAGCTTTGCTTAAAATGCTAAAATTCATTGCTTTATATTGAGCCTTCTTGCTTTGCTTTGTTATATATGTCTTATCGTGATCTTGCTAGCGCTGTTAGGCTTGATATGTTGTTTGTGCAACTTTAGAAATGCTAGCTTTTTCTTTTGGGTAATCTCCAAAGCTTCTTGTATTCAAAAATTGAAAAATACAAAAAAATTGAAGCCACTCCATTGCATTTCATGCATGCTCCATCTTATGCTTTTTCCTCATTCGCATTTGTCATCTCTGGGACGAGAGGAAGGCGTGATTCCTTGATGACTCCATTGTCAAAGGGGAGAAGATATTTCAAAATTCGTGTTAAAGGGAGAAGTTGTTTGAAAAAGGGAGTTTTGAAAAGGGAGCTACTTGGAGAAAATTTGAAATTCGAGGATCATAGTGAGGGGAGTTTTTATTTGCATTCTTATGGTTTTATTGCTACTTCTGAACTTGAATTGCAATTCTTGTTCCTCACAATGATCAAAGGTCATATCGAACAATTGTTCTTTCATATGGACCTTAAGTGAGATTTTGACTCGTTTGGAAAATGAAGCTTTTTCGCTTTCTTTTGCCGTATCTCACTTGTCGATACTATTCGGAGCCAACTTGGTCATTTCCTTGCTTTTTCTTACATTTGGATCAAGTTGTGCCTTTGGTAAAAACGCAGAAGTTTTTACTTTTCAAACCTCAAAATTTGCATTTGTGGGAAATTGCCAATGTGTTCATCAAGGGAGATTGTGGATATCATGGGGATATGCGAGATCTTAGGATGATGTTACAATTGGCAATGTCGTTTAGTTTGTTGAAGCAGCGTTTTACGCAAGTGTCAGATTTTCGGTCATACCGTGTGTAACGATGCAGCTGACGCAACATCAGATGATGATCTGCACCTTAAGATACTTGGCGGTATGACCGAGTCCGTCGTTCTGAGTTTTAGGTGGCGGTTTGATATTTCGAGCGAGTGTAATTTGAGAAGTTTTGGTTTTCTCTGGGTAGCGGTACAACCCAAGATTATGGGTCTTGATACTCTGTGATCTTGATAATCTTAAGCCATAACATGGCGGTAATCCGATTTTGTTCGATTGTTATTTCAATTGGAGAATTGCTTTTGAGTTAGGTCAAGTTCATGGGTTTCATGGCATATGTGTTGCATGATGCATGTTTTGACTAACGTGGGTCAAGTTGTGAAGAACTTGTTCCGGATTCGATTTCTTTGTCTATTGATGTGCGAGGTTGCTTGGAGGTCAATGACGGTCAGCGGCGAGATGATCGGGACTAAGCTTGGAGAGTCGAGGTCCGTAACGATCGGGATGGGTGAGGTCAATGGAGTCAAGCATTGCGCAAGAGGACAAAGGTGACCGAACAGGCGATTCGGTCGACGGTTCGATCAAGCGGCGGGGTCGGTGCAAGTGCCATGGTGGTTTGATTGGGGCCGGATGGGAGACTTGCCGACATGAAGAGAGCATTTGGATCAACCTACACGTGGCGAAGCATGGAGGTGCTTCACGAAGATGGGACTCGGTCTTTGCAAAAGATCGAGAAGGGTATTTGGTAATTTCACCAAATCTGCCTTGGTGACCTAATGCCAACTCATGGCGCAAGTCGGTGCGTCAAGAAGTGGATTAGGTCAAGAAAAGTGAAGACGGCGCTTTGAGATGCGTGCGTGTGTGACTGTTTGTTTTGGGCCTTAACGGAGCCCATTAGGGTTACTCTTCTAGAAGGTCTAAGCCTCCACTATAAATAGGGGTGTCTTTGGATGACCACCTCAACCCTTTCATTGTGTTTGAAACCCTAGTTTGCTTAGGGAGAGGATTAGTGGAGGTTAGGGTTCTAGAGAGTTGGATTTGATTTCGTGCTCATGTATTGAGTCTTTGTCCTCCATTGATGGAGTGGTCGTAAACCAATACCATATCAAATCAATCCAAAGAAAGTTCTCTCAAAGATGAGTCTATTTGCTTTCTTTCTCTCTATTTGATGATTTGAGGTGTTTCTTTGATCCGCGAGTTTTTGCTTGGTTTTTTGCCGTGTTCTAGCTTGTTGTGACATGTGGGAGTGCATCTAAGATCATCTTGATCATCCATCACCCACGAGCAAGGTTTAGATCATGTTTTGGTTCGAAACTCGGTTTTGAAACCTCCTTCGTTCAATTCAAGAAAGGTAGAAACTTTGACGTGGATCTAGTCATTCTTTGCTTGGAATAGGTTCCTAACCTTCTTAGGAAGGTGTGTTTCAAATCTCGTGGCGTTTGGCCAAGTGGATCAAAAGTTGTGCCAATTTTGGTTTTTCGCTCGTCGTCGTGTTCCGGGACAATCAGAGTCATGGCTCGTTTACTCTGGTCATCTGCAGTACATCTAATCTGACACCGCTCGTTTGCTCTCGGTCATATGGCACATCGATGCATTTACCGCTTGGATTTACTGCGGTTGTTCGATTTCACGATTTTTCAAAGACTTCTTCGTTTGTGTTTGTTGAGCCTTGGGGGTTAAGAGTGGATTCAACACAAGACTTCCTCTGTGCTTAATCATTGATCTTCATGGCTCTCATAGCTATTGAAGTGATTTACAAGTTGAATCCATTCAAGTGAAAAAGATTCTGAGCTCCTATTCACCCCCCCTCTAGTCGCCTTTTCGGTCCAACAATATGTTTTCCCACCGAACATGCACACATGTGTAGCTAATTTTTATTAGCCAAAATTTGATATATATACCACCGAGAAACATGCGATTTCGAGATATGCCACTCAGTATCACGAAATTAGATAAATCTCACTCTAGTTTCTTGTTCATTTGAAATTTGCCATCATCTCCACTTTTCTCCCAATTTCTTTTCTTTTCTCTATTTTCCATCTATTCATTTCGTGATCTACCTATTTGCCCTGCCTATCCAACTCCATCTACCCTTCGAACAGTGACATCCATCCATTAGTGAACACGGCTGAACGAGAACACAGTGCTTCTTTGCCATGGTGAGACAACGCCCCCCCATTGTTCTAACTTATTTCTACACATGTTTGTTACGGATCGGTTACTTCCATATGCAATCTGTAAACAGATCTTGAGTGCATTAGATTCAAGTTCTGCAGATGTTACTCCGATACATCTAGCATGGTCATCTGGATATCTATATGTCATGTCAAAGTGCAAACAAAACAAAACATTTTCAACATTATATACTAATAATAATTCACAATCGATTTCTCAAACTATATGTTTGGAATACCTCTTAGCTCACTTATATGCTCAATTGCTGTCATGCAGGTCGTGCCCACTTCAAAGGGGCAAGTGCTTGCTGATGAATATGGGATCAAGTTCTTTGAAACGGTTAGGTCACAACATCTGTTATGGCATTCCTTCATTGTAGCATAAGAGTGAAATTTAATGTTGCTTAATGTGGCATTTTTCTAAGCAATGGTGCCCATACCTTTCTTTGCTTTGCATTGTTGTCCATTCATAATTTTGATATATTATTATTCAGTGCCAAGACAAACCTAAATGTTTCTTGCATATCTGGTCTGAAGAATGAGTTAATTCATATTTGCCATTGGGAGTTGGCGAGCTCCTAAAATGCCATCGAAAAATTGCTCATCCTTGTATGCTACTAGATTCTCAACTTTAATCCCTTCTTTGCCACTCGGTTGAGTTGGTAGTGGATTTAATAGATTGACTTGAACGAAAAAGCGATTTTGCCCCTAAGTGCATTATTTAGAAATTTGAGATCTTTAGAAATTATTTGACATAGTAATATAGTTTTAAAAATTATAAAATTTTTATGGAAAGTTCGACATAGTCAGATTATTTTGTAATTTTATAGGGTTTTATTTGCAAAATATTTTTCTCTAAAATCTTTAAATTTTCGATTGTAACTTGAAAGATTTTTAGAAAAACATGTTGCAAATAAAACCCTATAAAATTAATAATCTACACTATGTCGTAAAATTCCCTAAAATTTTTATAATTTGTGGAACTATATTACTATGTCAAACAATTCCTAAAGATCTCAACATACTTAAGGGCAAAATCGTCTTTTTCGGCCCAAGTCAACGTCTAATCCATGGTCAATCGACCGAGTGAAGAAAGAAAGGATTAAAGTTGAGAATGAGTGGCATACAAGCTGGATGAGCAATTTTTCGATGGCATTTAGGGAGCTCGCCAACTTCTAATGGCAAATAATGAATTAACTCAAGGATCAAATTTAGTTACATACAAGATCCTAAGAAAACGTTGTACAAGTCTCAGATACAAATCGTGTTGTATCTCAAATTCGAAGAACTTCAATTATGGACCTAAACCAGAAAAGAAATCGTTTGGGGATGGGAACGATCAGATGAGGCTAGGGCAGGGGCAAAATAGGTAGTCACGAAATGAATAGATGGAAAATAGAGAAAAGAAAAGAAATTGGGAGAAAAGTGGAGATAATGACAAATTTCGAATGAACAAGAAACTGGAGTGACATTTATCTAATTTTGTGATACTAAGTAACATATCTCAAAATAATATGTTTCTGAATGGTATATATCAAATTTTACCTTTTTATTACAGTGGGAACCCTGGTGGGCACTGAGCGACCACGCGCTGATGATCAACTGAGCAGCGCTCGGTTCTCAAATCTAACCTTTTTCTGAGAGAGAGAAATGAGAAAATCTAACCTGATCCGACAATTTGTACTTGCAGGCCCACTAGGCTACGAACTCGAGCACTGATTCGGGCCAGGCTAGAGAAAAATAAGCAAGAGCAGCTGGAATGGGCTCGGCTAGCAAAATGAAGTCCTATATATGTAAGGTTTTGCTAAATGCAGCCATATTTGGGAAATGGTAACTTTTTGAACGAACATAATGCTACTGACAAGTAACAAATACATCATCTCTCCCTAACGTAAGGCTGTTTTTCTTCTTCTCGAGACGTCTTCCAAATTGTCAATGGTGCGAAAGATTTGGGGACAAATCAGTCAGTCATTCACGACCATTAACGAAGGATTCCTCGAAAATTTCAAAATTAGTACTTTTTCTTTCTGAAAACGATATCAAAATCACCACGAAACATGTGCCCCCGTGCGAATACTGTCGCTTCCGTAGTTTCAGAATTGGGGACTTTGGTAGTAAAGGATTTGATCCGATTACAGACTGGGTCATCGAGAATGCTAGGGTGGTTTGGTTTATAGCCCTAATGAACCAAGATAAAATTTGATATAGGTAAAACTGGGAGAAAAAAAGATAAAATTTGATATAGCTAAAACTGGTAGAAAAAAAAGACAAAATTTGGCAAAATAAATTTTGTTTGGATTGCAAACAAACCAAATTTTTTTGTGAGCGATTTCCTCACCGTCGGATTAGTCGCGTGTGACATTGAATTTCGTTGGCGTTACTGATTTTTTTTTTTTGCATTACCAAATATTAGTAGCAAATCAAACAATAACTAATTTTCATTACCGTTACCAAAATTTGGATCAGTTTACGTTGATAACAAACCAAACAGACCATAATCTTCCTGGGAGACAGGAGAGAGAATGCTAATGTTAACTATTCAGACAAGCACATTGCACTCTAAAATCTAACCTACTATTCACTGGTCCTCTATACAAAGCTTTCATACAATAGTCCAAGTCATGCTCTTTTTTAATATATCTCTCTCTCTCTCTCTCTCTCTCTCTCTCTCTCTCTCTCTCAATTTGTATAACCAAAAAAGACACGAACCGGGTCAATTTGGGCTTTGATCTTTGAACGGTAGTTGCGAAATGGACTAATTCAGTCGTCCAAGGGGTTCTTTCGAACATGGACTGATTACTATTCCTCTGGGAGCTGGCAGCCGTTGATCTTCTGAACAACAACCTGCACCCCTTTGGATTCCTTGAAAGGAAAAGCGAAAGGCAAAAGCACCTGCGTTCAGTTGTTCGGTCGCTGTTCTTATGGTACACGTTTGCAATACCGTGTGAGCTAGGTCAAATTTAATTAAGAGGCTTTTCGAAAGGACCGCAAGTACTCCCTCCTTTCCCTTTTGCCTCCATCTCTTTCAGAATTGCTATTGGTCCTTCAGTATTTGGTGTTTCATACCAAACAGTGCTTGCCATATATGTGTGTGTGACACATCGTTTTCCCTCTAGAATGAGCGCATGCTACTTGCAATGCGGTGTGTAATACTAAGATTTTTTTAAAAATAATATTATTTTAAAAGATAATAACAAAAATAGATAGTCTCCCAAAAAATTACAAAAGACTTTGTCAGCCATGTGGGTTCAATGACAGTGCTCAACTCCCTAGCGACAAGGAGCTAAGTCCACAAAGTCAATTCCCAGAGTGGCGACAGGAACCTGTCGAACTGGTGACAGGTGACAGGGACTCTCCCCTATAAAAGACCATTGAAACCCTAAAATCCGGCACAGGACTCACTTTTATTCAGAAAAAAGAGAAGGAGGGAAGGGAGAGGAGTAGAAGAGAGGAGAGAAACTAGCAAAGCACGCTGCCGTCTGGGCCGCCCGCAATTGCTGTAATTTTTTAACCGAATGGATTACATAGTTTTAGATGTATGGTTACATAGTGCAGTATGTTGTACATAATACTTTTTTGTGGATAGTCTAGTTTGAGATATGTGGTTAATCGTGGAAATGTTTTTATGGTGCAGTGTGTCAAATATGTCGGACGTCACTAATTTCAAAATTTACTACGGTCAAAGAACTATTCTTGAGGGTCCCGAGGAGATTAATTTGCGTTATTTCCAATCGGCGACCGCGCCCATGCCAAAAGCAGAGGCGCGTACATGGGGCACTATGATGCGGTGGTTGTTTCATTCATTCCAAGTGGACCATGATGTGTATAATCTGAGATTGAGTTGTCTTGCCCCCCCCCGAGCAGTACAACCCACATATTGGGAGTTAGTGCAACTTAAAGGAACAAGGTTATGGCAGTCATATGTACGCATGGCGAGGGAGGGATGGTGGGATTTGATCCTTCTAGCCCAGGCATATGCCAAGCCCACTCCTGCATCTACGGCTGAACAAGAAGGGGGTGGTGATGCAATAGAAGAAGTCGGGGACTCCAGCCACAGCGTGGCGCAAACAATGACCAAAGGTTCGGGAGTAGCTGGTCATGTCGATGAAGACTCTGTGGAAGGAGCTCCTTCAGTTAGGCAAGCTAGTGGACTTGCTGACGAGGGTGAGAAGCTAGAAGCCCTAATGCAAAGGACGGATCTCAAGACCAAGATTACATGGCATTGTCAGATGAGGATGATATGGACTAGTAGGCCGTTCCATCCGAGTGGAACACATACCGTTCGACAACCTCGTCGTCAACGAAGGCTCCTGTGTGCCATGGGAGTATGACCAGAGCGAGGTCAAGCAAGGAGCTATGTACAAAAGTAAGGAGGCCGTGCAGGAGGTTGTCAAATTCTGGGTCTTGTCGGTACGACGTACATTCACAGTCGTCAAGTCTAACCCAAGATGCTACGACGTGAAGTACGACATAGAGGGATGTCCTTCGCGAGTGCACGCATTCCAGTCTAAGTAGGACACCTACTGGAAATGCTCTATAGTTGTCCCACACACATGTGTCGTCGCTGAGTCAGTGCTGTCCCACAGGAACTTGTCACTAGGCTTCATCGCCAACCTCATGTACGGTGAGATCGTAGATAATCTAGATTTTGAGCCACGATCCATCATTCGGGCAGTTGAGGCAAGGTTCCAATACACAGTCAGCTATGCCAAGGCTTGGAGGACAAAACAGAAGGCATTGGAATCAAAGTTCAGCACGTTCGAGGATTCCTACCACAACCTCCCTAGCTACTCGAGTCATACAAGATAGGAATTCCGGCACTCATGTCGACATTCAGGATTCCACACATTCGAAGTGGGCTAATAAGAGGGTACTGCAGCGAGCATTCTTTGCCTTTGATCCATGCATCAATGCATTCCGGCACTGCCGTCCAATCTTGTGCGTGGATGGTACATTTTTTACTAGAAAGTACAAGGGCCAGATACTGACTGCAATAGCGACGGACGGGAATAATCAAGTTCTTTCCATGGCATTTGCTTTCATGGAAAGCGAGAACACGGACAGCTAGTTGTGATTCCTAAGGAATGTGAGGATTTCTGTTGTACAAGGCCGTCCCAACGTATGCATCATACATGATCGGCATGTGAGCCTGCTGAGTGCAATAACTCAACTACAACAAGGAGAGAACAAAAAACTTCTGTGGGTGGATCTACAGAGCAGGTGGTGCATGAGGCACTTGGGTGCAAACTTCTACAAGTAGTTTCGCAACAAGAACTTGGTAAACCTGTTCAAGCGACTGTGCAACCAGAACCAGCAGTGAAAGTTTGAAGCACTCAAGAAGATTCTTGATGAGCGGACCTAGACGCACAGAAGGGAGGCAGTGAAAAGGGCTGCCCCAAGCGCCGATCAGGCCCTTGAAGCATTGCCAGAGCTACCCACAGATGGTCTTAGTGTGACGAGGAAGACGGGGGCGCAGGTGAAATGCTTCTCGGACTGGATTGAGCACGAGCCTAAGGAGAAGTGGTTGTTGCAACATGACAGAGGTGGTGCACGATATGCTCTCAGGACAACCAATCTAGCCGAGGTGTACAATTGGGTCATGCACGATGCAAGGTGCCTCCCTTTTGTTGGTATTGTGGAGGTAATTCTCTACGGTACCATAAATTACTTTGTTGACAGAAGTAACAACACGTCGCTCGCTATGGCAAATGACATAGTACTCTATTCCGCCATGATCACCAAGTACATGGAGGAGAAGAGCAAGAAGGGTGAGGTGCACCGGACATTCAAGATGGGCACAAGGGAGCTTCTCTTCGAGATAATGTGCAGGGATAAAAGACACCGCAGGACAAACCGCGAGAGGATCACCCACGAGTGCACGCTACGCCACGCTAGTTGCGTATGCACTTACAACAAGCCCCTTCTTCTGCATAGGCCCTGCTCCTATGTCATGGCCGCATGTTCGACGATGGCCCAGTATCCTAGACAGTACATCTCTGACTATTTCAACAAGGAGGAGGTGATGCAAACCTGGAGTGCAGAGATGTCTGGTTATGTCGTGGTTGGCTATTTCACTAGCCATTTGACCTGGGAGCAACTAATCTGGGCCGTAGACATTGATAGGCTTAAGGGAAAGGTTGACCAATGATAGGTATGACGCATCAGGAATGACATGGACGAAACAGAAGCCAGGCGTCATACGAAGAAGTGCTCCATTTGCAGGGAGTCTAGGCACACCTTTAAGAAATGCCTCACGAGAAATCCTCGGGACGAAGGAGAAATCGGCACTCCGGACGTCGCCGCAACGACCTCTTCCGACCGCTCGACTCGAGACAGTCCACGTAGGGGACGTTGAGGTCGCGGCCACGGGAAAGCACGAATAGTTGTAATATGTGATTGCCAATGCTTTGAAATATCACTTTGATTTGTAAAATACTAAGTGTTATGATGTTCTGCTTAATGTTATGTAATATCAATGTGATTTGTCATAGTTCTGGTAGTAATGCCAAATTCACATTTGTTTTCTTACATAATATACGGTAAAAATTCTTTATTACCCTTGAATGGTAAGTGGTGACCTATTACCACCTACATTGTAATAGGAATATCAACCATTGGATCTTCCAAAATGGATGGCCTAAAATAAGTTGGGTGTGCCTTGAAAAATTCCTTCGAATTATTGGCTGAACATAAAGAAACAACACACAGTGCACGTACATGAGAAATGTTATGGAAGAGGCGATACTCTGCCAAGTGAAGTGCTTTGATAGATTGATTTGTTTCTTCTTATGATAGCATTCATATTGGCATGAAATTAACTAGGTCATTTATTTTTGTTAAAGCGAGTTTATCCTATTCCTAACGTGCTCATATCAGCAGAGAAATGCATGATTTTGCTTACGAGACCCTGTTCAAGAGCATAGTTGTTGATCTCCTTCTTTATCCATGACGGCAGTCCAATCTCGTAGATAGGTCTGCAGTTTTTTGCATTTTTTATTTCAATCGCACGCTCCCTTTTGTTTACTGCTCCCTTTTGTTCACATTTACTCCATCTAGTTCAATGCTCTCGTTTACTGCTCCCTTTTGTTGCATTTACACGTTCTTGACTTTTTGTTACTAGAAAATTTACTCCATCAACCGAAGGTAAAGTGCGAGGCAAGGAACCAGAAATACATTAGAGTCTGCAGACAGAAACACGTTACATGTGGTCACATGGCATGATAGTTCGGCTAATTACTTTAATCATCCTCGCTACTACTATGATACACTGCAACACAAGCATCCGAACCATGTAAGTATACATGCCTTTAGGGGATAGGAATAACATGGCGGGTAGGACGGGGGACTACTACGGAATGTAGGAACCTACTGCGTGGACCAGGGCCATTTGCCTTTCCTTGCGAGCTCGGCATTCTACTCCTCATCGGCCGCCTTGGCCTCAGCCGCCATTTCTCTTCTCGTGGTCCCTCTTGGCATCCCACTCCTCGCAGTCAAGACACCATTGGTCGTGTGGGTGGATCCCTTGGTCAATCTACTTGCAGTAGCCACATAGTGGATCTGGGGACTACGGGTAGACGGGAGAGGTTGTTAGTGCGTATTTTAAAAGAGAAATGGTAGGGGAACATACTATAACCGGTCTTTACTACTTGCCGATAGCGGCCAAAGTTCCAACGCCGGTCGGGATAGTCCAAGGATTAGTTCGCGCAACCCTAGTAACGCATGCCCACGTTAAGCCACTCCTTGGACTTGAAGAACTTGCATGTGTCCATGCACCAACAAACGGGCGGCGTCTCCCCCTCGGGCGGGTGTTGCGGCGAATGCTTGGTTGGAATGTTCCAGTAGGGGTTGCTGCTATGGGGCGTCATTGCGGGGAGGTGCCCTCCTGACACACTCCCTTTGTTCGTCCCGGGCCGCAACACCTCTTGTGAGTTCATGGATCTCGTCCCATTGGTTCTCCATTGGATGCAAGATTGTGTTGAAGTCTTGATGCAGGAGAACCCGCCGTAGAAGGGGTAGTACTTATATGCCGAGCCAGTCTTGCGTACGCGGCTGAATTATAATTCGGTTGAAGGAAATTCGCGTCCGCGAGGCAGTGGACTTGAGGAATCATGTGGCAGTGTTGCGCAGACTCGCTGGGTCATGTCGCTACACAAAGCTGCCTTATCGGGTCACGTAGTCCTCATGTGTGGGACTACCCTCACGTCTGCAAATTGTTGTTACTTTTGGATATTGCGGTGCTGTTTTTCTGTCACCGTACGAAGTGTGGTCTTGTCACTCTAAAAAGGTCACATGGCGTAGTCTGGTCTTTGTCACCCTGAAAAGTAAGTATCACAGTGTGTTGCCATATCGGTCTGTAAAGGTGATGTGGGGGAGTCAAGGCATGGAAAGAGGGTGGTGTGGGGTGTCCCGATGCAGACTCCCTCACGTGGCCGCGGTGTGCACGCAAAAAAAGAAATATTGAAACACGAGACAAGCATAATAATAGTTGTACAAAAATTAATATTTACATGACATGACTGATATTTAGAGGAACAAATATCTACTGGCGGCCCCATTTGGTGCCAGTACGTCAGAGGTCCAGGCTGCCGAGGTACGCGACCGGTGTGAGTAGCGAAGGTGGTGTCGCGGAGGGGGGTCCTACATCGATTGGGTCAGTCCCGGTGCACCGTGCAGCTGTGACGCCCCCACGGAGACCTAGATGCCACGCTGGTCCAAGTAGTAGTCTCCGAGCATGCCTCATCGTGCGACAAGTCCGCCTCGTCCCAAAGTGGTGTACGACCTGTGAAACATTATGTTACGCATGTAATCATGGCGAAAATCATGAATTAAGACGTTACACAAGCAAGCAAGGTAGTCATACCTAGTGGCACGAAGGTAGTCGACGACGACTCTGCGTACTCCTACCTAGTGTACTGGTATAACTGAGGACCTGTAAGAGAAGATTGTCATTAGTAACTAGTGGGGTTCGAAATAAAGAAGCGAAAGTGAATGTTTCATGCTCACCTGCAAAATGTCCTGAGGTGCTCGCACCATGGTGCCACGAGGACCCGCTCGCCACGTCGAGGTGAGGAGCCCGTGGCCGTGAACCACCGTGGCTGACCCCTTGTCCATGCACTGGTGGGTCCACCAGGTCCCTCGGCGTGCGACAAGTCACAATCTGGATCCCTCGCCTCGCCTTCTCTGCGATTCGCTCCATGATCACTCTGATGTCCTGCGCTGCCAGGGGGAAGCGCTCCCCGAGCATCATCTGATGCGCGGAGGCTGCCAACACGAGGACCTCCCGGTGTAGATCCACCTGTACACGTAATCAATTAGTTAGAAACCTACTTGCAAATTACATATGAAGTACGAACCATTCAATACGTACCACGCGGTGGAATGCAGAGTTTGGCTGAGTGGGGTACGTGTCGGACGTCGTAGCCTCGTGCCGTGGTGGGTCATCCATGACATGGACACAACGAACCCTCGTCCGACTGGCATACCACTCCATGTACTCCGCGTACATCCCAGGGTCGTAGGGAGCATGCTCCTCAACGACATCACCGTAGGCACTGAGCCAGTCCTAAACCCAAGAGAACATCCTATCCGCCCAGGAGGTAGTAGCAGGTACTCCCTTCCTAGTGTACTTGTGGAAGGCAAGACAATTGTTGCATCGGTACGTAACTCAGGTTGCACGAAAGAAGTAAAGCGTGAACTTACCCATAGACGTCACGGTGAATCACGCCACCGGTGGGACTTCATTATAGACCGAATCGCATATGACCCGTTGCACCTGGTACCCCTCCACGAAGACTTTGTGCACCAAGGTCCTCCCCGTGTACTAGTACACGGTCACGTGTGCACAGGCTCGACAGTCCTTTCGAGCGTGCGCGCGGACACCCTCTCCTGAGTGTACGGTGTGTAGATGACACGATCATCCGTCAGCTGATCGAACATCGCAATGTAGTTCAGGTAGGACGCGTGCGTAGTGATCAGCGTGTAGGTGACCTGTGGAATAGAACAATGGAAAATTAGCACACGAAATTGTGATTACATTACGCAAAATAATAAATGTTCATGAAACTGACCTGTCGGCAGCACCACACCGTGCCCATGGTCGGCTGGTCCACGTGGTTGTCCTCGGTGTACAAGCTGATTGTGTATGCTCCCAAGTCCAGATGTGGTCGTCCGATCTGGAAGCGCTCGAAGGACTACAACTGCAGAAGCAGCGGGCATCCAGAGAGGATGGAGTTGTCCTAGACCCGGTGGCAAGCATCGTATAGTCCACAATACATCACACACAGCACCGTCGGACCCTAGGCGTAGGGCTAGATCTCGTCCACTAGCCAGTCGGCTAGCTCACGTGCGTACTGGATGTAGTGCTTGTCGACGTTGTCACCGTGGGACCCTAGGAACATGACCCACTCGAACAGCCACAGCAGGTAGGCCTCGAAATGCCTCCTAACAGTGTTGTCAGGTGCATTCTCTTGGGATGCAAGAATACATATGCACATCAACAAGGTTCACAAATGAATTGATGCGAGAGGACAATAGTTACGAAAACTTACGTAGAACTAGCAGATCCACCTTAGCGTCGACTCGTGGGTGTTGCTGAACTCCCTATACCCCCGTTGTCTGGTGGCAGCACGTCTTGGAACGTCGCCAGGAGCTCCGTGCGCCACGTGATCGAGATGTCGTACGCCGTAAGAGGGAAGCCAGCGCAAGGCAACCCGGTCAGGAAGGTGACATCCTGGAGGGTTGGTGCCATCTCCCCGCACGGAAGGTTGTAACAGCCCCAAGTTAATTAATGATGGTTAGTATGCATATTGTTTTTAGAGCATTTGCATCATTTATTGCACTTGGAAAATCTTAATCAAAGATTGGACTATAACTTTAAAAACAACTCTCCAAAACAAAACTAGAACTTGTCCAAATAAGTACCTCTCGGAAATAATTTATTTAAATACTATAATATTTATCATGAATAAACATATTTTTTTCCCAAATTTTGAGACACCAAGCTAACCTTGACAAAATTCAAAACCTTTGTCTAATGAACCTTTTTTTAAGAATAAAAAATCAGTAAATAATACATGAATAGTGGGTAAAAAAATTTAGGTGGACTAGGTCATCCCAGAAACCTCTCTGCAAATTTTTAGAATTTTTTAGAATTTGTTTGCTATTTTTAACCCTCGGTCAAAGTGGGAGGAATTGAATTTTCAAACCAGTCAAATGTTTCACTATTCCTTTGACCCGAACCACCTTTTCTTGACTTGGCTCGACCTAGTCACCTCATCGTTCCGCACCGCATTAGAGCCCGACCTGAGCCACCCCTGGGTCACTGCCAGCCCAGGCCCACTTGTCGGTTCCGTCCCCCACCTCCCGCCAGCCAAGGCCACCACACCGCCAAGATGTCCGCAGACGCCTCGTTGACACCGTGAGCTACCGCCCCATGCAACCTATCCCCGAGCATCACCACTCAACATCATTGCCATCTCCGTCTTCATCCCGGGCTAAAACCCCCTCCATGCCCGTTGTTTCCCTCACTTGTCCTCTGTTTGTCCGAGAAGAGGGAAGCTGGTTTGTACGTTCTTCTTCGGTTAAGTTCCGGCCACCATGTCCCTCAGCTCCTAATGTGCATGCCATCTCCATTTTTGTTAATGTCAACCCTTGTTGTCGCTGGTAGGATCCGGGACAAGCTCGTGCTCCCATGGCTTCTAGAGCGAGCCAAGAGCCTCGCCGTCGAGTCAACCATAGCCATTCACGTTTCTGGTGAGCTCCTCCGTATCCTTTGTGTGTCACATTGTGTCTTAGACCATGATCACTAAAACCCCTCACTCAATTGTGGCATTGCATGACAAGAGTTTTGGAATTTGGATTTTTCCCCAATTGTCGGTCGACAACCCTATTTACGGTCATTTGTCGCTCGGGTGAGTCGTTTTCCAATTCCTTGCTTGGACACCCTCTCTAGGTCCCTCTGGAGCTTCCTTGACCACTTTTTCGTACTCTCCATCACCAGGTTTTCTTCTCCATGTGAACCAGCGCGCCACCGAGGCCATTACCGACGTTGAACCGTTACTGAGCTCCTCCGCCTTTCTTTCCCGCTGGCAAGCTTCCACTGACTTCCTAGTAGCTCAAGCATGCAATGTTTTGCACGAAATTGCACCGTGGCATCACATGTGTCTTTGCCATTTTTGCACCACCGCCTATCTTCGGCTCGCCACCGTTCTAGGCCGGCTCAACCGCCGCCACCACTATCGGAAGGTGCGCCATGCTTTTGTGAACCCATCCATGCCCTTGGTTTACGCCGCCGCGGACGGAGTCGCCGGCGAGGCTCCAGCGAAGCCAGAGCTCGTTTTGTCGGAACTCCGACCAGTCTTGTAGCTGAGCCATTAGGGCATAATCGTGGTGATTAGCTCTTAATTGTGTATCTCTCGAAATGCGATTAAACGCGTTATTTGATAACCCACAGCATATGACAAGTGGGCCCCCAGGGTTTAAGTCGATTTAGCTCACGGGCCGTGGACCAGGTGCACGTGGCCGAACCACGCATTGTTTTTTGTAAACCGTGACGCTGACAACTGGGGCCCACGTGTCATGCGATTAATTCAAAAAAAATATTTGAAAATGAAATTAAAATCTGCACAGGTCCCACTGTTAGAGTCATAGGCTAACATAGCCTCGGTACGAAAAGTAGTAAATGCAATAGAAAATCTCGAAAACAATTATTGTTACACTGAAAAATATTGAATAACTTCAAAAATGCATAACTAATTCAAATTAACTCTAAATCAAGTGAAACCAATTTTGATATTTTTTATTTTTAATGAACTTTATTTTGAACTGGTTATGAAATATATCTCTGTCACATAAAATATAGTTTTTGGAAAATGATCCATAACCGAATTATATTTACACTAAGAATTGTTATTAACTTTGAAAATTCATAACTAATTCATATGAACTCCAAATGAGATGAACCAAGTTATTATGACCTTATATTTGTATTCTCTATTTATCTATGTAATCCTTTTTCCTACCACTGTTCTACAAATTTTCACTGAAAAATTAAAATAGGATGAATAGTGACAAATTGCAAATTTTCTGGATTTTCTCTTAATCCGATTTTCAAACTGCTATAACTTTTGCATACTAACTCCAAATGAAGTAATTATTTCACTTAAATTCATATAAAATCATAATCTAGCTACTGTAGAAAATTCATGCATTTTGGAGCAATTTTCATTTTTGGGTTTTTCTCGATGTTTACTTGGTATTGTGTTCTCTTTAGAATCCGATTTGCCCGGCGATCAAGAATTTATTCCAGAGAGTGAACAAGCTGATCTCCAGCAAGGCAAGCATTATTTGAACTTTATTTTGCATCATGTTGATCCCATATGTTGGTAGCTTAAGTATTTTGAATGGCTATGACATTGCTTGCATGCTATTTTGGTTATTCAATATTTTCGTGAGATAGTTAGTTAAGTCCTACTCGTGTTGATTATCCTTGTTATCTCCATCATTGATAAGCTTAAGGATAGATGATTGTGTTGATATATTTATTATGTTTGTAGAATGCTTAGCCTTGCGAGTCGTAGTGTAGTAGTTCGATTGACGGGATTAACCCGTTGATCGTGGGAGACACTTATCATCTTTATTATTGTTTTTGTGTCCAGATCTTCATATCTAGTTATTGTGATTAATTAGTCAAGTTAAAAGTGTTTTTGGGTCTAGACAAGTGGTTGTTAGTGTGGGTGCCTTCGTGCATGAGACTCGCGTATGTGGTTGGACTTGTCCGGACCGCCAAGGACCAAACTTTGGGCTATCATGCTAAGTAACTTTCGTACTTCCACACGCTGGATTGGGGCCGGCTTGGTCAAGTAAGGGGAGATTCTTATTGAGTTGAGTCATAGGTGGTGTGAGGGCATGTGTGTTTGATCACTTGTCCGTAGGACCCGGTGCAATTTTCTATAATGTGCATGGGAGCACAGTTTTTCTTTATTTACATTACATCGGTATATCCGGCACAACTTGTGTACCCGCTTAGCAAGTTCTATCAGTGGCTTGTACTAAGTTGGGGTTCATCATGCAAGGGTGACTCTTCTCAATAGGATGATCTTGCTAAAAAGTACCGAATCTCGATTTACCCAGCTGGCACCCCATAGGAAGTGTGCTATTACTCCAGAGGCTTACGAGTTAATCGAGTCATGTGGGTAAAGTTGTACACCCCTGTAGGGTTAAAATCTATTCGAATAGCCATGTCCACGGTTACGGACAACCGCTTGGTATTGATTGACATCATTGTTAGTCTCTAATTAAAATTTGCTTGGTTACAACTTGGTATCGTCATGAACAGGCGTTCATGCATTTTTGTCATCAAAGTGGGTTGCCACTTTGGTGTTTTTTTAATGATTCAATTATACTTGTATTAATTTTTTTTCATAAATCTGTTTTTGAAAATGGCAATTGTAAAAACTAGTATGTGTAGGATAAAAATTGTTGCGTTTTCTGCAAAACTATGCCACTAATGCCTCCCTTTGACTATCCTCTAGCATGTATACTTTTCCTTTCGTGCAAGTCTTGCGAGTACAACTTTGTACCTAACCCGGTTTCTGCTTGTTCAGGTGAGGGCGAATATGCGCTCGAGCAATTCGCTAGCACTAATTATGGCGACACTAACGAATAATCGCTATTTCGGCTCCCAGTACGGTTGCCTATGGGATGGGCATACCTCACTGGTCATTTATGATTATTTACATGTTTACACTGCTATCTTATGATATTTGGTGAATTTGGCCGGTCGGCCCTTTTGTAACTATTGTAGTCATGATAACTATGTTGTATGCCACTATTTACCTTTGTATGGATGTTTGTATGACTATGGTCGATGCTGAGTGGAATGTGTGCATGTTGGTCGCTGATCTTGGGAGCCAACATGGATACATGCCCACTGTTTTTGGAATCCCATTTAACTTACTATTGTGTTGGAAGGTTCGTCGAGGAACTGGGTTCCATGCAATACGCGCAAAGGAGCGGTGTGCATGGCATTGGGAGCTCTAGTCGCGACATGTCCTCCCACTTAGCTCGAGTTAAGTTGGATTCCATTCCTCTGGGGCTCCGGGCCAAATCCATGATTACAAATATAACCCGGGGTCCCCACAAAGGTGAAATGTGTGTGTCTCTGGCCTCTAACGGTCAACCAATGCCGTTAGGAGGCACCAGTCGTACGAAAATTGTCTCGACGAACAGCCACCGCCTACATGATCCTGGTCATCCTCTCACGTTGCCTCCACCACCATCGCTAGTGGAAGGAGGTCTGCCGCTCTCAACCCGCGTTGAAAGGATTAAGAACAAACTTGAGTCCACCCAAAGTAGTCAGACTGCAATTGAGTACACGAAGGTCACAACTACATGTACCTCGGAACCCAACGTGGATCCACCCTCCACGCCCTTATAGGCGTGCGCAGTCGCAACGCACCAAGCTCAATCGTCATCTCGCCTCTTAGGGGAGGATGGTACTGAGGCGACTATGGTGATGCGCGTCAATCACCGGGTCAAGCAACTCATACGACCACTGCGCAGCGTGTCCTGGGTCCGCTCATACCTAAAAATTCAGTGCATACATTGTAAAGACTACGGAACATGTACAGAAGGTAATAAGAAGCAGCATTAACATAAAAATTACCAGCCATAAGTACAAACCAAATTTAAGTTGGGATTATTTTGGTTATAAATAGCCTATGTAGCAACTCCGAATTTTCTTTACAATTTTAAAATGTGTCATGCTATTTTCCTAGTTTAAGATTAATTTTCGGCATTAACAATATAATTACCGCTAAAAAATAGGTAGCTAAATAAAGCTGGGATTATTTTGATTACGCTCTACCTACCCTACTTAGCTACTCTACAATTGTTATAGATTTGTAATAGGTGTCTTCCTATTTTTGCATATTTATCCTAAGTCGTTCAAGTGTTGGAACATTCATAATATGTGCACGATGAACTAGACTATACACAGCTCATATGATGTACTACATAATTTGACTATAATTATCTAATCTACTTAATTCTATGTCGTTATTTTAGTTTGCTAACTGACAAGGTTTTGACATTATGTACAAAGTTGCAAAAACAAGTACCTGCAAGATGGCCAACCGGATCTGATGCTCTGTCTCTCTCTCCTCCGCAACGAACTGGCAGAGTTTTGCTACCTTTCTTCTCTCCCTCTCCTCCTCTCTCTCTCTCTTCTTTTTTTTTCTGGAAATAAAATGACATTTGGACTGATTTTTGCTGTTTTTATCGAGCTGGACCCTGTCGCAACTAGCGACAGGAAACCGCGTGATCCTCGCCACGAGTTGAACTGGTGACAAGGAGTTGGACCGACAACAAGGAGTAAACAAGGTCCCTGTCGCCAGTTCAAACAAGCGACAAGAGCCTAGTTTTGCATTTTTTTTTTGCGACTATTTATTTTTATAATTATCTTTGAAAATAATATTATTTTTTTAAAAATCGTAATACTAATACCTGAGGTACACACAGTTGCTTGACCTTTTGTTCTCAATCATCTAAAAGGATTAATCTGAGTTGCTAGTTTTTGATTGGGACACAAGTAACCCCTACTAACTACGTAGGATCAGTGGAGGAACTAGAAAATTTCCAATAGGGTGCACACTTCACACGCACAATTCGATAGTCTTGTGCAATGGTTTCATAACATCGTAAATCCAACACATAAACTCGAAATTTGCCCAAAGTACAATGCAAATAGTTCAAATAAAGTCTTTCATGAATAGAAGATTACAAAATATGTAATGAAAATCATAATACTACTTTACACATGCATTTTCATGCCTTGGAAAACGCTTGATTACATCATCTTCGCTAACCTTCAAGAAAATATCTCGCTCAATAAATGTAACTAAACAATCATTCAAGAATTGATCGTCCATACTATTTATCAATTTGTTCTTCACAAGACTCATCGCGGAAAATACTCTTTTAGCACTCGTCGTTGCCACTGGTAGGAGCAATATCAATTTGAGAAGCAAGTATGCCGACACTTTGATATTCCAAAAGGCACATATTTCTTATTTCCTTGGATCATGTGGAAGAAGCTCAACATCATAAATGCTTTCCTCACTGCTAGGAAATGAATTCGAAGTTCCGTGCTTCTGGGTTGGGATTGGGTATTGACAACAACCACATCATCAATCACAACATCAATATTCTCTGTTTGATAAGAAGGCAATTGATTTCCACTTGCTTGAGTTCCTCCTCTTCCTTCTTGAGTCTCCTCCCCTTGGAACCCTTCAGCCAGTGATGAAGAAGATGAAATCTTCTTTGCCTTCACTTCTCGATCCTGAAAAATAAACAAAGGATGTCTATATTCCTCTTCATGTCTCTACATTGACAAATCACAACAATTTTTAAAATTTCCATTCACAACATTCCACAAATCCTGAATTCTCAAATCAAAATCAAGAAATTGAGCCTTGACGTACTACACTGTGCCATTGTGCACCGATGCGTGTCGTGTCACCTGCTGCTCCCTACGTCACTGCTCGCCGGAGACGCATCACTTCTCCCGCCTCCTACGCCGTGTCGTTGCTCCCACACCTGCTACTCCTCTCTACACTGCCCGCTAAGTCGTAGAGGAAGGCCGGGGTGTCGCGCGGTCGTGTCGTCATGGGGAGCCAAGGAGGAGAGCTAGAGAGGAGAGGGTTAGGGATTAGGGTTGCTTGCTGGGCTGGGGATCGGGAGGAATGGAGATGGAGGTGGGCTGGTGAGTGGTGAGGTGGCTCAATGGCTGTGGGCTGATGGGAGGCACGAGTGGGCCGTCGGTTGTGGGTTCTATGAGGCTGGGCTTCCAAGGTGTGCACATCAAGGACTATACTATGAATTCGACCCAAATGCAAAACTGATCTTCGGGGAAAAAATCGATTTTTGGGTGTACCAAGGCACCCGTGCTACCTTCGCCCCTATATAGGGTTTCCTTTTTTAAAGTGCGGAAAATTGGTTGCCACAACCGTCTCTTAAGGTTAAGATCCACGAGTCATGAGGGTAGAAAATACACACAAATAGCGTTAGGTGGGCTTCGAACTCTGGTCATTAGCTTGAGAACCAAGAGTGCACACCGTTCAACTATGCAACGATTGGAAACTAACTACAAATGATTGATATTCATGTTTGGATATTGTCCTTTTCTTTTGAGTTAATCTAGTTTATAAGTTTTAGTACTAACCTAAGTTTATATACGTTTGTTTACAATTAGACACAATTACTACTTACTAGGCTTGTGTGTTCCTTGGCATATACATAACCTTTTTCTTTTTCTTAAGAAAATTTTATTTTAATGTAGGAAAAATCCATATTACACCCCTGAACTTTGCGGATAGTCCAAAATCCCCCCTCAACTCCAAAACCATTTAGTTTACACCCTTGAACTCCCAATACCATCTCACCCGACCCCCTTGAGCCGAAACCAGCTGGTTTTTGACCACGCTGGCATCCACGCTAGCCTGGTTTCACCTCGTTAGCACCTCACTGAAAGACTGCATCGCTTTCGACCCTCTGCATCGCATCACCAAAATTTCCCTCTCCGAAATCGTAGAACCCTAGCGCGCGACGACCACTCGACGGCGACCCTACGGCGGCGCACGACGACCACTCCGCGGCCACCCCGCGGTAGCGCTCGACGACCTCCGCATTGTTCACCTGGATTTTGAGGTTAGTTTGTCTTTATTTGTGTAGGTTCTTGGATTAGGTGCGAATTGTAGTGCGTGTTTTCGTCGGAAGTGAGTAGTTTGTAAGCACATACACCATCCGCGCATGTAGGACATGGATTTGCTGGATGTGTGTTCAATTTCATTTTTGAGAAGAATTTTTCAATGATGGCAAGTCTGTGCATTATTTGGGTGGTTTTGAGGCACTATCTTGGATCGATAGAGACAAAGTTTCTTTGCCCGAGATTAGAGGCCACTTGCAAGACCATTGTGAAATTACCGAAGATGGTTTGCTCCACTGGCTATTCCCCAGGAAAGAGCTTGCCAATGGTCTGAGGGTTTTGACTGACGACAAGACATGCATACTAACGAGGGATTTTATTACTGATGGTGACGTTGTTGACATATATGTGGACTCAGCTGAACAAGAAGCAGATGGAGATGATGACTATGAGGAAGGAAGTGACTTTGAGGAAGAGATGCAAGATCTAAACTGTGTAGAAATGGAGGCAGGGGATGATGAAGTGGGAGTTACTGGGAGTAAGCAAGATATTGGCAAGAAGATTGTTACCCAAGATGTGGGTAATCAGAGTGCTACCACACAGTTTGTAACTTCTGGAAGCAAGCAAGTGGGCATTGTTCCATCTACTCCTAAGGATAGGCAGAAGGAATTAGCTTCATTTAGGCAATTCTATGGGTCATGTAGCAGTGAAAAGAGCAAGGTGGATAAGAACAAGCAAGCTATTATAGCTATGGAGGACACATGTAGCAGTGGTAGTGATTACCTCCCAGATGATTGTGAGAGTTCAGAGGATAATGAGGAGGATGTAGAGATAAAGGAAAAGTTGAAAGAGTTCAAGAAGAAGCTTAAGACAGGAGAGACATTGAATCCTGATGCCATCTTCTTTGAGGGATCTCATACACAGTCTGTTGATGTATTTAATGAAGCCATTGTTGATGATGAGAATGAGACTGAATACTATGACAGTAGTGATAATGAAGGTTCTTTTCAAGAGGATGGTGATGAGCTGATTAGGAAGAAGTCAAAGTAGCCTAGGTTTGATCGCCATGCTGTTGTCCCAACATTTGCATTAGGTATGAAGTTTTCAGGCAAGCAACAGTTCAAGGAAGCTGTTATCAACTATGGGCTAGCAGAACGGAAGGTGATTAATTTTATGAAGGATGAGTCCACCAGGGTTAGAGCTCAGTGTGATTGGGCCAAGTGCCTCTGGGTTATACTCGTATCCACTAACAGTAGGACAAAGAGCTGGCAGGTTGCATCTTTTGTCAATGAGCACACATGCCCACCTAGAAGAGACAATAAACATGTGACTGCCAAAAGAATTGTAGACAAGTATGAGAAGTTGATCAAAGCTAATCTCACTTGGAGCATGGATAGCTTGAAGGCCACTGTCCAGGAGGAATGCAAGCAGATGTTAGCCTCTCCAAGTGCAAGAGAGCAAAGTTTGTTGTCATACAAAGATTGCTAAATTCCACCAAGGGTGAGTACACTAAGGTGTTTGATTACCAACTAGAACTCTTGAGGAGCAATCCGGAAAGTACTGTTGTGGTCCACCTAGACCATGACTATTAAGACCCAGTATTCCAGTGATTTTATGTGTGCCTTGATGCTTGTAACAGAGGTCTCCTTACTGGTTGTAGGAAAGTCATAGGACTTGATGGTTGCTTCTTCAAAGGAGCAATATCTGGTGAGCTACTATGTGCCATTGGCAGGGATTCCAACAACCAGATGTATCCAATTGCCTGGGCAGTGGTTGAAAAGAGACAAATGGTTCTTGGGATTGGTTTTGTGCATTGTTGTTCAAAGATGTTCAAATTGGTGATGGTGATGGTTGGGTTATCATATCTGACCAACAGAAGGTATGCATATCCACACTAACTTGTGCTTGTAGAATTGTAGTTTGGCTTAGAAACTAACATCTATTCTTGTAGGGCCTCATTAATGCTATTGCTAACTGGGTACCTAAATGTGAGCACAAAATGTGTGCTAGGCATATTTATGCCAACTGGAAGAAGAATTACAAGGACAAGGACTTTCAGAAGAGGTTCTGGAGGTATGCCAAAGCACCTTGCATAATGATGTTCAACTTCTACGAAGCTCAATTGGCACAGAAGACACCAGAAGGAGCAAAAGCTATGATGAAGACTGACCCACATCACTGAAGCAGGGCCTGGTTCAAGTTGGACTCCAACTGTGATTCAGTCGAAAATAACATGTGTGAGTCTTTCAATAATTGGATCATTTCAGCTAGGTTTCTACCTATTATTAGCATGCTTGAGGTGATTAGATGAAAAGTTATGGTGATGATTCAAGAACAGAGAACTAAGGCTCAAAGATGGCAGGAACAAGTATGCCCAAACATATTCAAGAAATTAAAGTCTTACATAATCTGAATCTTGTTTTTGTCATGCTTTGTAGAATAGGAAAGATGGTTATGAAGTTAAATACCATGACAAGAGGTTCACTGTTAGTCTAGAGAACAAAACCTGCTCCTGCAGGTACTGACAACTTTCTGGTCTACCATGCTATATCTTGCATCTACTACAACTCAAGGAACATTGATGAATTTATTGCAAAGTGTTATTCATTTGAAAAATTCAACAAGACCTATGAACACTGTCTGCAACCTGTGGAGGGTATTACTTCATGGCCACCTCTAAAAGACCAAAACCAAGAGCTCCTATGTATGTCAAGATACCAGGAAGGCCAAGGAAGGAGAGGAGAAGAGAACAAAATGAGAAACCCAATAGCAAAAGAGTATCTAGGGTTGGCACCATCATCAGGTGCAAACTTTGCAAAGGCATTGGCCACAATAGGGGATCCTGCAGGAAGAGAAGTGGGGAAGCTACTACAAATGCTCCTATGCCACCACTGGATGCAATGGTAATGTGCATTGACACCTTCTTGTATTATGACACCTCCTCTTGTGTTTACATAATATGGATGCTATTTTTTGCTAATGATACATTGCTCTCAGGTATTATTACTAGGAAGCCAGCAGAGTGTGTTGAGGAAGAGGAAGGCAGTGACAGTTACTGCATCATTAGCTAATAGCAAAAAGAGGATAAGTGGTTTAGGACACCTGCACTTAGAACAAATAAGAACAACAATTCAAGATGTAAGTCACATCACTGACATATTCCCAATTTGATTATAGCATGCACATAACTGGCCATGTCTCCTTTTCCATATTGCAGTCTGGTATGCTGTTTAGGAGATAATCAAGACATCAATAAGGCCAATGTGATAACAACCAAAGGGGGGTCAGCTACTATGAACCTTCAGGCTCATGTTCCAGGCTCACAGGCTAGCTCCATAGTAAACATCAATCTGAACTCAGGGTCCGCAAGAGCTCATGTCAATGCACAGGAACCTTCCTACAAGGCCAAGAAGCAAGTCTTGACTAGGGGCAAGAAACAGATGCCTTCCAAGTGAATGTAATGTGCAGACTTGACTAATGGTTGTAATGTGACAGACTTATGCATGTATTTTGCTAACTTATCTTTGTAGAAGTTGAATGTAATGTGCCAGACTTGAGGATACTTTTGCCAGACCTGAGTATTTGTGAAAGTTCTTTACTGAATTGTGATGAGCCGGACTTGAGTATGTATGAAAGTACTTTAATGAATTGTGATGTGCCAGACCTGAGTATGTATGAAAGTACTTTTGCATATACCATTACCATTCCCATTCCCATTAATCAACCAAACATGACAATTGTCATACTTCACAACATCTTCCTTTCTTTCACATACTTGACAACACATGGTTACACAAACAAGGCGGTTATCAATTACAACCAGACATCTCAGTTACTAGTTACACAAGAGAGCTACTACAAGCAAAACACATGACAACACTACAGCAAAACACAATGTTCTTTCTTTTTCATACTTCACAACTCTAGCTTTCTTTTCATCTAGTGCTACATCCTTCGCAATCAAAATTCCTCTCAGAGTAGTCACTTCTGATTTATGTGCATCCATCATACCCTCCAGTTTAGCCCTTGACTCGGCTTTAAAAGCTCTTAGAGCATTGTTCTCTCCTTAGAGACCTCACAGTGTCTCGCAAATCCAACATAACCTCCTTCACAAAGGGGCCATCTCTTTATCTTCCCAAACCCAAAAATTGCAACCTCCAGCCTACCAAATTGACCACAGTATAAAACAATTGCAGTGAAGAAAACCAATTCAACGAATCAAATAACAATTTCTAGCATCACATTACTCACCCGAGCCCTCATACAAGTCATGTACCTCCTTCCTGGGTTTAAATCACTCCACGAAATCCACTACGCTGACCTTCCGTCACGGTGGCACATCACTGCAGTGAATACTCCAACGGCGCTCATGATGCGGTATGGGTGACGACGACGACCCTCCTCACCACCGACTCCAGTCATGACCAAAGAAGATTCTCGACCGCCCATCGCTGCCGTGAGCAGACATCCCCGCCGCCACAATCGGCTTCACCGCCGCGCCTAGGATTTTGGAAAGGGTCGCCGCAGAGTGGTTATCGCCTGCACGCCATGGTCATTGTGAGTGGTCGTCGTGACGCTAGGGTTCTACTATTTCAAAGAGGGAATTTTAGCGTCACGATGCGGAGGGCCGAAAGTGATGCGGTCTTTAAGTGAGAGAGACGGAAGGTCTTGATGAGGTGAAACCAGGCGTGACCAAAAACCGGTGGTTTCATTTCGAGGTCGAGTGAGATGGTATTGGGAGTTCGAGGATGTAAACCAAACGGTTTTGGAGTTGAAGGGGATTTTGGACTATCCATAAAATTCAGGGTGTATACTGGACTCTTTCCTTTAATGTATTTGGGGAAAAAACACTTTCTTTTGTGTTTCGAAAAGTATCAACCTTTTGAATAGGGGTTCTTAGGACACAAACAACTACATGTGAAATCAAATATACAAATACAACTAAACACCTCACGTTTAGGCTTTTCTACTAGTCAAGTCTTAAGTTTTATTGCAACTTTACTTGGATAGCAAGGGACAAGAGATGGCATGTGCTCAGAAACATTTGTTTTTGTAGTATTCTACCTACCAATATATATGGCCAAATAGCCCCCTGTGCTTTTGACACATTTGACTTTTGCTATTCTAAAAGTTGAAGTCGCCAATGACCTTTGTGTTGGGTCTCCGGCCATCAAATGGAACCTTCTAATGAATAAAATTGGGATTCTCGAGTGAAAAGGATAGCATGCATGTAAAGAAGAGGTTAGTTTGTGAGATTTAATTAGAGGCTTGTGTGTGAGTAATCCAGCGTAGTGACCAGTAAGCCTTAGCAGACAACCAACTTTAATTATTAAATTAAGCCTCATAATACAAGGGTACGTGGCACACCTGTAAGGCTTAGGATTGATGGAATATCATAACCTCTTGTCTGTTCCACGCATGTGAGCACAATTCCTCCACCAAACTACATGTATACACGCGTTTCCTTTAAAGCGAGAAGAATCGGCTAGAGCACAACTACCTAAGCACATAAGTACTAGAAAATCATGCACAATCTGCGAGATAAAATCGACTAAATCCCCATAATATTATTTACTGTGATAATTAGCTAGAGCACCCACGTGTGCCAGCTTGGCCTAAAAATGAAAGCCCCAGGATGGGAAGGAAATCCTCTGCGTGAGGCACTCCCCCGGCCGCTCGATGAGGAGGTGATAATGAACGTTATGGGGTATAGGCAGATCCACCATCTCTCCAATCTGGACAACTGCTCAGGTTTGTCGGTGATGTGCCATGGTAGTCCCGATGAAATTCCACGGCAACCACGATCGAAAAATAACGTTCTGTCCAGGCAAAACAAGGTGACTGATACTTAGCTTGCGGTTTGCCCAGAATTTTAAAAAAATTCTGATTCCTCCCCGGCTCTCCACCATTGAATTTTTTTCGCCCAGGATGAGTGCACAGAAGCCCCCACAAACCGGTACTGAATTCCGTTTTAACAGTCTGGATCGACATCCATCCATCCATCCATCACTGGAGCTAGCTTATCTGTACTAGTGACATGCATGCTTGCACGCTAGCTTTTGTTCTGACTCGCATACCAAAGGCAAAGTGAAATTAAGACGCATATGCCCTGGCCTGGACTGGGCTGCGTAGTTGCATTTCATGTCTACGACACAAGTGGGGCAGATCAGCTAGCTAGCACGAAGGAAAGAGAAGAGGGGGAGGCTGCTGCCAAGGGGAAGCGAAGATTCTACGGCTCCAACTCAGATCGGCTGTCGCCAATCCGCATGGCACGGAGGCATGATTGGATATGACCTACGGCCAACTGCATATGTAATGTGCGTGCCTCTGGTACTGCTGCGTCATTCGTCTATGTGCATCCAATTCCAATTCATTGATCCATTCTCTCATTCCATGCTGCTGGTAACTAGAATTTTTGGTATTTCTAGCTCTTCATTTTTTTCTAAAACTAATCCTTTTCCATCATAATTTACAGATTTTGCCTCTGTACAGTGCACCTACCCCCGATCTCGAGCGTGGTAGGAGACCTGCCCCTGGCCCCGGGAGCGGCAGGTTGGTGCTGTGAGCGCTAAAGCCGTTTTGGCTTATTCTGTTTTCGTTTTTTCTCTCCTTTACGTCATGTCGTTGTCCGTCTCGTCAAATCATTCACTGTCTACGTTTCCTACTTTTTTAAGCGAACGCGCGGCCGACGATCTTTTCATGAGCCAAAGCTCTCATTCCGATTAGATTAGCTAAACAAATTCCGATCGTTCGCACGCTCGTCCACGGTATTCAATACTTTTGCTATTGCATTTTTTAGCGTCAAGTACTTACTTAATAATGCACGTACATTATATCAGTCGCAACTGTTACATGCATAATTAATGTCAATCTGTCATGTAATCTATTTTCAGCAATGGCATGCAATCTACCATCTAAATGAATTCGCTAATTATGAGTTGTTCTCTATTTACAGTAATGGCATGTGATCTACCACACCTCTACTTGAGGAGGCATGGGGCGTCCAGCATCGCTATCACGCTTGGATTGGTGGCGATGGGCGCCAACCACGTGACACGGGATCGAGGAGACTCGGCCGTTGGACGGCCGGTATGTTGGGAGGCTTCGTCAGTTTGGGCTGATTGCGTTCTCTCGCATCTTGAACATGGGGCGAGAACCTCGATTGATGTCTCCTTCTTTCCACCCTAGTTGATCGTTGGCGGCCGGAGACCCACACGTTCCACTTCGGTGGGGAAGATGACCGTGACACCGCATGAGCGTTAGCTTATTGACCCGGCTATTGGTTGGGAGGCCTTGTAGTTGTTCCCCCTTCAAGGTCACCAGACTGGAAGGGGCGTCTCGGCCATTGCTTCGGGCAGCCTATCCCCGAGAGGTGTAAGGGTGTTCCACACGCCTGGATGCGACGATTCATGCATGGCCCAAATAACGCAACGGAAGAGGTGGTTCGATGCCACCTAATTGCATATTTGTTGTTTCTAGTCGGGTGGGTCATGTTCCCAAGCACGCAGGGGGGACATGGTGTACCCTAGTTACATTCACCTTGCGGAGTCCATCGTGGACTCGACGATGAGGACTTGCGCAGATGCTGATTGGGGTTGGTATGCATGCGGCGCCACGCATCATGACCTATGCACAGGCGAGCTCGAGCTCTCGGGTTGTCACACGTTATTATGGTGTGGTCGTGGGAGCACTTCACAATCGAATGGTCGTACTTCCGCTCCATGATCCACCCTTACCCACACACGAGCATTTCTCTGGCGGGGCCGGACGATGAGGATCCCGTGGAAGGTCTCGACCATGGGATCCCGACAAGCGATCGAACGCCTCAAAGTGAAGAACCCCTACCACAACATTCCCACCGAAGCGTTATCACGCAAGATCCGCCCAGGGGAAACGCCTCCTGTTAGATGCAGAGACACATGCAAGTTCTTCAAGTCCAAGCAGCGGCTTAGCCTAGGCATGTGTTATGGGGTTATGCGAACTACTCTGTGACTATCCCGACCGCCATTGGGACACGAAGCTATTGACACCAAGAAAGACCGGTTACACTATGTTCCCTACCATTTTTCTTTCAAAGCACGCACTAACAACCTGTCTCGTCTACCCTTAGCCCCTGGATCCGCTATGTGGATACCGCAAGTGGATCGACCAAGAAATCCACCCATATGACCAGTGGCAAATCGACTACGAGGAGTGGGATGCCAAAAGGACCTGCGAGATCCGGGAGGAGGAGCGCCGCAACGAAGAGCAGAATGAGCATATCCGTCGGGAGACGAAAGCTTATCTCGAGGCGTACAGGCGCAGAGAGCGCGAGGCTAGCGAGAGGGAGCGCGAGAAAAGGAGGGAAATGATGGCCAAGGCCAAGGAGGCCAGCGAGGAGTACAACAATAAGTTCACAAGGAAGGGGAAATGGCCCCGGTCCACGCAGTAGGTCGGTCCATTCCGTACTAGTCCCCTGAAGGTCGAATTTATTTCCATTCCAAAAAGGCGCACATGTATCGTAGGAGTACTTCGGTTTGTTGTATCGTGTATGATGTTGTTTTTTATGCACGTAACCAAATCCTGTGTGCCCTGTAATTCCCAGCTTTATTATAAAGTCTATTTTAATTTGCAACTCGCAAATCTCGTAAATTTTTGTATTCAATTCTTCACGTAGCAAGGCATCCAATAACATAAAAAAAAACTTGTTCTAGAAGTAGGCAAGAAATGGTCTCACGACCCCAAAGTGACGCATTTAGCTCCACCTATCACTGCAATAGGTTTTCATGATCCGATAAATTCAATTTCAAATCTATTCTCTTTACAAGCAAAACATGAGTTACAATCAAAGGAAATTAATTTGGATTGGAAGGATTAATCAAGAATCGAAATTTCATAATTTAAACTCCACAAATCAAGTACAAATTAAATTCAACCAGGAGCTCGATTCATAATTTGATTTAGCAATCCAAATGCAATGACGCGTGTGAAGGTATAAGTACAAAAAAAATCTATTTTATTGGATTAATTAAAGCTTAATTGCAAAATTCGGAAAATGAAAAACATTTTTAATGAATAAAATAAACTTAATTAAATTCAAAAATATTTTATTAAATTTTTATGTAATGTTCTTGAATTTTTGGATTTTTTTAAAAAAAAATCCAGATTTTTCTTTTCTTTTCTTTCCTCTCCTCCCTTTCTTGTCGCCATGCATGAGCAGTGGTCTCGCCACGCCCGGACCAGGGGTGCATTGTCACGGCCAAATCTGCAAATTATGGCGGAAGGGGGCTAGTTTTGTAAAAAAAGAAGTGCAGGGGCTACAAATACCAAAAATTCAGGTAACTACTAAGTTTTTGGCTAAAATAGCACCGTTGACGTGTGCAATAGCAAATCTAGCCCACTCCAGAGATCAAAGCAAAAATAGCATCATGGATTCACGTTGGTCGACACATCGCCTCGAAATCCACACTCGAGGGCGGACTTGGCTCGTCCGCACCCTAGGTGGCCAGACCACATTGTCCGCGTGTTAGGGAGCAGAGCCCGAAGCTCCTGCATCCGTGCGCTAGGGGCACATGCACCTTTTATGCCGCACGCACGTGGGAGGAAATCAAATTCCCATGTCCCGTCGCTGGTCACATCAACCCCCCCCCCATTCTCTTTGTCCCTCGCATGCTAAAAGGAAATATGATATTATAACAATCGACATGTCTGAGGTGTACAACATTGTGCTAAAAGGTGTGTGGTGTCTCCCTATCACCGCGGTTATTGAAGAGACCTGGACTCGCACTGTCGGTTATTTCATAAATAGAGCCACTGCAACGAGGCAGCAGTTGTATGAAGGGAAATAGTGGTCCGAGAACATGCAAAGGTATATGGACAAGAAGATGCAGAAAGCTTAGATGCACGACATTTGGGTGATCGATGGCCTAAGGAGGAAGTATGAGATCCGACTGAGGCAGAAATATGTGAATAGTCATACCTGGGGGATAGGAAGCATATTTGCCTGTGGACTGGTGGTAAGTTACGTTGGGCCAAAGACAAACCAACGAGGTGCTACCCCATGTTCCACAACGAGTTTGAGATATTGCACGATGGTAACATTATATAGTCTCCATGGAGCCTAGAGTTTGTACACATGGTAACGTCGCACAGACTGTTCGTGCAGTGCACACAGGACGCGGGGTTGTGGGCAATGACATGCCACCTCGTTTTTTCCATATAGTGGAGCCTTACGCGTCGCAACATTGCCCCCTCCCCCCCGACGGGAGGATGCTCGAGTGAGCTGCCAACTTTGGATCGTGAGTGCAACTCCATCCGAGTAACATTTGTCGTTGCCTCGCACATATGTTCTTCTCACATATATCCTTCTCCAATGCAGGCAATCAAGGCTAGACCAACATAATGAGAATTGGTTGGTAGTACAACAACAATGGACTACGACGGCGCGGAGACAACGACATTGAGGTTCTACAGAGCGTGGATCGTGACGACGTGCGGACTTACCGTGAGTACATGGGTGGTACGATCACGACGCCAAGCACCAGACTCACTCGCCCTCCGCCGGAGCGCCCGAGCATGTTACGCACCAGAAAGGCTTCAACACTCCTTCAATCGACATGGAGCTTCGCAGCGTCACGACTATGTAAAACACTAACTACTTGTGCTCGCTTTAAACATGATATTTTTAATGTTTGTGACTCAACAGCTCTTATGTGTAACTTTAGTTGGACTGGGCCCAGCGGATCACACGCGCATCCCGGTCCGTCCTTGGCGGGAGCGGTCACACTATTGGGGTTTCTTTGGGTGTTGAAGGTCGTCTAC
Source organism: Phyllostachys edulis (assembly GCA_036346405.1). Lineage (NCBI taxonomy): Eukaryota > Viridiplantae > Streptophyta > Magnoliopsida > Poales > Poaceae > Phyllostachys > Phyllostachys edulis. Next base: position 531,980 of record JAYEVD010000293.1, read on the forward strand.
GACAATGCCAATAAGATTGTCAAGAACTTGAGCTACGTTCCAACGATAGACGATGTGCTTCTAGTTGCTCACCGAGTAGACCGACCTAGTTCCCCCTAGGTCAGCATGACGTAGTGAGATCGGCGGCCATCCTAGCGCTTCTCGTCGGTCATCCATACTGCGGATCGAAGAGGTAAGTTATGCTCAATTTACATAATTTTTAGCTATTTTGTCTTAGGTTGTGCTAACATCATGCCATCTTCCAACCGCACGTCCGTCGGGATGCATCACTACTGCGATCAACGTCCGTACGACCACATGCAGATGTAGGAGACACTGCACGGCTTAGTTAGACTTGTGGCCGTCCTAGCTCTCCCCGTCGGCCATCCGTACTGCGGATCGAAGAGATAAGTTATGTTCAATTTACGTCCTGATTATTGATTTCACCTTACGTTGTGCTAACATTATTCCATCTTGCAACATTCAGTTGGGTGTGGGGGTGATGGCGAATCGACCGATGAAGATGTGCTCATCCCAGCTACTGCCATGGAGGGCTACACGATGTCCGGATTTGGACCGTACTACCCAAGGTGTCCCCTTGTCTACGGCAGCAATACGAAGTAGCGTACCAATGATACACATCACAGGACCACGGCGAGCATGCAACTCACGGTACCAAAGACGATGAGCTCCACCACACTCGGGGCAGTTGGAACATCGTACAGTCAACGCTAGAGCTCCACCGCCGAGGGCCGCTCAGACATCGTGACTTGAGGGCCATGGCTCGGGTGGATTCATCGACTGCTCATTGTTGATATCATTGTAGGTGGTAACCAGTTTGGCAAGTTTAAACTTGACAACCCTCATTTATCCGAGTCAACTTGCTGATGTACCTTAGCCAACTTAACGGTCTCCCTCTATTCTCCGCACAGAGACGCGCTCTCCGGACCGGTTGACGTACCACACAGGACATGCTCAATGCAAGACCGAACGCGAATCACGATGCAATGAGCACAGAGTGGCTCAGATGAGTGAGACATATTCTAGCTTGTAGTGTACCATTGTACTTCTTTACATTGTGCATTTACTTGCTTCATCTTGGTCAAGATATAATAGGATTGTATACATTATGTGTGTATGTATCCAGGATATTGTACACTTATGTGTGTATGTGGTAATCAAAGGTCTTTCAATTTCAGCAACTAGATGTTTATGCATATAACATTATACTACAACAATAGAACAACCTGAGTATAAGTACCATATTTTCCATAACATTACAATACCTAAATTTTCAAGACAAATGTCATTACACCTTTTCACGCCACCTTTCTCAGAAACAATTGACCATACCCTGTCACGACACCTTTTCAAATTGAAACGACAACCCAGACCAACTTTTGTCAGTGAGTGGACACTAACCAACCATCCCACCTTCTCAGACCGAATTGACCACACCCTGCGACTACACCTTTTCAGACTGAAATGACAACATGACCAAGCCTTTTGCAGTGAGTAGACACCACTCACTAGCAATCCCACCTTTTCAGAATGAATTGACCACACCTTGCCACTATATTTTTTTCAAACCGAAATGACAACACGTACTAACCTATTGCAGTGAGTATACATCATTCACCAGCTATCACACCCTGCCATTAGTCATATTTTCCACCCTCAGGCATGTACAATGGTATAGACAACTGTTGTCTATACAACTCTCCACGGCACTAAAAACAACTCATACAATGTGTTGTCTCTTTACTTGTCTTTATATATCACACAATCTTTTAATGCTTTCCTTGGTTCTGGTGATACAATCGGCCACAGAATTATACACAACACATTTCTCTCTCTTTATTCTCTTTCATCCACATCAGCTTAAATCCTACATAGCAGAGACTATAGACAGCTGATATAAGCCCATTGTACATGACCTCAGCACTACACCCTATCCACTTATAAAAGGAGGGAGAAGAGAGATGGAGGAAAACACTACAACACCACAACCAACACTTCACTCTAGCTTGTTTTGCACAACAGAGAGGAAGGAGGACATTAGGTTGGCCTTAGAAATGTCAGACTACTAGGCTTGCCGAGAAGACTACAACATACTCAAATTGTTCTACGAAGGATGCGCTGATACTACCAAAGTTATCACGTCCACAGTGTGTGTGCGAAGAACCAGCTTTGATCATTCAGTCCATACAACCGACAACCGATGCCCAGGCGTACTACACGTGCGGGAATATCCTCATAAGAGAATCTTACACACACATTGATTTTTCACATCTTACATTGCATTCCACATATTGCTAACTTCATCTGCGCATAATGGCAGCCGGAGATGCATTGTAACTTCTTCCAATGGATCGACAACCCGGACATGTACGTTAGGGTGTTCATCGAGCAAAAGTACATGTTCAACTACGCGAAGCGACCAGAGGTCTTCCAACATTGGAAACCTTACGTAGCCAACCGAAAAGATTTAAAAGGTACATGACGAGGTACGTCCTAACAACCTCGTCCGGTGCATTCGCAAGGCATTGACTGAAATGCCTAAACCATGTCTAAGGGACACCACGGGTCCTGTCTAGGACAGCTAGACCGAACATGGAAATAAAGCATTAAAACGAAATGAAGTACAGAAAATCGCAAGTGTTACATCACTATTCGTGAACATAAAATGACATCTAAATTAATTAAGACTAAATTAACTAGGACTAAATTAATTAGGACTAAATATTTACGATTAATTAACTACGACTAGTGAATTTAATTACGACAAATTTAATTATGACAAATTAATTACAAATAATTTAATTACAACTAATTTAATTACACTAATTAATTATGACAAATTAATTAGGACTAAATAATTACGATTAATTAACTACAACTAATTAATTACGACTAGTGAATTTAATTATGACTAATTAACTACGACCAATTTAATTACGACTAATTAACTATGACCAATTTAATTATGACTAATTAATTATGACAAATTAACTAATACTAAATTAATTAAGATGAATTTAATTAAGACTAAATAATTACGATTAATTAACTACGACTAAATAAATACGATTGGTGAATTTGGACCATGTAATTACGATTAAATTAATTTAACACTAATTACACGTTAATAAACATAATGCATAGGAGAAAAATTACCTTCTTTTGATGTCAAACTTTCTCTACTAATAAGACCGCTAAGCACTACTCTAAACACTGCTTAATTGGCAATGAAATCGAATCTAATTTCGGCCGATCGCGCAACTTCTCGCTCGCTCGATTCTCTCCGTCTCTCTATGCCAAGCGCTTGGTTTTTGGGTGAAGAATGAGAATGACAGCGACGCTGGGTTTTATAGCTGTGCGAACGAAGGATTTGCGCCGACCGCGAAGCGATGCGAGGGAATCTGATTCCCTCCCATAGGCTTTTTTTTGCACTTGTGGGACATGAATGACCGGTGTGACACGATGGGACGGGAGGGAATCGAATCGATTCCTCCCCACGCGCATATATGGAAAATCAGCAACCGTGCCCTAGGGGCACTAAGTTGGCGAATCTAGCCCCGAGCCACGGATAGGAGTGGATATCGAGCCAAGTCATCGTCTTATTGAGCTTTTTTCGAAATTGGCACAATTTGATTTAATATCATTTTATTTATAGTTTGGAGGTATTTTAGAATCGAGATAACGAGCTAAGCCGAGTAAGAGTGAAATCCAATTTCATTAGAAATAATTGACTCATTTCAATGTTTAACTAATTAATGAGTGCAATTGAAGCAATTTTGAACTGAGCCAACGAACTCCACTAACGAGCTTTTTTTTCCACCCCTAGCCGCGGACAAGGCTCCACAGTGCCCTAAGGACGCAAACGAGCTAGCTCCAGCCTCTAGAGGCATGGACTTGACACGTGTCACGTTCCCACGGCTCTATGATGCTATTTTTGTATTTGGCGTGCCCATGGGACAAGAATTGATAATTCGCACGTCAACTGTGCAAATGCGCCGAAAACTCTTGCAATGGCCATGCTAGCTTACGTGCAATTGCACATGTGGTTCGTTATCTTATCTATATATACTTTTATGTATGAATAGTAGATAGGTTGGTGAGGTGACCAGGTATCATTGCAATGCGCAAGGGCTGGTGTATGGACTTTTGCATATATGCCACCTGAATACATGATCAACTCACCATGTATATGCATGCGCATCAACTTGCTTGGATCGCGGGAATTTGAGACGGAACAGTTTAATTCCTATACGAACTTAGAGGATTCCCCGTGTCCCGCGGACATCGTATATTTGTTGGCCTCTATATATCCGGTAAATACTTATTTGTCTGTACTTGCTCCCTAAATTGTAAGGCAAACATTGAAGCTAGCTGGAGCATTGTGAGTGGCTTTCACTGACATTTTCCTCTCTGCGCTTGCGACTGGCTGTGCAGGGTCAGGCCAATTAGAAATGGCAGTGAGTCGCATGCATAAGCATAAACTTGCCTTCTTGGATGCCCAAGCTTGGACGACAGTGGTCCATGGCCAGTGACTGCGCATGAGAGGCAACGGTCTGTGTGGATCGGATGATCCGGTGTCTATCTGTACTCAGCTTGGCATCGTCGCGCTATCTTCTGCTGTATTATGACAGTATTATGGGAAGCTAAGTACGTACGAAAAATTGCTAGCTTATATGTTTCAGGCCTACTTATTCAGAAAACATATTTCACTGCAAAGGAAGCTAGTCACTAGTCAGTGAAATGGATTTAACCAAAGCGTGATCCTTACATGGCAAAATAGACCGCTCAACCAGTCGGTAGCCAGCGGGCCCACTTGTATTCAATGGTATTCAGTTGAATACCCATTATTTTAGAAACAAATTCATATATATATAGTGTATTCAGGTATATCATATGTATAGTGTATTCGGCAAAAACCCCCCAACCCCAGCGATCGGTAGTCGGCTGCAGACATGCCTTCTCATGGGCTCATGGCCAAGCACCAAGCAACGCCCACCGCCTCTAGCCCAACACATTAAAGAAGGCATCAAGCCATCAAGGCCTCAAGGGCGAGGCCTCCTTCACAGCTTCCTCGATTCCTCGGTCCTCCTCCCGGCTCGGGTCAGTCCCAGCGTGCGTGCGATCTGGCAGCCATGAGTCCTCCGATCCTCCTCAGCTGGCCGGCTACAGCGGGCCAGGCATGCATGCCAGCAGAGGCACAAGGAGAGGGCGAGGTCATGAGGAGCAGCCACGGGGCATGGCCGGCATGGTGGCCATGGTATGAGGCAGTGTGTGCCCAGCAGCACTGACTGGCCAAGTGCGGCAGGCCGAAAACGGCTTGGCCAGCAATGGCATACAAGCATAAGTGCAAGGTGCCAGGCCTTGGTGAGTTCGCTCAGCCTCGGCTCTCCGCCTCTCGGCCTCCCGGCTCGGCCTCGCAGAGTCAGTCGTGACTCGTGAGTCATCTACTCGTCTAAACTCCGATTGAATGATTGATTGAACATTGTGTGATCTGTGATCTTTGTGAGTATTTGTGTTCAAGCTGTGAGTTCAAGTGTTCAAGCTGTGAGTTCATGTTCGCTTGTTCAAGTAATCAGTGTTTAGTTGAAGTGTTGAATATTGTGTGATAGTTCAAGTGATCGAGGCCAGGGCACTCCGCCTCACTTTCTTGCTCCGAGCCTCAAGCGCCTGCTGTCTGTCACGGGAGTGAGGTGACGCTACGGGTGCTCTAGCCTTCAATGCGCAGCATGGCTGCCACTGGCCATGGCGAGAAGCGGCTGGTGCAGTCTTGCTCCGCAGCCTCCGCACTCTGAGCTCTGCTCCTTCCACCTCCCCTGGTGGCTCTGGCTTTGGTGAGTGGTTGGTCTGCGTCGGCATTTGAGAGGCGAGGAGGGCCGTATGGTAATGTGCATGATGGGTTGGTTTAGCGAGAAATGTTTTGTTGTGGGAGCCTATTAACAAGCTCTTGGCCTCTTGATTTAATTTTAGGTCTCAAGTATGAAGAAAAAAGAGTAATACCACAGATCGAGGAGTTTTTGCAACGAGTACGCTACAAAGAAGATGCATTCACAAGATGAGGTTGAGCAAGAGGTAGAGAGGTATTCCTCTACTAATCGTAGTTGTATGCAACTCGGTTTGTTTTTGAAGGCGGTGATGGCGATGGTCCAAGCATAATTTCACCGAACCGAAGTTGTGAGAGTTGAGGTGAGCCTACTGTAATAGAAGATGATGAAGTTATATCCTAAATGAATCGATTGTAGTGATGAAGACAATCTTGACATGTATCAAATTGAGCATGATTACGGGTGAATGTTTTGAGACAAGATTCGGATGGCAAGAATTTCTTACCAAGGTCACTTCTTTTTGTGAGAAGCACAATGTTAAAGTGGTTGACATGAATGGAAAGTATATTCCTATGCAAAGATCAAGCAGTTCTCTGAGAGGTGCCATTAATTATCACAGGTTTCATCTTGATATGTTTTTGGGTGTCATTGATAGGCAAGTTCAAGAGCTTAATAATAGGTTTGATGAGGTAAACACGAGCTACTTAGATGCATGGCATCATTCAATCCATCAATTCATTTCTTTGCTTTTAATGTTGAGAACTTGGTTAAGCTTGTTGGGTTCTACCCATATGACTTTGAATTTGAAGAAATGAACCAAACTTCGCTTTCGGTTGCACCACTATATCAATGATGTCGAAATGATGAAAACTTCAAAAATTTGAGAAGTCTAGCGAGTTGTCTATGATGCTAGTTAAACAAGGAAAGGTTGCTCGGTATGAAATTGTTTATAAACTTCTCAAATTGGTGCTTGTTCTCCTTGCAAGCTTGCTGGTGTTGAGAGGGTCTTTTCTATAATGAATTTGATAAAGAACAAGAGAAGAAGCAAGATGGGGCGAAATATTTGAATGGTTGTTTGGTCACATTGATTGAAAGGAATTCTTCATGCAAGCTAAGGATAAGGACATCATCGCTCATTTTCAAAGCATTAAGGATCGGAAAGTTGTCTCGTAACTTGTAAGTTGTAAGCTTTGTTACCATTTTGTTGTTTTATCCTCTATTTATTTCATATGTTGCCACTTTGATATGTTGATCATTAGTACTTAGTAGCCGGACAATTTCAAGTTGTGATCAATTTTATTAATCAATGATCTTGCCACTTAATTACGTGTTATAAAACTATAATTTAGGTTGTCAAAATTTTTTTCTTGCCATCTGCAATTTTGAATACCCATGGTCCAAATCCTACCATACTCGTAAAGTAGTGAGCGAAAATCCTTACAAATGTAACAAATGATTTTTTTAAAAGATGCATTTTAAAAAGAACTACACAAATAAATAGTCAAAAAAGAAAATTACTAAACTAGACATCATGTCGCTAATTAATGGACCTATTGCCATTACAATTGGCGATGAGACTTTCTAAGTAGCATGCGCCCCTTCAAACAAGAGCAATCTAGGATTGAGTCCCAATTGGTGACAGGAGGCGGTAGGGAGCTGAATTGGCGATATAACCCTATTCCATGGGTGACAAGATCTTGTCACCAATTGGAATAACGAGTTTTGTAAAAAAATGACTATTTATTTCGCAATTCTTTTTAAAAATATATTATTTTTTAAAAAATTCTATAACAAAGATATGTTGACCACATGTGCCCCTTCAAATAAGAGCAATCCAATGATTGGTCCCAATTGGCGACATGGAGCGGTAGGGAGCCGAATTGGCGATATGACCCTATTCCATGGGCGGCAGGATCTTGTCACCAATTGGAATGACGGGTTTTGTAATTTTTTTACTATTTATTTATGTAATTCTTTTAAAAATATATTATTTTTAAAAAATCTATAACAAAGATATGTTGACCATGAAAATGGCCAACCAGACAGTTGATAATCAAGATGATCGGGAAGACACCACGGTGTCTTTACACTCAAAAGCAGAGGATCCGTTGTAACTAGTAGTTAACATATCACACATACACATCTATACTATGCTGAAGCAGAGCTTCCTTCATGTGTTTGGCGAGTCCATGGGACCTTGCAAGAGGAAGAGGGATACTGTCTGTGACTGGTGACGGATCCAGAACGAAAATGAATAGAGGTCTCTGAGGTAAGATAGGTCACATTCGGTTGAGCTGTGGTTTGTGGTGTCTCCTTATATTAGGTTAGGAGAGTTCATATTATATATACATGGTTATATTTAAAGAAAAATGATTTTTAGACCCAGCGTCTTGTGTACCCTGATGCGTTACAGTAGATCCGCTCCTGTCAGTGACCTAGATTCGGAAGAAGACGGGCCATCAAAACCATACACGCATGCATGCCAACGCTTGTGTTCATAGTTGCACACATGGGACAAGTCCCTTGGAAACTCATCAAGAACAAAGGTGGTTTTTGATAATATTGAGCAAGAAGTCTGTATCCTGGACAATTCCATCTGGCCCACCAGGGAGGGCTTTGCATGAAACCTAGCTCAAATGTTAATCAAGTCCTCACTAACAGTTCATCTACAGATTAGCTTTAGCAATCTAGAGTGCAACACTAGAGCAGAATAGAAAAAAGTGTATATATGTACCTTATAGAGCCGAGCATAAAAACATGGTCTTCTTGGACACTTACAGTGGTGAATCCAAAACTAAAATGGATCAGATGCATATGGGGCTAGTCTTCTTCTATCTTCAGACTTGATGGTCCACTTTTTCTTTGAATCGATAAAGGTGCTCGAGGGAGTTTTCTCTTTTCCAGCGATAGGGTGCGCTCTAGCTCCCGCTGATCCACGGTTGGATCTGCCTCTTTACACCTGCACATAAATGCACATAAAAGGAAAAGCGTGGCTAGGACTAGGAGAAGCATATACTGTCACGTCGCCACACGCTCTAGTTACACATGGGCGATCGTTTTCTAGTTTCTACGGGCGGCGCGCACACAGAAATCACAAGCGCACATGCCTCGCATGCACATCACCCATATTCAGGGCTCCGTGACCTGCATTGCACAGTGCCATGGTACGTTTACCAGGATGAGCTGTTTTTTTTATCACAGTTTTTATTGTAGCAATTAATCTGGTGTGCGTTGATCTGTTTGATTAGATGGATAGAATTGTAGAATCAAGTGGCATGTTACCACTGCCTTGTAGATAATATTCCGTATCCATGTATCTTCCTTCTGAAAAACTAAAGTGTAACTTATCGGCGTAGCAAACAGATTCATTATGTGTTACCCTGATTTAGTATCTTTCCCAATTGATGAGTGATAGTGTACATATAATTTCCTCTTTTTCCGCTTCGGTTCTAGATTTCCTTGTTCACAAGTAGGGCCGGATATCGAGCTTAACGAGTTATTATTAAGCTACGTTCGAAATTGACGTAGTTCGACTTAAAATAAGTGATTATTTTAAAAGCAAGCTAACGAGTCACTATTGAGCCCCATTAACCTTTTTTTTATTCCAAATTAACCTATTTTAATTTTAACTAATTAACCAGGATGAGCTGTTTTTTTTTTATCACAGTGTTTATTGTAGCAATTAATCTGGTGTGTGTTGATCTGGTTGATTAGATGGATAGAATTGGAGAGTCAAATGGCAAGTTAGTATGTTACCACTGCCTTGTAGATAACATTCCGTATCCATGTATCTTCCTTCTGAAAAACCAAAGTGTAACTTATCAGCATATCAAACAGATTCATTATGTGTTCCCTTCATCTAGAATCTTTCTCAAGCATATGAAACAGATTCATTATGTGTTCCCCTGATTTAGAATCTTTCTCAATTGATGAGTGATAGTGTAAATATAATTTCCTCTTTTCCCCTCTTCGGTTCTGGATTTCCTTGTTCACAAGTAGGGCCGCTTATCGAGCTTAAAGAGTTATTATCAAGCTGCGTTCGAAATTGATATAGTTCAACCTAAAATCATTTTATTTATTATTTAAGTGATTATTTTAAAAGCAAACTAACGAGCCACTATCAAGTCTCATTAACCTATTTTTCATTCCAAATTGACTTATTTTAATTTTAACCAATTAACTATTGTAATCGAATGAATTTTGATTCGAGCCCATAACGATTTTTTTTGCCAGCCCTATTCACATGTGGTTCCAATTTTACCCACCAAGGCAGATGGTTTCTACACGCCACACGCGCACATAAATCACAAGTGCCCAAAATCCCGCCCTAGATTTTCTTACACCCGTCCGACCGACCAAAATTTAGCCACAAAGCGAAAGCGAAGCGAATGTCCTCATAAGTACGACACCAACATTTATTCCTCATCTATAACGCGTGAATTTTCTCCGATTCATACTGTCATTGAACTTTTTTTTTTTTGCAACGGGGCTTAGCGTGACAATTAGCAAAGCCTAGCCACAAAGTGCAGTCGCAAAGCAAACTACACTTGTGCAGTCTCAAGTCTCTAACCAACCAGTAGTGACATTCTATTTCTGTATAGCATCATCGTCGTCATCCATGACAGGAGGTGGATATACCAAGCCACACCATTGGCCATTCCATGGCATGGAGCACGCACTCTTTTTGACTTCTCTTTAGCCTCAGCGCGCAGATTAAACTAAAATAAAAATAGTCTCTTAATCAAACCGACCTGCACCCGCGTCCCCACCCGTCCCATGTCACTCCCAAGTGGGCCCCGTGCACCCGCGCCGAGCCTGTCAGTGAGCGTAAGAAAATATCAGCGAGGTCGCCGCCCCCGGCTCTTAATCAAATCCAATGGAACTTTGACGTCCGCTGGGACAAAGTCTCAACGTTTTTCTCCTTCGCTTCTCTCTCTTGCTTTGTTCTGCTTTCTCTCTCCTCTCGCTTCGCCTCCCTTCTTCTCCACAGAGGCTAAACCAAATCCCATCGCTTCCACACGGAAGAAGAAGAGAGAGGAAAAAAAATAGCAGATTGATTTTTTATTTATTTCTGTTGTTTCGCCCCCCCGAGCGCGTGGCGGGGCCTAAACCCTAGCCGGAGCGGAGCCAGCCCGGGCCGCGGCGGCGGCGGCGGCACTGCAACTCGGCAA